>JAOXNH010000067.1:892090-938524 GCA_028566575.1 Bartramia longicauda
AAATTAAATGACTCTTTATAGTGGCTGAAAAGACAGAGTGGTTTAATGTTCTGGCCTTTTATCTCTGGAGACCTGAAGGCCACGCTTTTGGGGCAGATAAGGCTGCTTTGCACCTCTGAAGTGGTATGAAGTGACATTCAGCTGGCCTCAGAATGGCTACAGAATCCTTCACGGCTGGAGAGCACTGCACTGAGACTTCTAAGAAAGTTCCTTTCCAGTCATTGCAGTGTACTGGGATACTGCAAAGAGTGGCTTGGAAAACTCTTCACTTACGCTCAAGAGCAAAGTCTTGGGCTGATTTCCTGTTCCAGGTCACAGGGAATCAATGTCTGTTTGGATTTCTGTGGGTCGAGTGGGTGCTGGTCACAGCTGTGAGTGACTCTCGTGGGTGCTGGCCACATCACGTGTTGATTGGTAACGCCTGTGGCAGAGCAGGTGGGTGCTGGAGCACTGACAGCACAGAAGGGCAGAGGTGATGTTGGACACCGGTTTGCCCCGTGATTGCAAAACCCCAGTGGTTGTGAGAGCAAATGCAGGGGGCAACCCCAGAGGCTCTGTGTGCTGAACGTCTGTCTTGCTGGAAACTTTGGGCTTCTGCGATTGTTTTAACAGTCTCGTGCGGTTTGATGGAAAGGCAGTCACTTTCAGGATTTTGATTTCTGTAAGTTCCAGTGAGGAAGTTATTTTGATAATGTAGAAAATAGAAAAGCTTTAAAAAGACATTGCAGAATGAAAGGGAATTGGCTGTTCAAGAGAAATAAGCCTGGAAGAGTCTGGGGGGGCTGCAATGGAATTGGCAGAGCTGTGTGAAGGGAGGTTGGATGCTGTTGTACTCAGGGGAGTGAACCCACATTTGGGTGGGGAACAGGCGGGTATCACGCTGTCTCCCAGAGCTCTTTCAAACCCACCACTTTGGCTGCTTCTGTGGTGATCAGGCTTTAGTCTAACATTTGTGGAAGCCTTGTTGGAATTGAGGAGCCCGGGTACTGGGTTTTACGTGGTTCAGTGTTACTCATGAAAAAAGTTCTACCATTTTCCTCTCTCTGCAGTAACAGCTACAGAAGTCCCTCGTGCGAGTGCAGCAGAATTGCCTCAGGGACACTGCAGTAGTTGAACTGTATGAGGGCTGGGTAAGGAAGCACTTGGATTTATCCCATGCTGAGGTAGCAGCATGTGACAGGGACTGGAGCAAGCCCCAGATCTGCAGACTTAGGGATTTAGGGAAGTTCAGATCCTTTGGCTTCTCTCCCTTAACTTGCTGGTGATGCACTTTCTGTGCCGGACTCTGCTGAACTCAGCTGAGCTAATCGGAGGAGCAGGAGCGCTCTGTGCTCCCCTTCTCAGCTGTGGAATCAAGGCTTTAGTGGCCAATCTCTAATTTGATTTAAAAAAAGGAAAAGAAAAAAAATAAAAGGAAAGACAAAAAAGAACTTGCAGGTAGAGAGGAGTCTCTATGAACTTTCTAGCAGTCATCATAATAACCTCTATTGCATTCTGTTGAAATTTCATTATGCTCTCGTCTGGCACTGACTCACCGGGCAGTGAGAGGGGATTAAGACCAGCTTGTCAAATAGTTGCAGTAATAAAATATTTCCTGCCTTTCTGCAGAGAGCTTTATGGAGTTTGGGAAAAGGTGGAAGTACAGCTGCTGAGGGCTTTGTGATGCTTCATACCCCAAGTGCTTTCTAAGTATTTCTCTATTTCACATTTTATATCAGGTTTCACAGACAAAAGACTAATTTTGTTGCTTTTTTTGGCTTAATTTGTAATTTGTTTTGTCTGCTTCATGCAACTAGGTGATTTAAATGGTCCACAAGTGAGAGATACCTTGGGGACAAAACTTACTTTTATGCTTCATATTATTCCGACTCTAAAGCTCAAAGTAATTGAATCTCTACTCAGAAACGAAGATTGAGTATTTTTATTTTAAATTTAAGTGTCTATATAAACATGATGCCTTAGGGCTTTGCTGATTTACAATATATGTGATTTGAAGGGTGCCTTAGTGGCTTCAGCAGAACCCTTTTCATTATATTAGTCTTTGGGAAAAAATATGCAGCCCATAATTCTTTCCTTTCCTACACTATAATATTGCTAATGCTCTTTTCTGTGGTGATCCTCTGTAATGCTATTAGCCAAGCAGCTGTTCTGTACCTCAGACACGTGACAAAACACCTTGCAGTGCTGGTTCCTCTGGTACTAATGAGCACCTCCCTGCAGTTTTCCTCCTCTTTTGTGTTTGCCTCCTGTCCCCCTGCCTCTCAGCCAGGTCTCTGCAGCCTAATGGCCATACTAACGAAGGAACTGAATTTCCAGAGCCTGCTAAGGTCACACCTCCCTCCTGAAGCCCATGGTGGCATTGTGAGGAGTAGGATGGCTGCCTTCGTCCTGGAGCCTGTGTGCCCTGAAGGGTGAGCGGGTGTCTCGCTGGCTTCTGTGGGTCCTGCCCAGGCCTGAAGGCAACGGATGTGATTCCCTGCGATGCAGCTGCCGCTGCCTTTGGAGACACAAAGCCTGTTGAGTGATTTCTCACCCCTTTTTGTGACCAGAGTCCCATGGCAACAGGAGCTCCTACGATGTCCCCAGGACGGTTTGATCTTCTCTCGCCAGCTGGCAGGCTGTGCTGTGGCTTAATCCAGGTCAGGTGTTTCCAGACACGAGTTCAAAATACATTCCTTTAAATTAAAACCTGTGACAGGTTTGAGAGCACTGCAATTGGAGCGATTGGGGAACAGTCCTCAAGATGCCCTGGTGGCAGCCAAAGTGAATACTACCTTGCGAAGACGTCCAGTTCAGTTTCTATTTGAGACTGAAAATAAAGCTTGAAAATTGCAGAATTGGCAGTTTTAAGGTGAGAGCCGGCTCAGTTTGCCTCCAATAAGCTTTTGTGGGCCTATATTTTCCTGCGAGCGCCTCTCCGTTCACTTCGTGGATGGCCAATGGTCCCTCCTGGGCGAGGCAGTCCAGCGCTGAAATTTGGAATAGCCACGTGTTTGGGCTGTAATCTTGTAAATACGGCAATTTTACTGTAACCTGGTGGTGAGACCATAGTGTTGCTTGAAGAACTGACTTGTTTTCCTCAGGGAGCAACAGTAAACTTGTTACAGGTTTGGTCTGGCTTTCTGGTGACAGCCTGGAAGTCCACTGCTGACGTGGGGTGGACTGGGGAATTAGACTGGGTTAGGTGCTCCCAGCGGCCCTTTCCATCTGGGATCTTATTCTTGTCAGTCAGGCAAGGACAGTGGACAGAATTAGCTATGGCTTGGGATAAACCCCTCACCTTCTGTAGAAATGCAACAGGTATGAAAAGAGATGTTTTAAAGTTTTTTTATTTTCCCCTTCTAGACTGAGTGGCCATTGAGAGATGAGCTGATCTCCTTTTGTGTGCAGGAGGCAAGAGTCCTTTTGCACAGCATAAATCCCACGCTTTGGGCTCTGTAGAAGAACTTTCATTCTGTGTAGAACTGACAGGAAAATTGGCTTTAAAATTGTTGAAATTATTTGAGAGCAGTGTTTTCATTGGTGATACTTAGATACCAGTGTAATAGGTCCCGTAGAAAAACCTAAGACACTGAGACTTAGCTATAGACAGGGTGGTATTAACACTTCCATTGTCATTTTTCAACATGGACTGCAAATACTTATGCTTAAAGAGTTATAATTTTGCATATTTGCCAGTAAACCTTTACCCAGAACTCCTTTCAAGCTCTGTGCAAGAGTCCACAAAGGTATACCTACAAAAGGACCTGTATTTTTGTCTTGTCTTTGCTGGAGCAGAGCAGTTGCTCTCCCTAGTCTGCTGTGCTGTGCCATGTGTGTCTGCTTTGTATCACAGGGACCTGTTGGGACCTGTAAATTCTGACGGTGCAAGGTATGATCCTATTTTAAGGAAGAAGTGCTAGTTCTTGCACAGTGTTCGAACGAGGAGGTCTGCAAATCACATTTTTTATTGAATTCCTTTTCCATGTCCCACACACCCTTGGGCTCCTGGCTGTGAGTTATCCCATCCTGTTGGTCTGTTCCTATCACTGGGCTTTCCTCGTCTTCACATTTGTGTAATTACATGTTTTACCTAAATACACTGTATACTTCAGGAAGAATGTTTATTTTTTGACTACTATGTCATTTCCTAGTATGCTTCTTGTTTCCTCAGGAGCCACAGAGTAACAGCCGGACACACTACGGACTTCCAAGGGGTCAGTAGGGGTGTAGGTGGCTTCAGGTCCTGAGGAAACAAATATTTTGTTTACCATTTCCAGGAGAAGCCTCTTTGCCCCTGAGAACAAATGTAATACATCGAACTAGGAATATTCCCCTCGTGCCTAACTAAACAAAGCTAATTAACAAGGAGTATTTCTTGCTCTAAAGGAGCATACTTCTAGGAGGCATTTGGAACGTCATTCAGGAGAAGTATTTCCAGTTCTGCCAACTTCATAGGTGAAAAAAATGAGAAAGAAAAAGAAAGAAAGAAAGGAAATACTGTCAATTAAAGAAAAAATATTTTGGCTGGAATGTGTGAGATCAATGAGGAATTTTAAAAGTCCACCTTGACATTAGTTAGTTGAGTTTTTCATTTGACTTTGAGTTCCAGTCCCAGTTTTGAGTTCCGGGAAGATGGGTTTCCCATCCCACCCTGCCCCTGCTTTTACAGCAGCACAGAGTTATAGAAAGGGAAAATTAGTTATCAGAATTTGAATACAAATGTCAGACTTTCCCATTTTGATGTGATGATCTGTGGGTGGACTCACAAGAGAGAGAGATGGTTATTTCCTACTGACCATGGGGTATGGGTAAGCTCTCTGCTCTCCCTCCCCCGAGAGTTGTGGTTTCTGTATGCAGAGGGCAGATTGTGTGGTAAAGGAGGGAGTGATATCCATGGGACGATGGCATCGATAGATTGACGTGACGTGCCCATAGTCAATGAGAGGGTCTGTGCTACAGCAGGGAATTGCTCTGGATCTTGTAAGCTCCAGTATTTGGTGGCCTTTTCTGGGAATCTTGCTTTATTCACTTTTTCTTTTCTTTTCCTCTTTTTTTTTTTTTTTTCCTTTTTCTTCTTTTCTTGTTATTCTTTCTGGGCCAGTTTTCTTTGGTGGTTTGGCAGCATCCCAGGTGCCTTCTGATAGACATCTGAGAAATGAATAAAAAATAATACAATGGAAAAACCAGTCAACCATTTCAGTGACAATAAGAGAAGGTGTGTGGAGGGGGAAAAAAACCAACAAAAAACCCTCAAACCTCTCCTATAATAAAAACATCACTATTCATAAGCCATTACTGAACTTATTTTTCTAACATCTGATTATTTTTTTTAATAGATTCTTCGAGGAAGAAAGAAAATAGGATCAGAGTTGCAATGCAAAATGACAAGTGTTTAGTTTGTTATTGGTTCCAGCTAATAAATGTGAATATTGCTGTGAGCCTCTTTCACACTGGTGGGCATAACAACGCAAATTCCATTCAGGCTAAATGAGGGAGCACTTAAAAACATCTTTATTTAGTGAGGGCTGAAACGATAGAGGCTGCTGCCAAAAGCATGAAATGGTAAAGCACAGCAAAGAAGTGAGTCTGGTTGGATTGAGGCATTTCCTTGGATTAATAGAAGGAACTGAGAGATTGGGGGGCTGGGGATAAGGAGCTTATTTTGAGAGAAGGAAGCAGGACTGGAAAAGCTGAGGAGATGGTCAGAACAAGCATTTACCATCATTGGGAATGTGCCCGTTGAGAGAGAAGATGGGAGACATTCTTCTTGCAAGAAAATGGAATGTTACTCCTTCCTTATTTAACAGAGAAAAATAAGGGAAAAAGAAGGCGGCCATCAAGCAGGATTGCATGAAGAAAGGGTCATCTCCAGCATCTGCTTCTCTTGGGGATGCGGATGATGGCTCAGGTTTGGCTAGGTGCTCGGGGAAGAGGAAGGTAACGAGGTCCATCTTTTGGCTAGTGTAAGTGAGCACCACTCTGTGCCCCTGACCCTTTGTAAGGACAAGATGTGCAGAAGCAAGTGGGAGAGGTGAACAAGTTCTCTTCTAGCTTGTTTAGGGCAAATTAGATGTCATTTGACACAGGGTGGTTTCCAATTTTGACGTATTTTACCGCCAAAAAGTGATGCTAGGATGAAAATAGAACTGCTGGAAAGAACTAACACTCATCCCTCCTCTGACCAAACTGCAGAAAACAGGATAATTACAGATGTGTAGGGGATGAGGAACCTTCTGAACTTTGCCATTTCCCCTGTAACAGCCCACGGAGACTCACCCAAACTCCAGCTGGAAGTAAACAGCGGGAGTCTGTTGCTGGGGTGAGATGAGGGTGTAAAAGGCTTTTCTCTGGCTTGTTTTCAGCTTTTTGGTGAAGAGGTAATAACTGTGAGCAGGATGTCTGGCTCCCAGCTCAGTCCGTATGCCGCGGTGTGACCAGGCCCAGTGCTGTGCTTAGGGTGTTCAGTTTATCAGAAGGCAACGGACACCCTGGTCTGTGCTTAGAAACCTTTTTGTGGCTTTGAGTACATGTGCAGGGCAAATATTTTGAAGTATTTCGGCTGAGTACATTCAACCTTCGCTGGCAGTGGCTGGGACGAAGCCTTGCTGACCCCCTCGCCAGGTGATCGAGCCTGAACTTCTCACCTGCCCAGCAGGAGGAGACGTGGCTGTGTGGGAGATGTCCCAGCCTTCTCCATTTACCACCTGCCTCTGGGCTGCCCTCGCTGCTTATTTAAAACATCTCCCAAACACCAAGGCAAACAGCTTTGTTTCAGCTGTGACATTGTACCCTCAGTTTCACACGCTACCACATCTCACCTCTTGGAAGAGGCTGGTTTTCCTCATCTTTTCTTTTTCAGCCCCAAAAGAGCAACTGTTCTGCTTTTGCAAGGCAGGCTGGTTGGCAGGGCTTTATGTATAATAAATATGGCATGCTGATTATAAATGAGTAGTGCACCACAGTACATTCCACTCTGGGTGGTAAATAAAGCCATGGGAAGTTACCCAGTCAGTGATTTTGGACAGATTTTAGTCAGTCAGTTGCTATTTTGCTCTGGGTCAGGGACTGTAAATTCCAGACCCACAGAAGCTGCTTTCTGCCATTGTCCTCCCACAGGCTGTAGTGATTCTGCACTTCTTATGATGTCAACGTTATTTCCTATTCAACTACGTAACAGCTAATTTAATGTAGATAAATTAGCTAAATGAAATGAAAACATAGTGTGACTGTGGCCCTAATTGCTTTCTTTTTATTAAAAAAAAGACAAAAAAAAGTTCTAAACCCATGAAGCGTATCTGCAGGGTAAGCAATTAGCCCCAGAGTGCAGAGAGCCCCCTGAAGAAGGTGCTGTGCGAGTTCCCCGTGTGTCACTCGTCACTCTGTGCGTACCAGCAGAGGTTTGCGTGGAGGTAAACATCCCCTTCCTGCAGCAGCTCACCCACTGAGCAAGGTGTCGCGGGCAGCGATGCCCAGGTTTGCCTGTAGAGTTGTATTTCAGCCTGAAACCCTTCCTCTATGTCCAGCCTTCTACCCATCTTGATGTGCTTTGCTGAGGTATTTGAGTTCTGTGGCAGGGGACGACAACGCGAGCTGCACCCTGAGCAGTTCTCATGGCCGCCTTTCTCCAAGTCCAGAGGAGCCACTGAGGGCCCCTGTGGCCAGTCGGGGTGTGGGGCTGGTGGCTGCGAGGGCTCCTGGCCATCAAGGCTCTGGGTTACCTTGTTGTGGCCAGTGGCTTTGAGCACCGTGGAACCCACATTCCATGAAGTACACAGGCAGTGCTGTTACGGGCCTGTGTAACCTTCTGTCCCTACCACTGCTAGCTCTGTCACCTCCCATTAGCTGTCTTTTCATTGGGTTGGAGCCTGTATTAAATTAGCTCCCGGTTCTGCTTATTCCTGCACTTGACTTTCTGAACCCCACTCAATTCATGTTTTCATTTCTCCTTGAACAGCATCACCACTGAGATCTGGTACAACGGTTTGTAAACCATCCTCATCTTCCCATCGCAATTAGAGATGCTGCAGCTGAATTACCTATAATTCTCTATTTTTAATATAAGAAAAACAGATTCTGCTAAGGCAGCCAGATTGCCTCTTGCTTGTTTGCTTTCCTCAGAAGTATCTTGGCACTGTCTCCCGCTTCCCTTTCTTTGAACTGATGTTAAATCCAGATTTATTACAAACAAGATGCAGGTTTTATTTACCAGCCAAAGCGATTAAGCACTAGAGCTCTCCGGAGCAGGCTGCTCTGAGGTGGTGGGAATCCTCCTCCTGGAAAGTAAAGATGAATCAGGGTTTCTCTGAGTGCAAACCAGTGGTGTTTTTTTTATGACTTGTTGGTCTAAGTGGTGTGACTGTCCCTCCCGAGTCACTGCTGTGCTGGGAGTCAGACACCTCATGTCACTGGGTGGCCCATGGAACTGCTGACACGAGATCTGGGGCTCTGACCCTTCCAGAGATGTGTTTCGATGGGCCCTACCGGCTGCATGGAGCCCCTAAACACATTGTTTAGTGATCACCATCTTCCACATGGTATGTAACAAAACATTTTAGAGAAAAAATGCTTCAAGGAAATTATAAAGTGGTGAAAATCATATGTTTGAGTGCAGCGTTACAGACTTCTGTGCTTTTCTTCAAACATCGCCTCAAACCCTTTCCCAAAGTGCCAGCACTGGAAGTACTGACGTGTGCTGGGTATGCTCAGCAGACACAGCACTGATCCAAAGGGGCATTTCCTGGCTGAAGGCAGCACCACTCCATAACGGTGTGGTGACATATCAAAGGACATCATGAGATACCAGGACGTGAGTGCATTTTTCTAAGGCTGTATCAAATGCTGACTCAAAGGTTTAAAAAAGATCAGTATCTCACTTCAAAGGTTTGTTTTCAGCCATCCTTACTTATTTGTTAAACAGTGAATATTCTATGGGTGGGTAGAGTGTTTGGAAATAGTTTAATACAGTATTTGGGTTGTAATTCCTGCTCCTTGGAGGTGCCAGCAGTCAGGAGTTGGGATATTGTACAGCAGTGCTCTGGGGCCAAGGTTGGTGGGGAGAGGTTCTGCACAGGAGCAGTGAAGGTGGCAGCTACTGCTGTCATATTGGGTACTACGTGGTGATAGACTATGGAGATCTTTTATAGCTTTCAGGTTTTCTTTCATTCATCATAATGATTAATCTCAAAAGCTATACATCTCTTTCTTTAATGACATCTCTCCTTGATACTCCAGCAAAGAAATAGGATTTTTCTGAAGGCAATTTTCTTCCAAGAAACAACACAGACCATTTCCTTTTGGACTTCATTGCTGGCAGAAAATTTTCACCCTGGTAATCTCTACAGCAAATTGAAGAGTTTATAACAGAAAAGTGAAAGCAATTAGTTTTCTGATTAAATTCACCTTGGCATTGAGGAGCAGGTCACTTTCCATGTGCATTCAGATGAAACGGACCTGGAAGAACAATGGAAAAGGCCTTAGTATAGAAAGTAATAAAAAGATAATTGGGCTCTTCTGTGTTTTTAATAACTGTCTTGGGTTACTGTCTCCTTTGGGGAAACAAACACATCTGTCCAGTACATGTCACTGGGATCACAGGGCTCTGTGTGTGTATGTGATGCATTTGGATTTGCTTTCTCTGTGCTGAGAAGCAGCCCTGTGTTGGCAGGCCTCCCGCGGCTGGTGCTGTTGCCAGCGTTGGTGCTGTCAGGTGGTGGTGGTATGGTGTGTAGTGTCCTGCAGCTCAGCAAGAGTCGTCTGTGTCATTCTGCAAGGTGAATGGGACCAGAGTCACGCTGTGGGTTACATCAGACCTTGAGTAAGAGGACATGTGTCACCCGCTCCTTGAGCGGTACCTCCTTGTGCTCTGAGGTGCCCCTTTTACTGGCAATTATTGGCTCTCCTTTCTCTCCAGCAGAAGGAGCAGGATGATGAATGTGCTGTCACAGCCCCCAATGTGAATGTGCCCCTTCATGTCTAGTGAAAGGATATATATAATCCAGGGTCTGCCTTTCCCCTGCCCCTGTCAGCCTCTTCTCCTCGGCTGCTGACCCGTGGAAAGGATGTGAAGGCGGAATTTCAGGCTCTCGGCTCCTGGGCAGGTCTATTATCCGTGTTAAAAGTCTAGTCTTAAAAGGATAGACCTGCTCTCCTGGGCAGGTCTATTATCCATGTTAAAAGTCTGGTCTTACCTATGACAGAGGTAATTGCTGGTAAGATGGTGCTTCATCTCGGCAACATCATCCTGTTAGAGTGACTGATGACAGAGTGTGTCGCGGTGACGGAGCGAGGAGCACTTACTCGAACTGCAGCCCTTGTTCCTTCAGGGTTTTATTAGGTTGAATTTGCTTTTCTGAGGCGTTGGATTTATGCTTCCATTCCCTTGTATGAAAACACAGTTTTGGCCAGCTAAAAGAGCTCATTGTTTCCACTTGCAGGGAGATAATTAGAATCACAGAATGGTTTGGGTTGGAAGGGACCTTTAAAGGCCATCGAGTCCCACCCGCTGCCATGGGCAGGGACATCTTCTGCTACATCAGGTTGTCCAGAGCTTCGTCCAACCCGATGTGACACTCTAGGGTCTAATGGGAGTGACAGTTGGTTGAAGCCTGAATTCCTGAAGAAGGGCTGTGCCCTCACACTTGGATGTTCTTCACAAACTCTATTTGTCTAATGAAAATGGACCAACTTCCTACAAACTTTGCCTCCAAACTCTTACTGCAGAGTTTGGCTTTGGTGGAAAGGGTACAACTGCCATCTACAGTGGGTTAGTAATATTTACACCAAATCTTCTTTGGTTTCAGTTTGTTTCCGCTCCAAGCCGAACTGAGGACAAAGGACAGGTATTTTCTGTTTTGATGACTCTTCTGATTACTCCCGTTATTTTGTATCATTTTTTACCATTTGTTGACATAGTGGTGTGCTTGACTGAGGAATGAAAAAGGGGTATCTCATCCTGTCACTTATTTCTTACTTTGTTGAAGTAAGTAAGCCCTCCTTTAATCCTGACTTTACCTGGAGCATGCTGCTTCCTGGGAAATTGTCTTATCCATCATTTGATATGTGATTTTGTAGGGTCATATGTGAAACAACCCCACAAAATGCATCATCTGACCTGTTTCGATGTGATGTGACATAACTCATAAAAATTGCTACTTTCTTGCTGCTGGTACAGTCGTTTTAAGGGCACTTTCCCTGCATTACCCATGAAGCAGCAGTTTAGCCTGTTTGCTGACAATACACGTTACTTTGGGGATTTTAAGCATATCTCTAATTTCCACACTGCTTTAGGAAACCTGAAGAATTCTTAGGGATACATTTGCAGCATGATTTCCAGGGATTTGTTGCACATCTGTTTCTGTCAGGAGAAGCGATGTTGTTGTCAGCACATTTATCTCAGGAAAGATGAGCAGGCAATGTGATATGTTGAAGTTTGATTTCAGACTCCTTAAAAATCATAAGGAAGATGAGCAAAAGGGGGAAAAAAACCCCAAGCCCTCACTGCTTCTTTTTCAAAATGTATTCTACGTATATAAATGTTTTAAAGCTTTTTTTTTTTTTTTTGCATTGGGCAATCAGAATGATGTTTAACAAAGCTTTGTAAGGAGAAAAGAGCAAAACATACCAAGTTAACTACTTACTCTGTAAGCTTTCCAATGCAAATTAAAAAACCCCAAACACTTGCGCTTGTAAGACAGTGATCCCTGTTGAAGAGGTTTACAATAGCAATAGTAGTTTCTGACCTATTGGAGAATTAGTGAAATGCTCACTTATTCAGCATCGCTTATTCTAAAACACATCCTGTTCTTCCACAACTTAAATTAAAAATCATGTGAGGCAGGGACTCTCATTGGTGCTTTTGCAGTGCCTAAAATAATAGATCCTGACTTGTGACCTCTTATGTGACACTGCAATAAAGATAAAAAATAATAGCTATAACAGGAAAATATGAAGAAATACTAATTTCAAGCAACTCACCTTCATGTTAACAGCAATATCCACCTTTAAGGCCTTACAGCTGCATTGTATTGGTACAATGATGTGCAGGTGTATATCGAGTGATTTCACTGCCAAAATGTATGTAACTAAATTTCTTCAAAATTCAGGCACAAACTCATCCATTGGCTCAGGGCCCTTTGGAAGCGGGTCCCAGTGTTCTCGGATCGGTTTGAGCTTTCAGCCAGTCCGGGCTGAGCTGCGGCTTTGGAGCAGAACTGCAAACCCAGACCAGCTTTGAGGAGGCTTTGGTTTCACTGTGAGCATTTTATTCAAGCCTGGAATCTGACGAGATGAAGCTTGGTAGGGAGGTTGTTTTCCCTTCTAAAGCTTCTGATACAAGGTATTTACTCAATCTCTTGGCAACATCCCCATGGGTTCTCCCCTGAAATGTTCCTTCATTGCCGCTCATCTCTCCCCTGTAGCAGCCGTGGAGCTGCCATTGCCTGGGGACTCCCCGGCCAGGGATGGTGCCCCGGGCGCTGGTACCTTCTGCTGTGTTAGAGTCAGAGGGTGGAGGGAACAACAGAACAGAAGAGCGAGTGTAGTGTTCTCAGCGGGCAGCAATTCCTGCAAGATGCTTCAGGGGAATTTGTAAGTGAGAAAGAAGCCTGTGTCTTTATGTTTTAGCAGGTTAATTATGTCTGTGTTAGTGAAGAATGGGGACTAGCAGGGATTGTTACAGTTTAAGGATGTAGGGCAGTGCGATGGATGGCTGTGAAACCTGGCCAGAGAATTCCAAGTACAGGTGGGAAACAACTCCCTGGGGCCAAGGGTTTTGCCTTGCGCTGCACGTGGGCAGCGGCCGGTGCCGCTGAGCAGAGGGTGTGTGGGGAGGAGATCTCTGCTCCAACGGCGCTGCTGTGATGGCTGCTGTGATGGGTGCTGTGATGGGTACGCTCAACAATGCGCTTTCACAAGCGTCGTTCTCCTCAGCAGTGAACTCTGTGCCGCAAGGATTCGTTCTGGGTTCATCTCCATCGCTGCGGCCAGTCGGGCGCAAGTACTCAGTATCCGTAACTCCCATCCCTGTTCCCTTGATCTGTGCAGGGAGCTGCTGGGAGAGATGAAACCCCTTTTCCTTTTAATTGCAAACCTGTACAATGCTGGCTCTTGTGCTGTAGTGCATCGCTGGGTACATTTCTTTTCATAATGACTTCTGTCCCAGAAATAGCACGCGTATCGCATAATGGGATGCTTCTTTTGAACTTGGCTTTGACTGAACAGCAGTGTCTTACAAAATTCAACGTGAACGTCTGGAATTTGTATCAGAATTGACCCCAGGCAATAGTCTTTGAAATACCCCTGCTTTGAAATTTATAATAATGTAGCTGCCTTTTGAGGTCAGTCTGTCCCTCTTTAGCTCTGTTGCTGTCAGGAAGGTGAACAAAGGTGCTGTACACGGTGAATGGATACGGAGTTAATGAACAGGAGAAAAGCAGATGACACTTATTATGCTGTGAGCTGGTCCTTGGAAACCATATGCAAATAAAGGAACTATTTTATTGAATGGACTTCTTTGTGTCAGCTCCAAAAGTGGAAAAAGCTGATGTTTGTCTCTTCAAGGAGAATTTCTATGGAAGCGTGATCCTGCTCCTAAGGAAGATACCGTAATCCCAGGTAGTAGCCTGGGAGGTCAAAATATTTTGCAATATGAATATCAGTGGGGCTTTATTGGTGCAAACACTATTTCACGAGAAACTTTCTAGCCTTAGCCACTGATTGCTGTGGTGCTCTCAAGTTGTGCTCTGTAATTGTCTCCATTAATGCTTTGATCTTTGGCTGTGTGCATGAAAAGCATTTTAAATGACCGCCAACCCAAAGCGTTATCGCACAAAGCAACCTTCTCTAGTTGCTATCCTTGCCCATGCAGTAGCATTTGGTTTCCTATGAACTTTCTTTTTGTGTAAATTTTGCAGTTGTTTTTTACTAGAGAAACCATATGAAAATGATGATAGTTTGTACTCGATAAATTATTAATCTGGCAGCAGTTGCTTACTAAACAATTCTCTGTCATAGTAAAGTGCTGTGCTGCAGGGTAGTGGAGAGTTATTTTGAGCTTTTGTTTAGAGACAAAGAAGTTCATACCAAATTCAAAGTTAAGGCATGTGACGATACCTATCTGATAGCAGTTTGAGCGCCATCTCCACCCAGTGGCTCATTTCTGTTTACCTTCTTTCGGTGGCTTTTGAAACTAGAGGGTAACTTGCCATGGTTTCTGCATCCTTGGCTTCTGTCTGTGATCTCTGACCCTCCAAACCTTACCGGAGAGTTTGCACTTCTCACAGTCGGCTGCTAGGAACACTCCACTGACATTCATTTGGCTCTGGAAGATTTAATAGAAGACCTTTATTTTAAAGTGGGTTTTGGAGACCTCTGAAGCTGTTAAGCTAAAGCCAACCCAGCTGTTAATACCACTGGACTGAAGTTAGCCCTGCAGATAACCAGTGGGACTTCAGTACGAAGCTCTAGTCATGTGTTTTGCATAAGGTCACTTTAATTACTTCAGCAACATTAATCCTAAATTAGCAAGGCTTATGTATGGCAAATGACTTATCTGTATTAAAGAGGGCACACATTCTCACCCAGCAAAATTAGGATGTTTGAAAGTGGTGCACTGTCAATAGAAAGGATAGAGAAAGAAAAGATCTTATTATACATTTCCTTCCAATGGGCGTTTGAAAGTCAGCCTTCCTCCTGCAAATACGCCGTGGGCTACAGTGTTTTCTTGTAAGCTGAAGTTTCACTCTTGGCTCTTTGTACTGTTTTTTGTGCCATCAGTCCCAAAAACTTCTATACCCCAGCCCCAGCTGAGCACAGGGATGCAGATACGTCGGACAGTCCCTGGCTGGAAGGAGAGAGCGTGTCCTGAAAGGGCAGCTTGTTCTCTCAGCCCCTTCCTGGGACGGGAGCTGGGAGCTGGCGGATGAGGACGGCACTGAGCAGTGGAGTTCAGGAGCAAGGACACGCTTCCCTTCCCTCTGTTCTGGGGAGGAGCGTAATCCGTGGCTGGTCCCCCTGCCCGGCTGGCTATGGGGAACGGAGGGGTTGGTGACTGAGTTTAGCAGGGGCTTAAATGCAGAATTAGGTTATAATGATTGCCGGGGGGATGGATTAGAGCTCAAAGTAGAGGTTCTCATGGAGGCTTAACGTGTATCTCAGGGGAGAGTTTGGCCTCTTTCACCTCGTAAAGCACAGGCCTGGAAGAGCTGTGATTTGTCTCTAAATACAGCACAGGCCTGGGCACTGGAGGAGAAGACCTTGCTGGCGAAGGAGTGAAGGGTGAGAGTTGTCCAGGAGTACATTTGGCTTTGCAATTCCACCAGGTTTTCTCAGACCAGTGGAGCAGTAGACTTCTGCCACTGCCTTCCAGGAGAGATTGTCAGGGTGAAAATCTAAGCTTTTAAGTTCCATTAAAGCTGACGAGAGTTCAGAGCAGCTTCCCTTTGTAAAGGAGAACTTATTACACATGCGCTTTAATAAGTTATTGAAACCCTTCTTAGCCAGGGTATTAGAAATGCAGGGCATCACCTGTAAATTGTTGTCATGGTTATTACTTACTACTCTGGTACCCAGGGGAGGTCAGCACCTCATCGGGCAGATGTGCTGACAGTGCAGAGAGCACTCCTGCTCCACGGGGCTTTAATTGGACAAGACAGAGCAAAGGTAGGGAGGAAAACAACAGCAAAGAGAAACAGAGAAGTGAGATGCCCAAGGTCACCCGGCATTTCTCGTTGCTGTTTCTGTCTCCCAGCACACACATTTTCTCTTCCTGGAATAAAGCGGGTGGATCCTGCAAGGCCTGTCTCATTTGTTACGGGGAGTCAGGTGAGAATTCTTATCTTGCAGTTTCAGGAGCTGCTGGTACGCTGCTACTGCACTGAGAGGGACATTGTCCTTAACACGTAACAGGAGCTATAGAATAGACGGTGGAGTGAAAAATGGTTAAGATACGGTAACGTGCACAATTAAAATCCAGCCCTGAACAACAATAGGAAGCAGAGAACGTGCTGAACAATGGGGAACTTCCCCTCTTGTTGTTGTGCGTTTGAACTTGCATGCAAAAACAAAGTTTGGCCAATATACCGAATAATTAACACAGACCATAACAGTAAAGAAAAGAATAGTTAAGGTAATGTCTCTAATTTAGCTGAGAAAAACCACAGCACACCTTGTCCAAGCTCCACCATAAATTGGCTCCACTTTTCTTCCCTTTGTTAGCGTCCTAAACCGACCAGACATCCTCTTTCTTCTCACCTCACATGAAAACAACCCTTTTGTCTTTCAAAAATCTTGGTTTTAATTAGCTGTAATGATACAAAACCTCCTAATATACAGTTTTGCTGAAAATAGCACCTAGGTGCAGTCTGAACTCGCAGATCTTGAATACCGAGATACTGAGATACTTAACTTTTGTTTCTCTGCTGTAAATGCAACAGAAAGACGTGAGTTGGGAATGGAGGAGTGATGTGGTCCCCACTGCCAACATTAAGTGTAAAGCACCCTTCGGTGGAAGGATAAAAATAACACTTACTTGATTTCTAGTAAAGAAGGATTCGTCTTTATTCCTTCTAAGTGAATGAGTGGTTTGTTTGGACACCACCATCAACATACTACTTTTTTTTTTTTAATGATAGTTGCTTTGCCTGGAGCATTTCCTAAAGAGATAAGTAGAAATAAAGCATCGTGTTCTCTGAGATGTTAAGAGGACTCTTAATCTTTAAAAGACACATTCTCTGTCCTATTTTAATTACTGTCACTCTTCTGGTCTAGAGCCATTTCCCACATGGGTCAGGAAAACTTCACAGCCTCTTTTCTAGTGCTCAGAGCAGCTGCCCCTGCTCACAGCCTGTTCTGCACCCCTTTTAGCAGGTCTGGAAATTCATTTCACTTCTGAAAGCTTCTGACAAGCTTTGAATCAAGAAGCAGCAGGAGTATGCAAGGACCTGAACTGATAAAATTCAGTTTATTACAGGGTCAACAGGGATGCGACTGAACAATTGTGGCTGAATCTCTTGCTTTGTCAAGGGAATGACCTCCCAGGTGCTGAAGGTGCACGTCTTCTGCAGCTCTGACCAGGGGACAGCACCTGGTGGGGGCTGACTGGGGCTTGGGAGGCCAAATGTCATGGTTTACCCCTGAGAAGGCATCCTACTTCTGGTCTTGCCATCTTCCCGTTTCTCACTGTCACAGAAATTAAGGGAATTTAACTCTGGATTTCTCTATGTTGCCATAGATGCTTTTTTTTTTTTTTTCCTCAGAAAGGTTGTTGATAACTCCTGAAGTAGGCCAGTTTGAATTACAGGCTTGGTCTAGTAACTTTCTCATTAATATCTCTTAGAAGTGTAATTAACATAATGATTTGCAGTGATTTATTGGTGAAATTCTGCTAAAAAAGTGAGGTTCTATGCGCTGCAAGGTGAGATGAGTAGCGTGTACTGTGTGCAGAAAGGGTGGGCTCAGCTGTTTCTTCTGTAAAGTGGGAAAACCAAAGCCAATTTACTCTGTTTATATAATTTTGATCATAATTCACTAGTGAATGTGGTGTTACCTTCTAACAAACGTGTAAGAAGGACCACATGCATTCTCTAGATGGGAAATTCTTTGCCAGTTGAGTAAGGGGAGGAGAGGAATCTTTTTCAAGGTTTATTCCCCGACACAAAGAGTTTCTGCCTGAGCTGCTGAAATGAGCTGCAGCACCTGCTGGATACTGCAGATGTTCAGAATATCTTTGTGCAATTTCCTGTGCCCATAAACGTGGTTCTCTTCTCTGAAAGTGCCATATCCTTGAGCTCTGCCAGGCTCCCAGACTTGCCCAGGGTGAAATCAAACATCAGTGTTACTTTCCCAAATAACGTTAGAGCAAGTGATCTTATGTTTTGTGTTCAGTGTCAGTTTGCATTACTGGAGATGGAAAACGGGGCAGATGGAACGGCAAAACTTGACAGGTTTCCTGATTGTCAGCTCTGGTGGCACGCTCTCTGCGTTTCCTTGCCTTTGCTGTACCAGGAATGGAACGATCACAAGTGCTGACACATAATCTGTCATCCCTGGACACCTCGGTGAGTTGAACGGGGCACTTTGCTTCTGAGCGATGTTCCAGATGTGTGTTTGACACTTCTGCCTTGTTACACTGCTTTTGGTTGTGATTAGCAGTATTCCAGAAGAATTTCCTTCGCTATCTCCATGTTGTTTCACACATCTGGGCTCCTCTCACGCCCTCTTAGTTGGGTTTTCAGTTCAGTGGTGATTTGAAAATCAGGGCTCTGATGTAGAACCCAATGAAATCAAGTGCTTCACATTTGGCAATGGCTATTTCAAGGAGTTCTTGGCTTGGGTGATGCTTTAATATAAACATCTCTTTTTATTGGCTTGATCCTTACTGTGATGTGTATAAGGGTTAATCAGCAAATAGAGAAAGTACCTGACTTTCTCCTTTCATTGTGTCATGAGCCTTTGCCCCAGGTTTCAGCTAGCACACGTGAGCCAAATGGTGGGTAAATCTTTCAGTGGCTGTGAGTTTTGGAGCATTCTGTGATCCCTTGCTCTTTGCTTGCTGTTACATCGAGCCTTAAACTAGAAAACCCACGAGCAAAGCCCTGCTAAATTAAAAAAGAGCCCGTTCTTTAATGAGTTAGCTGCTGTGTGCCCGGGTAGCTGCTGTCTCTGGGCAGGGGACGGGCTCTCAGCAACCTGCTTATTGCACACAAGTTCCTCTTGATTTAACAAGAAGAATCAATTAGAAAGGCAGCCAGAAGTATCGCCGTGTGTCATATTAATTTAAACATTGTTTTCTGCAGTTGAAAACTTTATACTCATCAGTAACTTGTTAGATTTATCCCCCTCCCCTCATCCTCCCAGCCTCTGATGCACAAAATTATTAAACTTAATTGGGTTTCTCTGGACACTACTCATTTCTCAAAATTTATTGTAATTATACAATGCCCATAGCTCATTTATTTTTTGTTTCCTGGTGATTAAAACTTAAGACACTGAAAAATGTTGTGTGGGTTTTCCTTTTCATCGCTAATCCGTTCCTCTCCCCTACATTCAAGACATACTCTGTAGTCATGAATCATTAAAGTAGGAAAATTCACAGGCAGACTTAATTTATAGCTAAGTATAGGAAAACGAGAATGCATGTCAGGAATCTTGAAATATTTTTAATAAGATATTTTGGGTTTGTTTTTCTTAGCAGTGAAAGCATAGCTGTACATCTTATCTCAAACTGAAGCACAAATGAGGTTCCTACAGAGAGTCACAGAAGCTGGAGAAGGGAAGTGACCTGTGGCGTGGTGGGATCCCGGGGAGCAGTGGTCTCTGCCCGCTGTGATGTTACAGGGCTCCGTGTGCTTTGTCCTGAGGAAGGGACACCTGAGTGGAACATTTTGCCTAGTTCAGGGT
This sequence comes from Bartramia longicauda, assembly GCA_028566575.1. Classification (NCBI taxonomy): domain Eukaryota; kingdom Metazoa; phylum Chordata; class Aves; order Charadriiformes; family Scolopacidae; genus Bartramia; species Bartramia longicauda. The sequence continues at coordinate 911,468 of JAOXNH010000067.1, forward strand.
GTGGAGAGGATTTTATTTATTTATTTATTTATTTATTTATTTATTTATTTATTTTTGCAGTGTCACTTAGCCTCCAAGTGCCATGACTTGTCACACGGACTTAAGGTATTGGGCCCTTCCCTGGGACAGAGCTAGGCCTGTAGCTGCGGGGCCAGCATCCCAGGGACTGTGGTGTTTTCTGGGACAAGGAGACTTCTGGGGACTGTTCCCCCCGAGGGGCAGTGTGCCATCTGTGCCATCTCCAGCCTTGGCCCTGCTGCTCCCTCCAGAGATGACTGGTCCTGGCTGCCCGCTCTGCTGTGAGAGGCTCGGGGAGCTCAGCCGGGGGGGCTCGGTGGGCCCGGGGGGGCTGTTCTGACAGTTCTGTGTCAGGAGGTGTTTGGAGGAGCCTGGAGGACCCCATCCTGCACAGGCAACGCGTGCTCCATGCTTTGTCTTGTTGGTAGGTGGGTGATGGAGGTGAAGAGGGAATAGTTAATGCCATTGTAACGACGAGTGGTATTTTTAGCATTAGCTGAAGTAGGAGCAGAGCAGAAGACACAAGCATTTCTTCAGGCAGCAGAAGTCCCCAGATAAGGCAGCAGAACCACGCCTGTGACAGGGCAGTGGTGTCTTTGCAGGACAATGCAGAGGATGTTAATTTGATATATACTCAAATGCTGTGGAGTCTTTCCCAGCCGCGGCAGAGCAGAGCTATTCAAAGCAAATGTATGCAGTGGCTGAACTTCCGATAGCACTCGGTGGCTGGAGTCGGAGTGCGGAGAGGCTGGCGGGCTTCCAGGGAGCGGGGCTTCTCTCTCCAGCACTGCCAGAACAGTGTTTGGGAAATAAACTTGCATCTGAAATGTAAACATGTCCTCTAGTTCACCAGACTTCTGAAAGCAGCTGAAGGGAGTGAAAACAATGAAGTCGGGTGAGGTGGAAGTGTGGTACTTGGAGATAGTGCGGAGCAGTGGTTTGAAGGGGTGATTTCTCTGGAGCTGAGGAGCTGCTGTGTGGACAGAGATGGGCCCGTGCTGTGTTGTGGGTCTGGTTCTGCTTGAGGAGCCCACAGAGTTCAGTCCACAAAATTACTGATTGTTCCTGCTCTCAGTGTTAGCAGAGGGAAATAAATTGGTATGCAGACATTTATCTGGGACAGATTCATTATCTTCTTCCTCCTCTTGTCTCCATGGTGAAGGATGGGTGGAAGCCAAGGCAAACAGCAGCCATCTATTTGCCAGTTGCTTTGGGCACCTTGTTTCTAAGGGGCGGTTACAGGCCCGTTATCCCAGGCTTGCTCACATGGCAGCCAGTGGGAAACACTCCTTTTGACCTGAATGGGAAACGAGTCAGGTTTCTCATCTCTTTATAAGTTCTACAGAATGTTGGCTTTCCTCTCAGATGTTTCTTTGAGTGAGTGAGAAAAATAATAAAGAAGTGTTTCATTTCTGTCGTGCCTTCCAGCTGCAGCCTCCGAGTGCTCCAGACCCTGTGCGGGTTTAGCTTCAGCTCTGCTCCCACAGACGGGGAGGGGAGGGCAGGTACCTGCTGCCCTGGGACCAGCTCTGGGAGAGCCCCCGTCTCTGCTGGCACGGCTCCCGTGAGGCCAGTTCCTCCACAGCTCCAATGGGCCTCTGCCAGCGAGGATTGTCCCCTGCCCTGCCAGCACTGGAAAACGCTGAATTGAGTGTCTCAAAATCATAATTAGGCCTGACCTGCACAGACTTCAGCACTTCATGACCTTCAGGTGCTGTTGCGGAGTCTCCGGGATTCTTGGAAAAAGGCATTTTGGACGCATTTCATCAGGGTGTCCTACCTGTGCTCAGCTGAGGTGGGAGTCCATGAGCCTTGTGCACCTGCTAGACTTTAAACGTACAGGAGAGGGGGTGTTTCAGAGAGGACAGGAAAACGTTTCATGTTCTGGGAAAAATGCTGGCATCCTGAAACAAAATTTTGTCTGTGCACAGGACAAAAAGAACCACAGTGGAGGTTTTGCTGGTTTTTTCTTTAACTGGAAATAGCAACGAAGCAATGGCTTCTGGTCAGCTGAATGTTTTGTTTCCATTCCAAGATTTTATTGTGAAGTCTTGAGTTTATTTGCTATAATCAATAACTTTCTAAATAAGAATTCATTCTGAAGTAAGGGAACACAGGCTTGCAGGTATGCCAGGATGCCTGCTGTCACGGACTGAGCCTCTGGCAGCAGGAGCCGCCTGGGGCTGCAGTTCCTTGGGCCGGGAACCCGCACGGTGGGCACCGGCAGCACCCGGGGGGAGGAGGGAGACAGGAGGGAGTTTTGACTTGGCTCATGCTTCTGGAGTAAAAAAAATCTCAAAAAAGTTCCAAGTCTTCCAGCACAGGTCTGGAAAGTCCTAGAGTCAAATTGATTTCCGTGCAGGGGGAACTGCCTTTTGTGCTGAGCACCTGCCCCACAGCACAGGAGGGATGGGAGGGCAATGGGCACATTTAGTTTGGCCCTGACCCTGGTCCTGCTGTGACACGGGGAGGGTGTCCTGTCCCATGTCCCCATGCTGAGCAATGCCAGCTCCTGCAGGGTACCGAGCAGAACAGCTGGGAAACCCCTGAGTGGGATTGTGTGGGAAAAGGAAAGGAGGAGATACTGACGGAGCCGTGTGTATCTGCAGCTTGCAGTGGTGGTCTGTAAAAGTGAACGTGACCCAGGGATGGGCTGGGGCTCTGGGTTTGACCCAGGGATGGGCTGAGGCTCTGGGTTTTGTTGTCACTGGTGAGGCAAAGTGGGATGGCAGAGAGGTGGGGTTATATTTATTTTCTTTCGCTGAAAAGAGCTTTCTGCTGCAGAAAAGACCCCAAAACTAGATTAAAATAACATCCTGGAAATGATTCAGTGGAGCAGCAATAGTTCTCAGCTCCTCTCCCGGGTGTGTTGCCGTCACGGATAAATTCAGTCCCTCAGGAAGTTGTCTCCCCGCAGCAGCGCGTATTAACAACAGATTGCTCTGGGTTGGTAATGGGAATGCTTTCAGTACAACGGTGTTTGGGAAAAGCTGTTTCAGTCGTGCTACAGAAAACCCCCTCTTGAAAAAGTCTCAGGAGTCTCCCGTGGCTGATAGCACTGGTGTTATACACGGAATGTAATTTTACGTTCGGTCTTTGGTGTATCCTTAAGGAAATGAGATTAGAGCCTGAGTGTGCGTGTGAGAGACTGACACCTTGTAGCTTGTGGACCCAGGGACTGATTCCAGCCACATCTGATGGAGAGGTAGACGTGTCCAGGGTAAGTTCATACATGCTTCATGAAAAAAGATGCTATAAATACCTTAGAAGTATCCTTTGTATGCTCCCCACCCACGGGAAATGGTCTGCTTGCAGGTCATTAAACGTGCCTAAAAATCCCCAGAGGAAAGGGTGACCTCTAAAGACTCCACCTATGTGTATCTGGCACTTGATTTGTTAGAAGAAAGGAAGAAGAACAGCTGTCATTTAAATATCATATTCTGTAGAGCTGGATGAAAAATAGAGAGAATGTTGTCCAAAACCATCAAAACAATTTATTTGGCCTTTTTCCCCCTTGAAATTCAAAATAGTGATGGGAAATTGCAAACTTCAGCCAGTTGTAGTTATTTAAGCAATTAATGCAACTTGCCCAGCCGAATTAAATCGAATCCTTTTTCCCTTATGAGTCCATTTTTTGACTCTTCAGATCCATGGCTTGAAGTCGATCTCATGCCGTGATATGAATAAGACAGACATATTGCTTATCCAGGGCTGACCCCTGCCTGACCCTTCTCTCTGACTATTGATTTCTCCTGGTGTTTTATTTCTGTAGCAGGTGATAAAATAGCAATTTGATTAAGAGGTGATGAGAAGCTGAAGTACACTGATATACAATAAGTTCTAAGAAAGCTAATTGAGAAATAAGAATGAAAGACAGAAGCCAACTCTTCTCAACATTGACATATATCTTCTAAAATACAGAAAATCCCTTGAATCCCTCCTCACCTTGTTAGCTAACAGAGGTCACGTTAGTCACTGCAGGCGTAAGGGACACCTATGTGCTATTATTTTCTGTTGTACTTTGAGATTGTTGAAGCACCTGTTGGTCAGTGAAATGAGGTGATTCATTGTTCTTGTGCTTTTATAGCTAGATGAATTTGTTCTAAATACAGTATGTGTTTCTGAAGGAATTGCCTTTAAAAATGGCAATACTTCTTTAGTCTGCCTCTCAATAGCTTTTAAGAAGATAGAGAACGTGCCATTCATTTTTATGCCTTGGTGAGAATGTTGCTGTAGAGACAAGCAGGGTCTGGCTTCCTCCAACCTCCTGGCGTCAGAGAGGTGCTGGTTAATAGCTCTGTCTTCTAAGCTTTAAATAATTAAATTCCTTGAGCAACTACATACCCCTCTTAAAACTTGGCAATGCTTGAACTTTTTAGCAAATCTGGAAGGAGAGAGGCTTGAGGAATGGCAGAAAACCTGCGTGTGAGTGCCACTGGCTCTGGGAATGCTTCCTCTTGGTGCTCACTGGTGGTTTGAGACGCGTGTTCCTGGTGCTGCCGTCACTGCTGCGTACACGTCGGAAAGTGTGAAGTGTGTAGATGCTTGCACATACGTGTGTCGTTAAGGATCAGCAGGCTTTTAGTTTCACAGAGGGAAGGAGAACACACAGTTTATTGTTACAAAAACTGCTTTACCCTGGCCTTTGCTTCACCAGTTTTGCTGAGTTTATTTTCTTTTTGTGTTTCAGTTGGCTTCATCATCGTCTTGCTGGGCTCTGGGCTGTGGGAACAGACTGCTTCCTTTTCTCTTTTGCCTCATCCTTAGACTTGGTATTTTTTTTTTTTTTAAAAGGGCTGCCTTTATAAGCCCCAGTGTTGCTACCTGCAAAGTAAAGAAAATTATTCCCTCTTTGTAGAGTGGTTTATGATTGGTTGATGAAATATGCTGTATGTTAGCCAGAGCTATTTTCCAGAGAAGTGTGTGTATCTTCAGGATTATTCCATTAAGTCATAGATAAGGATTCTTTACTAAGATTGCTGATTCCTGAGTCTGGACTGGATAAATAAATTCAAGTACAGTGACTTCGTCCCCACCACCCTTGTGCTGTAGAGCTGAGTGTGTTGCAGGAAGGTTTCCCATGCCGAGACGCGCATGCACCGTGAGGGGTAGGGCTTTGATAGGTGTACGTTTGGCACCCATCAAATGTGTTGGGCCATTTCACAGCTTTAGTCCCAATGACTAGCTCATGGGCTGCACCTCTTCAGAGCCTGAGGTATTTTAGTGTATACTTTTAATTTAATATTGCTGTGCTGAGTGGGTTTTTTAGGTGAAACTCCAGTCCTTGCTGAAGGAGGAGTGGAGTTCTCTCATGGGCTTTGTAAGGACTAAGGCTTTGCCCGTGGTCTCTGGGGTGATGACAGGTGAGCGGACATGAGCTTTTGAAGGAAAATGCCCGGCAGTGCAGTGTCTGCAATGCACAACACACACAAATGTATTGGAGATTTAATGATTTGTTCAATGAATGTAAAAGCTGGTTGCGTAAAGGAGATTTATTTTTAAGTGATTATTACCATCTGTCACTAGGTTTCACTGTGCTGCAATAAAAGTGTGTTTCAGATTCGGAGCAGCTCAGGCATATAAAAAAAAAAGGGCTAGTTTTTTGTGATGGCATTTCCCAGCTCTGCCCTTAGAATCGCCTCGCCAGATGGTGGGGGTGTGAGGTTGGAAATGCACAAAACATGGATGAAGCTCAGCTAAAAGCTTCCCAAGTGCTGGCTGCAAAACTATTCAGGGAGAAAGAGTTGGCCTGGATTTTGGAAGGTGGGTGTATTCCATACCTGACTTCTACAGTCCCCCAGTCATCCTCCATCCTACAAAAACAGGGGGACGTGTGTTTGCCTGTGGCTATTGCTGCTTTCCTCTTTGGTCTCTGTTCTTTCTTAAAGACTGTCGATAAAATTGAAGGATTAAACAGGTGGAAGGGTTTTTTTAAATTCCATTCTTCTCTAGTCCTTGAGGGCAATCCCATCATACTGAAATATGGATGCCTGCCAAATGTGGACAATGGCAGAGATGAGCAAAATGGCTTGGGATTTGTAGATGATGTGATTTTGGTCATCCCAAGGCTGCACACCAGTCAGCACTGTAATCAGGCAGTGAGCGTGTTTTGTTGTAACTAAATTTGCAGTAGTTTGTCAGAGAAGGTAAAGCAGCCCCTTTCTGGCTCAGGGGCCACATCACCATCCCAGCACCATCACAGCACATCTCACCCAGGGCTGAGATGTTACCCTTTCTGTTGTCTCCCAGGTTGAATGTGTCTCTCCATTCCTGGGAGCAAGGGTGGCCACTTACCTGGGAAATGTTTTGTGCTCTGCCTGAGTGAGTGTTTCTCTGTTCTATATGACCTCGTGTCACCTCCAGCAGGAGGAACAGACTGATACTCTTTTGGTGAATCTTTTCTCACAGAGGTCAATACAGTTTTGGGTAGGAGGTGGCGGCAGGGACCTCAGCTTCTGTTTTAGTCTGCTGAGCTGCTCCATCTGCCACTTGAGACCTGCTTCCCTCCGGGGTGCCATGAAAATGTCAACCACAAAGTAGAAGGAAAGGAAAGAGCACCGACATGAGTGACACCATGGGGAACTCCTTCAAATCTAGCTCTTTGGTTTTTTCGTTTTCTTTTTTTTCCTCCTGTAGTTCCCTGTAGTGGTTGACAGAATTTCACCTTTCCTGAACTGTAGGGAGAACTGGCTTAGGATGGGGTTTTTAATGAACTCCCACTTTCTTTCATATCTCCCTCCTTCCTTCCTCTGACATGGAGTCTGAAGTGCCTTTAATATGACAAGAAGAAAAAGGAAAGGAAAGAGTTAATAAGTTTTGAGTTTTCCATCTCAGATCAAAAGCAGCAATACAGAAGGTTAGTATCTTGCTATAAGCAAGTGATCAGGACATCAGTCCTGTTCTCTGTTCCTGCCCTGGGAAAACCAAAGGGGAGAGTCTGGTTTTGAATCTTACCCAAGACTATTCATGAGTAATGAAAAAGGGAAACAGGAGAGAAGGAAAAAAAAAAAAGATGCGGTCACTGTTATAAAATTGTAGCTGATTTCTACTGAATCCTTTGCTTGGTGCTTTGGTCAGTTTCCTAAAACCGATAATTTGGTATTTTCTTGTTTTAGTAATTCCTTAAGCTATTTAGAATTATTGCTTTGTTGCGATGGCTGGTGTGATGCATGGATTTCTGTGCCTAATACTTGTGAGGGGCTTCAGGACTTTACAGGATGAAAAGATCAGTATGATACACATAAATAATATTTACTGGGTTTATTGCTCAGACACAGGGTTTTCAGCCGCATCGTAGGCTGGTGGTTTGGTGAGGTGTTCAGCCCCATCTGTGTTAATCCCTGGTGATTTTTATTTCCTGTAGATTGTTTTATAGAGCCATTTTGTTTCATTGTATTTGAGCTTTGTTCCTCTCATTGCCCACTCCCCTTCCTGAAGACAAAAGTGTAGAAGATACACACACATCATCTCTCTGTCTGCGTCAGCAGAGGCACTGAATGACTGTTTAACACTCTAAAGAAAGACCCGATTTGGATTCTGGTGTGAAAGTCTGGGACCGTGAGCGGGGCTGGTCAGTGGGTCTCTGACTAGAGCTCCATTGCCTCTGGGGGTCTCAGTGATAGATACTGTACTGATATTCTAATACTGCATTATATTTTATATACCTTTAAGGCATCTGTCTGAATGTGCACAGCAGGGGAAAATGCTGAGCTGGAGTTTTTACTGTTTGTCACAATATTTGGGTTGTAGCTCAATAGCTTTTCTACTGTATTGGAAAATTCCCTCTTTGGAAAGAGAGCACAAATTGCGAAAGCAACTTGTGTGGAATATCCTTTGCTTATCTTCTACACAAACAGCATTATTCTTCCAGGTATAAGCTGGAAAAGGTCTCTTGTTTTGACACGTGCATTTAGGATTGGGCCAGAGACAGTTTTCTGACAGCTCTATGAAATTAATACTTCTTTATGACAGAGCGTTTTGCTGCTTGCTGTATGTAATAGTTGGCTTCTTTCATTGCCACTTATGTCCTTTGCAGGGAAAGAAATTTGCTTCTCTGTGACAGTACACTTTGAGTGTCACTGGCTTTCATATTGTCTATTAAAACAGATAATTGTGAGGAGCAGATCAGACCTCAAGGAGGCCTTCTGAACTGAACCCATTTCAAGGGGGGAAGCCAGAACTGTCAAAACTTTGACTTTCTAATTCCTAAAGAGATGTTAATTCGCTTGGCTGCATGATCTACTGGGAGTAGAAATGAAACTCCACTTGCATGACCTCTGCTGTCAATCATTATGGGAGGCATCTGCATTTATATTGTCAGTGCACAAACTTTCTTTACTTCCTGAAGCATGAAATCACCTTTCAGATGAAGAAAGAAATACAACCCCCCCTTCTCTGGAGATGTAGCCGTTCTGTCTAAGGCTCCACTTACACCGAGAGATGTTTCAACTCTGACTTCAGCGTCGGCCAATCTCTTGGAAGTTGGTGGCTTTGCAAGTGAAAGCTACACTGCTCTTTTTAAGGAGACCTATTACTGCTTCATATTATTTTAGAGCTTCTAATTCCCCATCTCTAAGCCAAAGGGAGGTTTATCACTGACTTGGACACTGTCAGCAGAACTTGGCCCATCGTGTCCCACCTCATGTTCCCTCTCAGGGCTGTGTTCCTGTGGCACAGGAAGAAATGAGGAAGTGGGTTTGATACACAGTCCTTTAACAGCACTGAACCCATATTTGGGCTGTTCCTGGGTGCTTTGTGCTGGGTCTTTGTGATCTCTGCTGACGCTCACTGCTGTCAAATCTGGTGTGACTCCATGTTCGACATCATTTTACACAAGCCCTATTGTTCCTAGTGGGATAGGCTTGGTTATGTGCTTATTAGACATTAAATAACCTGCTTGGAATGTCACCTGAAGCAGTGCAGAAAATTGTCAATACCAACTGTGAATTTAGCCCGGATGCTTTGAACTTGTATCTGATACGCCTCATGTCTAATATGTTCCACAGGAAAATTCAGCAAAACATCAAAGCCACGCTTTCCCATGAGCCAACTTCTCCTGAGGAGCCGAGGCAATGGAACGCAGCCAAGTGAGTGCGTATGGCAGAGTCATAACTCACTTCTCATTGAGTGATGGGTCTGTCATCTCTCGCTGCTCACAGTTGGAAGAAGCAGGAATCCTTCAGCCAGCCCCCAGGAGTGCGAGAGAGTGACCCTGTTCATCTCCTCTCTGCTTCAGTGTCATCTGTCCTTTTTTTTTTTTTCTTCCCACCAAAAGCCATCTGTACACCCTGGCCAGCAGGAAATCAAAAGAGCAAAAAGTAACTTGTCTCTTCAGGAAGTAGGGCAACTTTCATCATGTGAAACAAAGGGGTTTTTTTAAGGTAGAACCTGAACTGGAAACTGAACACGTCATGAAGAACCTTTATTGGCAGAAAGCCCTGTGAACAGCAGAGTTAATGGTTCCCATGGCTGACTGTGAGCAGGGCTGCTCTTTTTGCTGTGTCTTCTTCTGGTGGAGATGGTGCACCTTCTGGGGTAGAAAATCCCATCGATATGTATGGATAAATTAATGTATGCCTGTAGCAAACAATGATATCCCTCTCTTCTGTGTGCACACTGGGAAATATGGGTCTGGCCCTTCAAACCTCCTCTGCTGGCCAGTGCCGAGATCTCCTGGTAGAAGGGGTGGAAAGCTCTGCAAGCCACCCTGAAGATGGCTTTGAGCCGTCCCAGATCTATGTCCACTGCAGCTCCCTGTTTTATAACACTGTCTCCTGCATCTAGAAGAGGGAGCAGAGGTACCTCTGGGTCCACACCACATTGAGCTCGTCCTGGTTTGGCTTGGCCAGTGACTGTGACACGACTAAATGGTTATTCTGGCACAGGCTGTTTAAAAATGCTACAGCTGAGGAAGTAGAGAACTTTGAGACTCTTGGAGGTACATGTGTTTGTACAGGAGAGTAGGAAACGCAATGGAAGGCAAATGTTAACATCAGGTTTCTTGTGAAGAAAGGAAACAGCTGTCTCGGTAAGCAATGAGAAGCAGCTTGTCTGGAAGAGCATGGCAGGTGCTCCTAAGCTTCGTATCAGTCAGAAGAGCAAGGATACTGCCCTGATTGTTTGTATACTTTTTGATCAGGATGATTGCTCATGCTGAAAGTGCTAATTGCCACACAAAAGGCACGTATTGTGCAGGATTATGTGGTTCTTGAAAGTGTGTTCCTGACCAGAAGTTAAACATAAAACTTCAGCATCATCAGTAAAGGCAGAAGCAAAATTTCCCACTCAGGTAAAAAAAAGTGAGCGTTTTTCCTTCCTGTCTAAATGAAAATGGAGAATAATTTGATATATTTTTTTTTTAACCCTTCAATGCCTTTCTCTCAGGCTGTCCTTTCCGTAGGTATCAGCAAGCTCCTTTGCTTTGCCTTTGCTGTTGCATTACTCAAAAATCATTGGGCTAGAGACTCTCAGAAAAACACAAGGGTGGTTCAGGAACCTGTGGTCCCTGTCAGCATTCCCCGCTGAGTTTCTGTGTGTGTTAGTTTTCATAAAGCCATGTAGAAGGTTCTGGAAATCAGCAAGGAAACAAGAACTGGGAAGGACTGAAGACACATTTGATGCCTATTGGTCCGGACTTGCTCTGGCTGCTGGATGTGAGCGCGGGAATCAAAGGCCCTGCAGTCAGTCCCTGCAGCCCCACAGCCTTAGACATCTCTTTATGAAGTTCCCAGTTCTGAATGTTAAAGCATGTATGGAAAAAAAAATCCCTGGAGAGAGGGAGAATGCTTAGTTGTAGCTTTTTTAATTAGCAGCCTATACTGTGTGTTTATAATAAAGTCTTACTGACAAAGCTAGAAATATTTCTTAGGCTCCAGATGGCTTCTTTTCTTTATGACTTGCTGTAGGGTACAGACTTTGGTTTTATATATTTTGATAATCTATCCTGATTATTCAACTAATACTCATTGTTCTCCCTGTGCTGCAACAGTACCCTTTGAGAAGCTGCAGCATATGGCTTGGTGAGGCAAATGTCAAGGTTAAGAAAATCTTCTTTAGCTATGTCTCTCATTTCTTTGTTTCATTGTTTTCTTAAGGCTAGGGCCTGTAACCTGGATAATATCTCTTTAAATGTTTCCTAGTGACAGGATTCTCATTCTAGGCAGCATCTTTCAATGGACAGGGAAAGGTCTCAAAATACCCCCTCATCATCAGAAGGCTCTTCTAGAAGTACCCAGCCCTTGGGATCTGTTCTAACCCCAAACAAGCTGACAGCAGCAGCAACAACAAACACATGGGAGAGACTGGTGAAGAGAAAGTGCGAAGGGCAAAGCTGCACTTGTCTGGTGGGGGTGACCAAGGAGACGGAGCAGAGAACCCAAAGCCCTTGTAGCTCTGAGCTTGCCATGTCGGGAGGTCAGTCGGCAGGGTCAGTGCAGTGTAACTGCAACATCTTCAGAGTCAGAATATCATGATCATTAAATAAGTATCCATTTAGAAGGAGGACATGAGGAGCTTTAGAGGAAGGAGAACATTAACTTGTTTGGGTGGTGGCATTTTGATTTTATTCCTTCTCTCTTTCTGCAGGTCAAAATGTATCTGAGCACCTGGGGCTCAGTTTTTGCCCAGAGTTGTGGTGTTCCAAGAACACCATGGCAGAGTCACAGAGAAGTGCCCCGGGGCTGCGCGTGCCGGGGGAACGTGCTGGAGCCTTGTGTGCACCCAGCTAGGAAGGAGTTTTCCTGCTGTTCAAAACAGAACTGTTTCCCAAGACAGCTTTCTCTCTTCTTCCCTGTGCTATGATGCTCAGACTGTCCCCTGATTAAAAGCACCAACCACATTCTTATCAAATGGGAAAAAGCTGGCGTCGTGTGATGGAGACTCAGCAGAGAGCACTCACTCTGAATCTTTCATTTGTCTTTTTGAAAAATGAAGTTGAGCCAATGAGGAATGGGCAAAATATTTTGTATTTCTCTGCAGTGCTGTTGTCAAAACAACCAAAAAGTGGTGATTACGATTAGCTGGTGAAATGGGTCTGTAAGTTACAGGCCATATAAATATTTTGGCATTAGTTCTGCATTCATACCATGGAACAAACTTGCTGAACCTCTGCACTGGAACACAAGAAAGAGGGAACATAAGGGATGTTTTATATGGATATTGTTTTTCTTAGGGAAAAAGATTTCATTTTTTATCCCTATTTTTCAGATTTTGTACATAGTTCCTGGATAAATACAAATCCCACTTCCTCCCAATTTAAAATACAGCATAAGGAAAAATTGACAACCGTTTAAGAAAACTATTTTACTAAACTAGCCTGGAGGGGTTGTCTTCACTGTGAGGAATCAATAGAGCTATTTAAGAGGGAGAGATGTATTCTTCATTGTATGGGGCTTCACAGAGTTGTCCTGCACCGCTCAGCTACTGTTCAATGGTGTAAACTCTTTCCAGCTGTGTGCAAAGAGGAGCATTCGGTTATAGAAGACCTGAATGACACTGGTCAGGTTACTCGTGTGACCATGATTTGGCCCAAAGATACCTGCCAGGTTAAAAATTTGGGAGGCGATTTCCTCCAAGAAGAGAGTGATCAAGAAATGGCAAGGTGAGTAAAGCTCAGTGGTGTAAGCACCATGGATTTACTCAAATGGCGTGTGTTGCTCACGAGTGGCCCAGCCTGAAGCGTCAGACCCATGAGTGTTAGTGCCTGGGAAGATGTTACATCTTGGTCCATCATCTACGTCCTCTGGCTGGCTTTGCCCTCAGAGGGCTCAGCACTGTCACGGTATCCTCTAGCTGAGATGGAGAGCTCTCTGCCCCCGTGCTCTTCCCTGAGGGAACAAAGAGGTGACTGTGGGGACTCGTACCAAGCGCTGTTTGTTCCTGGGTGTTGGCTGCTGCGCCCCCAGCTATCGGAAGCCTGATCCCAGATGGCCAGACCGAGACTGAAATGCTCTTTTCTCAATGACCCTGTGGGTGTTGCTCTGCACTCACATTCCCATGGGTGAAAGCTGCAGTTGTGTGTGATCCATGGATGGGGTGGCCAGAGTGTGGGCTTGTCCCACAGGGCTCATTCAGAGACGTCTGTAGTTCTGGCTGTGGGAAAGAATTTACAAACAAAGTGTAAATGAGCGTGCAGGTTCCTGGGTTGATCTGTGTGTGCAGTTTAATGCTTAGGTTTTTCACTTAGTATTCACTTCACAAACGAGAGATGTAAAATGTTTAAATTAAATGAAGCAGAAATGAAAAAAAATATTGATTCTCTCCTTTCCCTCCATCCTTCTTACTAAAAGTTTTTGGCTCTTTTATGTTAGTTGCTCTGCTATGTATTGGCATTTATGCTAATGAAGAGCCCATGATGTTTCCTAAATGTTCCACTACAAGGACCCTGTTAATAGCTTCCATTTATCCAGCAGAAGAAAAGCTCCCGTGATCTCCAACCCACTGTGCAGTGAACCAAGGCCACAGGAGGGGCACAGAACCGCAGCCTCTCCTTCCCACTGCTGTCCTTCATTCCAGAATCACCAAGTGTCTTGGTCAGGGGGATAAAACCTGAGAGTGCAGCTCAAAATGAGCTGCCCAAGGGTCTGTGTGTTCTCTCCAGGGATGGAAGCAGACAAAAGGGAGATGTGAGCATCCCTCGGGTCACTGGGAATCACTGATTCCCTTGGAGCCGATGCTCCCAACACTGGGCATGGGCACTGACAGTTGCTTCCCCGACTTCCCGCTGGTCCAGGAAGCCTAAACCCCAAAACTTGTGGCTCATCGGGAGATGTGATGGAGGTGATCATAGGCAATCCAGCAAGGCTGCAGCAGCTGTGCCAGGGCTGGATCTCTGGGTGCTCGTCTCCCAGCACGGGCTCCACCAGAGTGCAAAGAGCCGCTTCCTGCTCCAAACCTGACAGTCACAAAGAATAAGAGTAATTATTTTATCTGTTTCTTAACAATTAGTTTTTCATGACACATTATAATGGATTCTGTAGTCTTCGTCTAATCATCAATTATTAAACGGTCATTTAAAGACTGTGAGCCATAAAGATTAAAAAACACAAATACTAATAACTTTTATGATTAAAAAAATCAATTGGATGGGAAATTAGTTTTATCTCAGTGAAACTGCATAATATGTAAGAAGTCATAAGGATAATACAAATGTAGAGTAATCAATGCCAAAATGTAAAACATCTTTCAGGGACATTAATATTATTTGCATGTATTTTCACTAATTTGTCTGTCTCTATTATACTGCAGAATGTAGCCTTCTGAACTCCTCCAGATAATGGAAGGGTTTGCACTGAGACTGCTGCTTTATAAATATTTGTATATATCTTTGGAAGTAGAAGTATTTAGAAATTTGAGCTTTGCTTGGCTACTGGGTTAACCTCTATTTTTCTAAGAACAGGAAAAAGTTAATTAAAGATCAATTTTATTAGTTTTGTCTTCTGAACAAAAAAGGTTGGTACAGAAGCTTTTTTGGAGGGTGTCTGCTTTTTGCTGGTGTTTATTTCTGTCAACATTGTTAAAATAGTGGCACTGACCTCTGTGTTTTCAAATTAGTCCTTCACAGAGAGTGAGAAACCCAGATGTGGCACTGAGACCTCCCCAGTCTCGGGTTTTGGAGAAAGTCCACCAGTCCCAGCCGAACACGGGCTGGAGCCAGCGGTGGCTGGAGTCAGCTGGTGGAACCAGAAGGACCCACCAAAGTAGTGCCTCTTTCCTTCCTCGGGATGACCCTGAGGCTTTTGCTGTTCCAAACATAGGCAATCACAGCAAAAACCCAAAAGTACCAAAGATGATGTGTGTGGGGATGTCCAGGCTTGTGCCAGGCATGGGCAATGAAGAAAAGACTTTCTTTGCACATCCTGCTGGCAGAATATGAACGTAGTCACACAAAAGGAGCTGAAAGTAAATTTCAGCTGGAAGTAACTGAACTGACTCTGGTTTTGGCCAAGTTAATCTAAGTCAGTCCTGGATGAGCCCTAATTAGGTGAGATCCTGTTCCTCTCTTGAGGCCAAATCCCACATATCTTTTTTCGCTGCTGCTGCTGTTCACTGGCTGAGCAGGATGGGATGCTCTCGCCGTGGTGTCTGTCAGCACCTGCAAACCCCACCGTCAGCCTGGGACCCGTTTTGGCTACGGACCCCCCTGGTTATCTCAAAGGGTAAGCGGGTGGCCGGGGGGGTGTTAGCAAGTCAGTTACTTCCCTATCTCTTACTCTGCTTTTCAGGTGGCCCTGAACCCCGGCAGCTCTCTGCAAGTGACAGATGAATTCTTTTTGCTGCAGGTGGCTGCTGACGTTGCGCATTAACAGGTATCGATACCGTGACGCTCTTTGCTGTAATAGACTTTCTTTTGATTATTAGAACTTCTTTTACCTCGGCTTCTCAAAAGCTTACTCATAGCAGCTTAATCAATATTTTGGTGTCTCTAATCTGTTTTTGTACCATTTTTCTTTATTTACTAAAATGTCTATTGGAATCAAAAGAACTATTTCCTCATTTTATTCTCCTGGAGATTTTTTCAGAAGTTCCAGTGACTTTGCAATAGCTGGGAATATGAAGTTCCATGTATGGCGTGTTTCTTGGATACCTATTGGAAATTCTTGATGTGCTCAAAACTTATTATATATAGTGTCATCAAGCACACGCAAACAACATATGGGGCTGAACCCAATGTGTTGTTATAAATGTAACTGACTTTGGAAGCCAGGCTTTATTCCCAATCCTAGGACTACACCAAACTAAAGTAACCTAAACCATGGCATTCAGCAACCACAGGTTTTTCCCACCAAATGTTAAGATCTGTAAGAATTCTTATGTTATTTTTATCTGTGTTTGATCTGACTTTTGATTAAATAGAAGTTGTTAGCATTTTCCCATTCATTTAAACGGGACTAGGATGGGACTGATAGCCGGAGTTTTCTGTAATGAGTTTGCATCCAGCTAATGCAGAGGGGCTGTTGGTGCTGCCAGTTAGGCCAGCTGTGTGCTTCGCCATGTTATTGCAATAATTGTAATGAAATGTTTGCAACTTTTTTGTGTTAGAGCTTTGTTCTTTATAGTTCTTAAAATGGATTTTTATAGCAAGGCATTTCTCTTGGGTGCAAGTCATTGTACAAAGGGATCTCAGACGTGCCACTCCTGCCCCGAGTTCTCCTTTATTTGTGCTACTTCTTTCTCTCGTACGCACACAGTAACGGGGGGATTCTGTTCTCTTCTTTGGGAGGGGGGGAGTTTTTTATTTTCTGTTATGTAAAGAAGGGGAAAATAGAGTTGATTTGGCTCTTTATGGTCATAAAACTGCCCAGTGTTTACTTGGCAAAATCAGGAGTGAAGAACTGACACTCCAGAAAGGAGCCTTTCTCCCTAGATTCACCTGGATTTACCTCCCCACTCGTTTTAAGAATCAAGCCTTCCGCTTCAAATTTTTCAGTTCAGATTAAAGGCAGGCATCAAATTTTTGTATCAGTAAAAGAGAACTCTGATTAAATAAATCAGATTCAGCACTTCTATGGTTGGTCAGTTTAGAATCAAAGCTCACTCTGTGACTGAAGCAAAACCCAAGAGAATGCTCCAGCATTAGCTTCAGCGGGCTGGTGTCGGTGTTTGTGTTCATCTGCGATGTGAGCAAACAGCCTCACTGTCTTTAAGCTCTTTATTTTCCTTTTTTACATTTAACTATGGATACGAATCAGTAAAAGTTATTCTAAATTTCTAGCTTCATAGCACGTGACATGATAAGAATGTATTTTTGGGGAAGGAACTTCTGTACTACAGTTTGGGAAACTTCTTGGTGCTGAAGTTTCCTAGGCTGCAGAGCAGATTCCTGTTCCCGGTTGCTGTATGATAACCATCGTGTCTCTGGTGAGTATTTGAAATCCTAATAAGACTGAATTAATTGCTCATTATTGTTGGATATTTGAACAAGACGACCATATTTTTTCCCCCTGAAACATCGAAAGGCTCTGTAAGGAACCCGGTGCCGCTCTAAGATCCTCCTGGACCATATTTCCCATTTCTGTCCTGCTTTGTTATGAATTATTTTCTTTTCCCCTGAAAGAAAAATTGTGTTTCTTTTGAGGAAGATTATCTAAATGGAATTAGTCCATTACAGGAGCAGAGGGAAAGTTGTTTTTATTTTTTGTGGTTTTTTCTTTTTTCCTAAATAGTCTTAGAGGATTCAGTCTAATCCTTAAATCTCTGAAGTTGATAATAGGATGTTTTTCCCACTCCCCAGTGATATCTGCTTAAGCGTTTCTAGAGAATTACACAAATAGGGTTTGAAACAGGTGAATATTCTCTTCAAGCTTCGCATTATCTAAACATACATCTTCTTTAGGACTTATCTGGTTTTTTTGTCTTGATTTGTTTTATTTTGTTTTTAGCAGCAGCTACACAGAGCGGAATTCAAACCCCAGAGCAATTCAAGGGCTGATGTATCTGTCTGGGCTCTCAAAATCAGCACCGTAAGTAATGGCAGGACAAGGCAACTTTTTGCACGAGACTGGTTGCTTATTTCATGAAGAACCCCTTTTCCATATTTCCATGCGTTCCTGCCACCAGGGAAACCTGCTGCCCCTGAGTTCTTCTGCAGAGGGTTTCTCAGTGAGGGCTGAATTTAGGTTTGTGTCGAGCTGGTGACATGCGTCTCTGAAATTTGTCATGAGTGACAACAAGTGGGGCTATTGCAGAGAGAAGATTAGAACAGAATTGTTCTGCCTCGCGGCCCAGGCTTTTAACTACCTGAGAAAGCAACAATCTTCCCCATTCTGTAAAGCTGTTACAAAAAGTCTTGGTATCTTTTTCTTTCCACAGCTGTCAAAATGGTACTTAGTAGGTGTATCCAACAGCCTGTGAACGGGAGGTGTAGGCACTGAGCTGGTCCTGTTTTAATCATTGACCTTAAGTGGAAAGAAGGGAAAGATCAAACAAATATTTTTTTCTGATCTTTGAAAAGCTGCCAAAACTATCGAAGCTGAATTCATCTGGGACAAAGGAGATGCTTTTGTTTTTCTGCCTCTTTCAGCTCAGTCGCGTTTTGGATGGCTCTCGGCTATTGCAACTGGAATACAAAACACCTCCACGTCAGATCCCTCCGCAAGCCAGGTCTGGCTCGTGTAATGACAGTGCCACCCAGAAAATACTGGTATATCTTACACCTGTCTGCTTCTTAGCTCCTTGGTAAGTAGCCAGAATTTACACAGTGGGGTTTTTTTTGGCTGGGGGAAGAGTTTGGGAGATAATTTGCCTTCCCTGCACTTCTTTAGCTTGACCACAAGAGATCAACCTAAATCAAAGGTTGATCCAAATGCACCTACTTTGGAAAATGACAGAGGTGAATTTTTACATGTGAATCTTGTTGTTTTGGTACCAGACAGACCGCTAACATGAAACCCCCTGGAGCTATTCCTTGTGTCCTCGTGCTCAATGCTCGGAGGCCGTACGCCTGCTCACACTTCAGCAGCTCCCACGCATACGCATGGCACAGCCTGCCCAGTATCCGTGTGTCCTTCAGGTTCACTGCACTGGGAATAAACCTTAAAGCAAGGCCATTTTTCTTAAAAGGTCATTAAAGTTTTCCAGAGGCCAGAACTGTTGGGTAAGGTCCATGTAGTGAGTGAAGTGGTGCCACATTGGTGATTAATGTCAATTAAACAGTGTGGGCTGATCTGGTGTGATCTAAAGCTGTCTCATCCCATATTGTCTGCCCCGGGACTTTGCTGCAGCTTTGGTGCTGGCCGTGGGCTGCCGGTGCCTCGCCAGCTCAGGTGATAGATTGTGAAGGTCATTGGCAAAGACTGGGAGGCGAATTGTTCGTTATTGGAAAGGTTGTTAACATATTCTCTGTGCATTAGTCAATGTGGCCCAGAATATTTCCTTCCCTGAATTACAACTGAAGCAAAACCACAAGAACAAAAATGAGCTCAGTAGGGCCAGCTTTGTTTCCACAGGTGTACTACTCTGGGCGCTGGCCCTGTGATGGAATAACTTGCTTTAACTTTACACAGGTGTGTAAGCATTTGCAGGATTAAATAAATAAAACCATTATTAACAGTAATGAGTGGAAAGAAAGTAACTCCCTGAAAGATTGATGGATGTTAAAATTTAATAGCATATGCCCAGCAAGTCATCCTGCAGGGAGGTTGCTGGTTGGGCAGTTGTTCATGTTCCAAAAGGTGGATGGCAGGAGCTGACAGCCCCTCTGGGCAGCTTTGCCCCACTGCTGTGGGGATGGGACAGCCCCACTAGGGAGTCAGAAGTTCTTTGGAGGTGGAGGGAGAGCGGTGAGGGCTCTTCCCCAGCACCTGCTGAACCCTTAAAGGCAGGTCTCTGTCCTTCCCGTGGCAGCCCCTTCCCGAGAGCATTCCCTGCTCTGTCTCCAGGCACCATCTGTGAGTCCCTGTCCAGACACGTGCTGTCCTGTTGTCAGGGTCCATAGTGTCTAAGGAAATGTGGTAAAAGCACTGGTTACCTGAGTTTAAAAGGGGGCCCTGGATCAAGCTAGGACTAAAATACCACAGAAGCAATTTCCTTAGTTACCTGCTCAGAACTGACTGAACATACTCCCCCCCACCTCCAATATAAGCCAGGAGAAAGGAAGGAGAGGATCCGGATTGAAATATTAACGGGAATCCCTTCCCTGCCTCCCCTGGGTGATGGGAGGCTCCCAGCCGTACTGGGAGACTGGCGGGTCTCAGGGAAGTCAGTCTGGCCTTTTCTCGCTTTAAGCCACATACTCAGTGCTGTGCTAAAGGACAGGATGGAGACAGCTCTGAGATCAGTCACCCTGAAAGGTGAGGGTATGAGCCCGAATCTGATGCAGGAAACAATTTTCACTCACCAAGGACACAACTCGTACACAAAAAAATATAATTTGAAATGATAGTACTTCACTACCCGATAAAATGTGTATTTTCAGCTGGATTTTGGGATGTTATTAAACATGTGCTTGTAAATTTATTCTGTTAGGTGAGTTTTTTAGAAAGATGGGGTCATTTTTTTTCTCTCTTCTGACCTTCATTTTTATTTTTATCTCTTTGTATTGCACATGAAATCCAGACAGAGGCCACTGTCTGTAATAGTTTTTATGAGAATTCACCAAGAACAAAGATCTTTCAGTTGTATTGAAGCCACCATGCCTGGTTTAGAGGCATAGCTGTTCCTTTCCCGTGTATTTTATCATTTATTCAACAAAAACTGCAGCTTGGGGGACAAAAATATTATTTAGAAATGGTTTTGGCCAAGTTGTATGGGGGAAAACAGTTTTAAAAGCTTTAAGGCTTCAGTTTTGTGAAGCTATGAACATCTTATTGAAACATGGCTAAAAATTCCAGTATTTGTTGAAGCAAAGGTCTAAAGCATAATTTTTCCCAGGGGTCTGTAGTGGGATTGCTGGCCTCCAGTTGCTGATACTGGTTATTCTGAATCTTCTTCTGGATACTTCTCTCTAATTTTCAGCCCAAATAGTATATGTGTTGGTTCTTATGCCAGCATTGTCCTTGACTTTGAATAGTTCTTCTGCCTCTGTAGTGCCTGCTCCCCTGGGAATATTCCTCTGTTTGTACTCCTAGTGGTGTTTACAACACTTTTCCTTTTTAATTATGCTTTTTTGTAGGACAAATAACCATGCCCTTTTTTTTATTACTTTGCTTTTACCCAAGACACTACAGGCTTCTCAACAGTATCTAGTTGCAAGGAACATACTCTATGTGAGTGCTGACATTTCGGATAAATTTCACTGCTTCGTAGGAGTCAAAGGGTGGAGTTTGCCTTTGGATATATGTGTGTGTGCACCAAAGGAAGAAAGGAGTGTGTTTAAAGAGAACTTAATTTCAGGTTTGATAGAACACCTCGTAGGGCATTAGGGAACCTTCTATTGACTTCAGTGGATTGGCAAAAACCCAGCCCAATGGGTAATTAACTCCGTAATTTGACTAATTTTTATGGTATTTGCTTAATGATCATCTGTGTTGTTTACTTGCCATAGCTTCAGAAACACCCCGTGTCGGTTCTCAGTCCTTGAGCTTCCTTTGCTCAGGTCTGGCTGATCCTTTGCTTTTCGAAGGTGAAGGGTGAACAAGAAGTTCAGGAATTCCATCAGGCAGAGTCACACAGGACTTGACAGGTTGCAGAAAAGAGAGAGCAAACAAGAAGGGAACAATGAGCAGCAAGTTATTGTTATTTCACTGGTCACCACAACCCATTAAAAACTTTCAAAGGCTGTGAAATTAATTGCATGCAGAACAGCACTCAAGGTGCTTAATATTTTGTCTCTCTGGGACAATTTGCTAGAGACATCTTTTGAACTACAAATACAAAGCAGGGAAGACAGGGCTCTCTCTGGCTGTGTCATTCTTCATTTTAATGAGGAAAAAATGTCACACAGAGCAGTGTGAATTTGAAATATTATAATGTGCTTCAGTTTTATGTCAGAGTAAGTATGTTTCTTAAACGAGCCCTAATGATTCTAAATTCTAGACCTTGTTGACAAGACATCTGCTTACTTGGCCTGTGGTTTGTGTCTCATCTATAAGCTCATTATCATATATATTAAAAGAAACCTATTAAAATATTTGCATTTTAAAATGACTGATAAAACCCCCCTGCCCATCTTTCAGAAACTTGTTCCTTTTGTCGTGCAAAACATTCCACTAGGGAGAGAGAAATATTTCAGTTATTTTCAAGCCATTTATCATTTGGGTAATTCTTGTAATTACTTTTCCCTTTAATTGTTAAAGCTGGAAGGCTTATATAATATTACTTTTAAAATTCATAGTTCAATGTAAATAATCTTTTCTGTATCCACGGACCTCTCAGCTGGAATGCTGACTATCACCCTAAGGGTGCTCATTCTTTCTTTTGGTCTTATTTATTATTTTCTTCTCTCCTCATCAGTTTTCTATTATTCCCTTTCCTGCCTCTCCAGCTCTCTTGCTGCTCGTGTAATGGGTGAAATGGCACTTGAAGCCATGCTGCTTGTTTATTTAAACAAATCAGGTTGAGATGAAAAGAGCAGATGATTGCAAAGATATAATAAATCTGATGTAGAAGCTCATCAGGCTCTTGAGAGGTCCTGCCATTTTAGAAAATCTCCCACCTGGACCCGTGGCTCTGAGCTCTTTAGTGTCAGCCCTTCTGGCCCAGCGCAGAGTGCGGGAAGTTCTGCTTCAGCCGTCTGGGTCAGGCCCTGCATTGTCACCGTGTGGGGACAGGCTTGGATGAGTCTGGCTGCTCAGCCCTGTCTCAGCTCTGTTAACTTCCACCGAGAGCAGGGTGGTGGCTTGCGAGTTGTACACGGTGCTTTTGGGTCTCATTCCGTGGTAGGACTGATGAACCTAAGGAAAGCGCTAGAATATCCCCACCAGCTGCCTGCTGCCCAGGCTGTTTCCTAGGTCCTGGCTCTGGGAGAACCTCCGCCCCAAGGATGAGAGGCTGCTACAGCAAGTACCAGGGAAACAGCAGCTGAGAAGGTTCAGCTGCTTTCCAGAACCTGCTCAGCACAAAAGGCACCCTCAGAGCAGGATGTTTTCCCAAGCACGCTTGGCTCCGGGAAGCCAAAGAGGAGGTACCACTGGCTCCATCAGCAGACCCAGAAAGGTGCTCGTCTCTGGAGGTGCAGAGCAGTTCGGGTCACCTCTGCTGGGAGAGGTGTGTGGCTTGGGTGGCACCGCTCTGTTAACGCACCCGCTACGACTACCATCCACTGTCACCGTGCTGTGAGTTTTGTTTCGGGAAACAGAAGGAAAAGCTGCAGCAAAAAAGAGATAATATTTCTTTGGGGTACTACAGGGTGCTCCAGGAAGAGTATTTCTTGGTGACAAGACTAGCAAGGAGCAATTTTGGCAGCTAAAGTTCTCATACCTAACAAGGAGAGATCTTTATTGCCTGATACTCCTCTGCCAGTTTCCTCTCTTAAAAAAAAATCTTAACTGTGGCAGTTTCTTAAAACATCCTTAGTGCCTTCTCAGGCATTTAAACCATTTTGTTGCATATTGAAAGCAGCAGTATGGGGAAAGGAAACAGCTCCTGCTGCTTCTCGAAAGCCGTATGTATAACATCACAGCTGGAAATAACATGTTTTATGAACTTGATTTATGCCTCTGCTGTGTGGTATAAATCCTGCTTCCTCACTGCACGGCCTGCACGTGCGTTTCTGGGGGCCTCATCCTGGCAGGTCCTGAACAAGGTGGGGAGGAAGGATTTAATTAAAAGCGAACACGGGTCTGGGGGTTGCTGAGTCCTGCACATCCTCTGCTGCCTGGCAGGGGAAGCGCTAAGTGCAGTGGTGGGAATCACTGGGAGCATTTCGTGCTGGCAGGACCGAATGCATGGTTGCAGAATCAGTCACAGCCCGTGCAAAGGCACAGGGGATGCATCGCTTCAGACAGCCTGGGCTGTTTGTTCCATAACCACTGCTGGAGGACAAACTGCCACGACTTCCATTTTACGTTGGTTTTTCCTCTCGGACAATGCATTTTGTTACCAATTTTAATTGACTGCCAACTTCTTTTTTTTTTTTTCAGGCAGTCCCTGTTCTTGGACTGTTTTTTGTCCCCAGTCCCTGTGTTGGGAAGGTTGATAGGTAACTGAGGCAGAGAAGAATGAGGTATGTGAGCACCTTAAATGAGTGGAAGCTGCAGCAGTTAGCTGTCTGTAGGGGACCTGGTTGCCGTCCTGCAGCTGGAGAAGCCGTTGGCCCCCGCTGGAGCTGGTCCCCGTGCCTGGCCCCGGCTGCCATCGCAGTCTGGCTCCCGCGGGTGGCTTTGGATGTGACATGCTCTAGTGAGGACTGAAAACCAGGGAATCTGTTTCCTGTTCCTCATCTTAGAAAACCTGGTTATTGGTTTAGCTGCCCAAACATCCAGTCCTGTGATGAACATTAAATCCTGAGCTACAGAGCCCTGAGTAGCTCTGTCCTCATGGCGTGTGTGATGTGCAACGTGGTTATTCTTAGGAAGGCAGCACGTAGATGATGATCAGAAGCCCGTTATGGTGGTTTCTCTACAAACCCAGTGAGGTGTCCCTGTCCTGCAGTTTGAAATCTCGGAGATTTCAAAGGGTTTAAGAGGTGGGAAGCCTGGTTTGAACAACAGGGGAACCGGAGCACACTCCTTAAGTATTTCAGCCGGAATCACACAGGCGGCCCGTGGTGGGTCTGGAAACCACCTCTGTCCTCAGTCTTCTGCCTGTATCTCCCCAGCACGGCTCCTGCCAGTCCTGTGTGCACACCCCATCGATACACAGCCTGGTGACAGTTACTGATTAACAAAGAAGCTGTTATGCTTTATGAAATGTTGGAGTATTTTATCTTTTCATGTCTGTTGTGGTGTCCTTCCCTCTCAGCGTGAGAGAAAGGGAGCAAGATCATCCAGATAGCAGTGTCCTTATTAATGAGGAGTTCAGCCAAGCATGTGCTAGTGATTCTGTCACTCTCTGCTGTGGTTATCTGCAGAACAGGAATAGAAAATGAATATCTAATCTTTAAAAAGGGCTTTGGAAGATTACTTCAACCTTTACCCTGCCCCAGCTGAGCTCTGCTTAAATCCCCAAATGATCTAAATAACTTTTGTTTCAAAGACAGACGTTACTGTACCACACTGGAACCACGCAAAAGCAGCCAGCAGGAATGAGCTGGCGAGAGAGGTTTTCATGTAAAAACAAAAGTGGAGAGTGTTTCCTCTTCAACTTTCTTTTTTCTCCTTCTTTTTCCTAATGAAGAAGAGTGGAACCGTGCATGTTGGAATGAACCGTGGGGAGCCAGTGAAGGTCAGACGGGCAGGACTGTTCCTTGAATGCTAACGAGAAATGCTGACTCCTAACCCAGTGTGGGCTGAGTTCCTTCCCTGTGTCCGTGTGACTTCATGGGCTCCCAACGAATTACTTGGATGTTGATTTTCACTAAAACTTTTAGGAAAAAGTAAATACATTTTTCAGTAGTCTGGAGGAATTCCACCCAGATCAGCATCAGCCTTAATTAGTCCTGCTGCTGGAACACACTCAGTCGTGGTCTTCTAAAGCACCGTGCTCCTTCAGGAGTGTCCTCAAAATAAGACCTGCCTTTAGGTTTGGAGCGTGTGAGTTTGTGTGATGATGGCTCGCACGAGCGTCTGACACGGCGTTTCCAGCACCGCCTGGTGGGAGAGAGAAGGTGTAAAAGGCCATTTCCCAGAAGAGAGGGCTTTCCTTTGGCACTGTGGCTAAAGGGTGGGCAAAGCTGATGCAATTGGGTTTTTTTTTTCATAGAATCCTAGAGTTGCCTGGGTTGGAAGGGACCTTTCAGATCATGGAGTCCAACCATCAACCCAGCACTGACAAACCCACCACTGACCCATGTCCCTCAGCACCACGTCTGCCCAGCTCTTAAACCCCTGCAGGGATGGGGACTCCACCACTGCCCTGGGCAGCCTCTTCCAGGACTTGATAAACTTTTCTTTAATTTCTACTAGAAAAAAACGGTTGCTTTATGACCATAATTGTTAGGTTCAAGCTCATTATTAATTTACCCGTGTGTTTCCCATCAGTCTGGACAGAGCTGCCCGCCCGGGTGACACTGCCCTTGCGGAGCTGGAAGTGGTTCCCAAGGGGTGACAGGGAGGTGGCGGGGCCTGGGCCACAGCTCGCACCCCCCTTCACGTGGGCAGGGGGGCAGGAGGAGAAGCTGCCTCTTGGTGATCCAAACCAGGATCTCGGGAGCAGGCTGTGCAGCTCTCCCAGTGCAGCACTGCAGGAAGTTCCGCTGGGATTTATCTCAGACGAAGACAAGGTGCCTCTGGCTGCCCCGCTCCCTCAGGCACTGACACGTGGTGCAGATGGAGTTCCTGATGGATCGGGGATGGTCTCTAATAGAAACTTGATTTGCTCTCTTTCACTTCAGGATTCAAAGCACTGTCTTTCCTCTTCCCCAGACAAAGGCAGAGTAATGAAAATAACCAGGTGTAGAGGGTACTGGGGGCAGCGTTAGCAGCTCCCCCCTCACACCACTGCCCCGAGGAGAGAGGAACTGGGGAGCTCCTGGCACCGTGCACAGAGTGCTCCGGGTCTCCGCAGGAGTCAGAGGCTCAGGATGCTTCCCTGAGGTGTGTATGGCATCCGTCTCCAGGGCAGTGTGTGAATGGCAAACAGGACTGTGGGTACCTGTCCTCGCTGTTAATTACCTTGCCATGGAGTAAAACAAAGCAGCAGAAAATGGCCTTAGGAGATATTCGGAGCAGCTGGAACACAAGGGCAAAGGGTTCTGATCTGCTTTCTGATGGATAGTCCCAGCGGTGCCTGGCAGGCAGCGGGGAGCAGTTCTTTCTCTTTGTGGTTATAATATGGCTAGAAAATGTTCAGCGTGTGAACTGGAAGCACGTCCCCACGTGTGTCCCTGGTGTGTGCCAGCCCTGCAGCCGCCTCCCGGTGCGGTCCCCACGGAGCAGCACCGTGTCTCATCCCTCTGGGTGTTTTCCTGAGAATAACTGTATGTTGCAGATGCTTTTTTTCTCTATCATCCTTAAAGTTTAATTATTCACAACCAGTTTTGTTCTAAAGAGCTCTCTTACGTACATTTCAAAAATAGAACATATTTAAATGAAAGTGAAATCTTGTTTTTAATTTATACAAGGGTTAGTGCTTCTGCTCCAGAGATGTCTTTGAACTGCTGTGAGGTTCATGTGACAGCTGCCCCCTCAAAGCCCCTCTTCCCTGCTCAGTAATTTCAGTGTACAAATAACAAGCTATGAAAATATTGCCTTTTTTAAGACTTTTTTTTTTTTTTAATTCTTTGGTCTTTATGTGATGAAATTTCTGTACCTATCAGCAGTGAAATGATCTTTCCTGTTATACTGAATTTATCCAAAGCCCTTGTAGATCTTAAAAAGTAATTCCAAATTCTAAAATAGATTAGAAATAAGTATGCAAAGTGCCAGGAATCTGATATTGAAAGTACCTGAGGTCAAGAGGGGAAGGGTCTGCAGAGTTACACAAGGCAGCATTTACTGAAACATTCACAATGCAGCATGTCAGTCAGTCCCTTCCCTCCTCTGCTCTTTTCTCCTTCTCTTTTTT
>JAOXNH010000067.1:939085-974254 GCA_028566575.1 Bartramia longicauda
TAGTAATTACTGTAGAGCTATTCAAGAATTCCTGCTGGATTAGTAGATGTCTGAGGCAGCTTTTCTGTGAGCCCAAATTATTTTCCATCATATCTTTGCGCTTATAAACATCAAATCCTTGTGAAAAATTTAAAAAATATTCTTAATTGATAACAGATTTTTTTGGTGGTGTTTCCAGTGTTGGAATAAAGTTGATCTCTCATCTGAGATACCTTAGGCTTCTTGCCCAGTCCAGTGGAGATGTCTGGGAGACCGGAGTGGGATCTGGGGCTGCCACGTCATCCCTTGGTGAGGCAGACTCTGCCTTGTGCTTCCCTTCCCTTCCCTTGGCAGGTGGCGGCAGATCCATCAGTGATCATCACTATCTTTAGTTTTACATCAACATCTAAAAGTTTCTAGGCCTTTGACTTACTGCAATCTGTAGGTTTCCTTCAGCTCAGTTCCTTTCTGGTGATGTTGTCTTAAAGTGTGCCCTCGGCTGCCTCTTTGAAACCCTGGGGTTTACCACAGCAAGCTGTGAATGACACAGTATTTATGGCTTGCTCATGTGCATTATGGAAAAATGGTTGCTGTTGGCTCCACTGAGGAAATGGCTGGGTTGTAACAGGATTCATGTTACCAAATCTCTGCTAGATTTTTAGAGAGAAAAATTGTGTTTAATTTTCTTCCAGGTTTCTAGTTCTCTCCAGACTGGTGAGGACAGAGCCCACCTCTGCACGCGGTATTTAGCAGCACAGTGTCACCAGCTGTGCTGAAGGTGATTCCCAGCAGGTGGCAATAAGGAAAAAATGCAATCATGGCAATTAGCAGGAGGGGTGGAGGTGTTTCCATTTCTGTAGCTCTGAGGACACATTCCTGGGATGCCTGAATTGTCCTTGGTGAAGAGAAGTGTGATGTAGCAAGAAGGTCTCTGTTGGTCAAGGTTAGAAAGAGAGGTCAGGCAGGGGTTGGTCGCCCTGTGCAGGGAGGGACAGAACCGGGATGAGCACCAGGTGTTTGCAGTCTCCTCTAACGAGCTCTGATTGGGGTGGAGGAGGCACCTGAGCTGCAGGGGAGTTCCTGTTGCTGTAGGAGAAGCTGGGAGTTTGGCAGGAGGTAGGGGGCTGAGACAAAATGTCAGTACCCAGTCTGAGGAATCCTTTTTTAGGGGTAGGGGTGAACTGCCCCTCGCTGCTGGCTGTGAGGCAGGAACGAGAAATGGAGTAACCTTGAGATCGTGCTGGTCTGTGCTGAAGTGAAAGCAGCAGAGTGGATTATAAGCATCTGTCTTACAAGAGGTGAGGGTAAAGAAGGGGACGGCTTGCTCGGGAAGGAAGGAAGAAAGAAGTATGTTTCCTGTAAAGCATCCTGTACCTCTCTGGATCAAAGGAAGCAGAGTCGTGCTGGCGCTGGAGCAGTTGCTGTGCTGAAGGTGAGTGAGTTGTTGCTGCTGTAACTCCCCAGCCCGTGGAGGGAAGGTGATGGGGCTGGTGGCCTTGCACAGTGAGGGACTGAGGCTGGGCATCTGAGAAAGAGGAGTTTTCTCGTGCCTTGGTTACCTGCTTGTGGGATGGAGCCTTCCTTGAGGATGAGCCCTGACTTCATCAGTAGCTGTTCTTTGCCTTCTGCCCTTTATGTACAGCTAAAAAGCAGAAGATGAAATGCTTATCTGAAGGCTTTCCTCCCGCAGTTAAACTTTGTGATTTCCTGCCAGAGGTTTTCTGCAACAGTAAGGCTGTGCAGATAAACTGGTCTTCACTGGACCTTCACACCGGTGGTAGTGGTGGTGGTGGACAGCCAGGTAGCCATCCCTCCTTCATTGTGCTGGCGTCCTGTTCCACTGTAATCAGCTGCCAAGTGACTTTGTTTCTCACTCAAAATCCTAATGGAGCTATTCACATTTTTTCCAGCAACTATTGTTAAGCTCAGTGGGTGAACTTGGCTGGCAAAAGGCCCGTTGGTTGCAGTGGAGGCCAGATTCCACATATTGCTGTTTCTCTGTTAATTAGTGGATTTATGTTTTTCCCCTTTCCAGTCTTTGCAAACAATTGAAGGAACTGCAGTGGGTGCCTCTCATGGTGTCTGCTGCTTAAGAGAGTGAGGGAACAAATTAATCTGATTAAACCACATTTATTCTTTGTGATGTAAATTTGATGGCTTAATTCTAGGAACAAAACGGCAAGCGAGTTGGTGTGCTGGCTCTGCCAGGGTTGCAGTATATGAAAATAATGAGGGCCTCAAATGTAGAGGATTCCAGTGACTCAGAGAGTGGAAACGACTTTGTTTGTAGCTCTTTGATTAGAGGCACAAAGCTCTGTGTCCAGTGCTGGCTGTAATACTGATCCTGTCCTCGTCTGGAGTTAGCAAAGAGAGCGGGCTCTTGGTTAAGAATCTTGCTGTCTTTGGAGAAGCAGAGCATATTCCCTCTTAATTCTTCCCTCCAGGGAAGTTTTTACATTAATGCTGTGGACTTTTCCCTTTGCTAAGCTCTCCTTAACTTTCAAATTATAGAAATACTAATCTTTCTCCTGTTTTTAGTGCCCCAAAAGCTTACTCTCTGAAGCCACAGAGGGTAAGTGGCAGGATTCAAAAGACGGGGCAAAGCTCTGGTTCTGCTGGTGGGGGAGGGAGGAGGAAAATCCCCCTTGTCTGACTGCTTGGTTGGAAATAAAATACTGTGGGGTTTCACCTGAAGTGTTCCCTCTAGCTTTTCTTAACTATTCATTTTATCCATCTGCTTTAAGTCAGCCAGTAAACTGGGAAAGTCACGTGCCAGTTCAGAATCATTTATCCTATGGATAACGTGATCAAAGCTCCCTCAGGATGGCATTAACCTCTGTATGGATTCACTCAAAGAGCCTCACCTGGTTCCTCAGGCTGCTGAATGCTCGATGTGAGGGGAGGGCAGCTGAATGTCAGTCGTCTTGGAGCAGTGTAATTAATTAAGCAGTGTTGCAGCAGGAGTAACACAGCAGAGATGCTCACTCTGACACACTAGGTTATGGTTTTATAGTTACAGAACGTGATTCTGATCTTTCTTGCATCTTGCCTCTACCTTCTGAAGTTCAGAGGTTATCATACTGAAACGTATATCCCCCTCTCCCTTCCCTCCCCAATCAGCTGCTGGTTTAATGCAGCTGGTCTGTTAATTACCCATCAGCATTTGCTTGATTTTCTTGTCTTGTGACATTTTCAGTCCTGTCTTACTAAATAATCAGAAGGCAGTCTGCTGTGCAGTACAACGTACTGAGGTGTCTCCCTGGACCCCAGCAGGAGGATGTGGGAGCGCTGCTCCCGGGGGAGCTGCTCCCGGGCGTCAATGGGAATAGAGGACTGGCGCCAAGGGATCCTTAGTAGGTGCCAGGCTAATGCTGCTGCTGCTCCTTCACCCCCTGTCCTTAATGCACAGGCCTTTGCTGGTTGGTTGACCCCATCCCATCCTGTATTTAGGTAATATTTTCTCCGTTAAGGGGACTTGCTTTGCCATAAAAGCGAACTCTGGCTGTGGCCAGGGCAGGCCTGGGCTCGGGAGCTGTTTGGGCTGCAGCCACAGAAGGGCTCTTCCCGAGGCTGTGACAGGGCAGTGGGCCATGGAGGTGTACACTACAGGATGTGCTGCTGCTGCAGGGTATGGCAGAATCTAATTAGCCAGGAATTACCTAATGTAAATTGGCTACAGCAGTGGATTTACTACTGCTAATTCTAAATATAACATCACAGAGCTCACTGCAAAGGGCTGCCTTGAACTGAGGAGCTGCCTTTCCGAGAGCTGTTGTTATGGGGGGGTTTCCATTCCCATGATTGCAGGGCTGGGATATGCAGGTCCCTAGAAATCTGCTTTCTTGCTTCTCTAAGTTGTGATTTTTTTTAAAATTCTTTTTTTTTTCTTTTCAGTCCCCATTGGCCTGCCTGTGTTCTTCTAAAGCTGCAGAATGTTTGTAGCCCTGGGGATATTTAGCTGTTGTCAGTAGAGTGTGTTCATCCTACTTGGTGGGTTTTTTAATGAGGACTTTTTAGAATTAAAAAAAACCCAACCCCAAACCACTCTCACTATTGTGTGTGATTTATGGTGTCAGAGGAGCTAATTAAAAATAATAGGGAGGAAACTGCCCAGAAGAGTATAATTAGAATTGAATCCAAATGGAAATCTCAGTTTTGGCCTTTCTTCTACTTTCTCCTGAATTTTGGAGCTCTTATATGAGCATTGTGGGATGAAACTTATTTTATTTTCTGCCTAAACTAGAACACGGACTCCAGAGTCTGGGAGTAGTTTGTGTCTCTGCGTAATTGCAACTCTTTCAATGTGTCTCACTATTTGAGTACTTCTTTTTGAAATTACATACTTATATAATAACAACTACTTTAAAATTGTATTTTTTAAGAGAAATATAAATATTATCTTAGAAAACCTTTCTATTCCTCTGGTTAGCAATAGCTGCTCTTCCTGTTCGGTGTTGCGGTTCCTGGACAATGTCCCTGTTATTGTACACCTCTGCCTCTGCATCAAGTGCAAACAAGTGGTTTCTGGCCCTTGAGGAAGACAAGGTTCTGCTCTCTACTTAGAGTTCTGAGAGTCTAGTTTAGATGTTTTATGAACAGAGAAAACTATATTTAACAGTGCTAGTAAAACAAACCCAGAGGCTCCCGGGCACGTAGACAGCGTACCGCAGGTTATAAATATCTGCCCAAGAGTTATTTCAGGGGAGAGAGCAGCGTGGGCTCCTTTGCAGATGAAGGAGAGCATTCTTGTGGGCAGTGGTGAAGGATCCAGCTGGCATTCTGGTTACCTCGGCATGAGAGACTTGCATTCAAGGGTGTTATTGTTGTTTGTACGAGCTGTCCAAGTCCTCATGCCACGTCCCCCTGGAAAACAAAAGATGGTGTACATGCAGCTTGGTTCTGGTGGGTTTACTGCTACCATGAACACATGTGCTGGCTTAAGAAGGAGAAGAAACATTGAATGGTTAGGGTTTAAAAGCATAATGCTTATGGGAGTAACCTGAGTGGGATTTTTGTCAGTAAGGCACAAGGCTGTAGAGGGGAAGCTTAGCTTCTTCCTCCACCCACTCTGCCTGAACACACTCACACCAGTACCGTCTTGCGCTGTCTGTAGGTAGAAATTTAGAATAACTGCCAAGGAGCACCTGAAGCATTTGTGCCTGTTGGCTTTGGGAGAGTGAGGATTTCACTCTTAAATTGCCACTTTTTGGTTGGTGTGGTCGAAAGCTGGCCTAGCCTGAAGTTTGGAGTGTGTCTTCCCTGTCCAGCCCCAGGGGCTTGCTCTGGCTGGTCTCGGGTACGATGAGAGGTGACGAGGATTGGTGTGATTAGTGTGGTGATGGGCCAGATCTGATGTCCCTGTGGGGTAAACGTGAGTTGAGCGTGGCTTTGGGCATGGCTGAGCACGCTGAGGCGGAGGGAACTCACCTGTGCCTATGGCAGATGAGATGGGTGCGTTGTTAGAAACCACAGTGTGGTGTTTGGACACGACAAGTTTTAGTCGAGCTGCTTAAAGGGCTTCTTGGTGTAATATCATGGAGTGATCTGCTCCCCTGCCCCCTGAGCCACCTCTGGGCAGCAGTCTCTGAGGAAGGTGTGGGGTTTCTGCTGAGAGCCGGTGACCGAGTGAAGGTGAGGATGGCGTGCTCAGCCATGGGCACTGGGCTGAGCCACTTCCACTGGCAGCACTGGGAAACGAGGGTCTTCTCTGACTTGGGATGTGATGGATCCAGGGCAACCCTTTCCTGTGGTGTGGGATGAAGAACAGGGCTCAGTTCCTACATTGTCACATGCTAGTTCTTCATCAGGTGATGCTGTACAGCCCAAGGGTATGATAGAACAGTACAAATTGTCTGTTGTAACCACTCCTTCACGTTGGTGGGTGACCACCTTGTGTCAGTCACAACTGTTGCACTTCTTTCCCCAAATCTCTAGAAACATGAAGTCAAATACTATCTTGAAATATTTGTGTTGTTTTTCAGAGCTGTGGATGAGCTGGGATTTAAAAACTAAGATTTTTTTTTTTAATGGTCCTGACGTTCCCAGAAGTTTGTTCAGAATGAAAATTAATCAAGGGTCCCGTGGATAAAATGTTGTGTGATCATGTAATTAAAACCATGCATATATAGAGTGGGGCCAAATTGAAGTTGCATGGGCAGTTCTAATTCTGGCAATTCTTAATTTTGGAGTACTTGGCTTAGCAATAAAATGCTGTTTTATTGTAGTTCTTGGATGTAATTGAAAATATACTGGGAGATGAACAAGTGAAGTAGGAAACAACGCTGAAGATAATTACAAGCAGATCCTCATTTCAAGCAGAGAAGTTAATCTTCCTCTGGGCTCTTGGGCCTGTTTTAACAGGGTAATTAGCCATGGACCCTGTGGCTTTTGACTCCCAGTCCCAGCTCAAGCCTCCGTGTCCTAATAAACGAGGACACAGAGTTCTGTGGCTGGGAGAAGCTGTCAGAGGCACATGTATTATGCATGTTTGAACCCCAGGGAAAGCAGCCGGAGTTGAGCTGGACTCCGCTTACATCAGCAAGGACATACGTCCAGCTGGTTTCAATGAGGGGAAGAGCCACTCAAGCAATTTAATTCATCCGAATGCATGAATTATATTAGCCCTCTTTCTTTCCTTTTCCTTTACGTTGTCTTTCATTTGCAGAGGTATACAGCCATAGGTGAGCTCAGCCTGGCAGAGCTGTTCAACAAATTAATTTGACTTCTCCTGTAACTTTTTCCACGCTTTGTTTTTGGGTCATCGTGTTCAGCCCTTTTGTTTCCTCTGCTCTGGTGGGATGGGCATCGCCAGGGGTGAGTCACACCTGAACCGCGTCTGTAAGGAATCTGCTGCCAGTGTCTGGTTTCTGGTCTCCCTCTAGTTCAAAAGCAGGTCCTGTCTTCTAGGAGCAGGCCCTTGATGATTTTTCACTTCTTCCTTTGCCTTTTAAGGCTCAAACACCCTCCCGGTGGTGTCTCCTGCAGAAAGTATCTGGGAGCAGATGAGCTCTCTGGATGCTGGTGCTGCTGTAGAAAGGCAGTTCATGGGTTTGTGGTAGTAGAGAAGGGTCCTCCTCGCTGACAGTAGCTTACTGGCCCATTGCAGATGATCAAATCCAGCCCTTTTAAAACCACAACGGGCCTAACAACTGGGAGATATTTGAGTATAGTGGTCCCGGGCTGAACTGTGTGATCAGTAGCTCGATAGCTGCAGTCTGTGCTGCCAAGCCCTGCAGGGTCACTCTGAGAAATCCATCAGCCTCAGAGTGCTGGCTTTTTATTTTCTCCTTTTTCTTTTCAAGAATACTTACAATAAGAATGGATAAAGATTAAAAAAAAAAAAGCTAAGGATAATTTGTGGCATGTGTTTCTCCCAGGCGACTGGAAAGGAAGGCTCTTGCCAAGCTAGAAAGATAAACAGTGAATCAAAGTTCTGAAAGTTGAAAGGGCAATATAATAGGGAAGAAAAGCAAACACTGCTCTCTGCTTCTTCTGGAAGTTACCGTCTTCTCAGGTTTACAGCGATGGGTGCTTTCCACCGGATGATGTTTGTGGGGCTGTTGGCAGAGCATGGTGTGGGGCTCACCTGAGCGTCGTCAGGAACGGGCTGAACTGCTGTCGCTGCTCCCCTTCCGTACGGGGTCTCGTGGGGGGGGGGGCAATGTTTAAAGCTTCCCAATGAGGCTTGAAGTGAAAAAGTGAAAACCAAAAGAGCTGCTAGTTCTTTGGGAAGATTATTCCCTTTGGCAAAATGTGTTTGCATTGAATAACCTACAGTGCGGCCTTATTCTGTTTCCAGTGTTCTAGTGTGTGGAGTTCATTAGAGCCTGTTCGTTAGCACTTCCCCTTTCCCCTGCCCCGGGGCGATGCTGCTCCCAGCCCTGCAGTCCCTCACCCACCGGGGGGGATACTCAAAGGTATCTCCCAAAGGGGAGCAGCAGAAATACAGACACCCCCACGTCGTCCTCCCCGCTCTCTCTCTGGGGAATGTCTCACCCCTCTCTCTCTCAGAGGTGCCAAAGCTCTCCTTCCATAGGTCGCACACTCCAGCACGTTTTTCCCCTGGTGAAGCTGTGCTGTGCAGCTCTGTCCTCTCAGCCCCGCGCTGCTGCAGAGCCAGCTCACAGACACGGCTTGATGCTGAAGAAATATTAAGCTGCTCGGTTCTTCTTGTGTGTGTGCATCTGTGTGCTATAAATGGAGGAGGAAGGATTAAAACTTCCCACAGTCTGGAGGTAGCTAAATCTACTAAATATTGTATGACTGTCTTTTCCATCAATAATTAAAAAAAACTCGAGTCCAAGATGACAAAGCTCTCGCTTGGACAGCTGTAGCTGGAGGCAGAACAAAAGGGTTTGAGCCAATTGTGGACTTGGTGCTTTGTTGACTGTAAAGGTTGAAGAACACCTGAGGTCCCTGCAGTCATTAGAAGAAAAGGGGAAAGAGCAGAGCAAAGCAGAATATTGCTGCAGAAAAGGCACAGTACGTTTGAGCCCTCGCTATGATTGTATTGATAGATGTGAGGGTGCTGAGTGTCTGCTGCACCACAGAAATGCCACCCCCAGACACCACATTAATTCGGGAATGCACCAAACATAATTTTATCCTATTTGTGTAATGAGATCACTTAGCCTCTGCTCTGCTAATCACCGCATTGGGTGCAGAGAGGGGACAGTACAACATGGATCTCTGGCTCCTGGAGGAGCAGGTATTGATCCAAGTGACGCTGATGGGAGGGAGGGAGCGGGACTCGGGGCGTTATCACAGCAGGGCAGGACTGGCCCCGGGGTGGTGCGCAGCGACGCTGGGCTCTCTCTCCTGGGTTCCCAGCCTTTGCCGCAGGGTGTGATGTTACAGCAGTGACTGTCCACACACCTGGAACCTCCGCAGTGGTTTGAGGAGCTCCCTCTGAACCCTTCGGAGCCCTGTCATGGAGGTGTCAGATCTAGTGCGGTGGGAGGGCACTGAAAGTTGAGTGTTCTTCCACCAAGAACTTGAGAAACCACCACGAGAAACTGAAGTCACAAACTGAATTGGCTGGACCGTGGGTGAAAGCTTTCTGCTCGTGCCAGATGGAGGGTTTTTAAAAGTATTTCAAGTTTGTGGGTTTTTTGGTATGTCTTTGTTCCTTTCAAAAATTGTTGCTGGTTTTGCACTAACATATCAGAGTGAAAAGATGTTTTGAGTGGGAAAACAACTGTAGTATTTCAGCAATTTTAAGTGAATTTGATCTGTTTTTCTGGATGAGAAATGTCAAAAGTGACTCTTGGAAGGAAAATAATGCTTTACTCTGTATCTGTTCTGCACCTCTTCAAATTCAGTAGAGATTTTCTTCAGTCCTGTTGTTATCATCAGGAGGATGTATTCTTAGAGTTCTCACTCTTCAGAAAAGGAACAGAAGGTGGTTCAAATGAAGGGGCAAAGGGATAGTTTTATTAGTTGGTGAAATGCCTGTAGACACATGGAAGGACATGTCAATCACTTTGCTTTTCACCTGCTGCTATTTGGGCCCTCAAATAGTGTGACTGTAGTCCAGTGTTCATAGAAATTGATAGATTTCTTTCTACAATATTTAATGGTAGAAATCGTAGAAATTCTTTTGCAACATTTAATTGTAGAAAGATGTTTTGTTCTTTCTCGTATTGCAGGGGTCAGAAATACTCAGCTTATTTCTGGTGAGGCTGGCACACTGCTGCCTTTCACAGCAAGGGTCTGTTACCTCTCAGAGGAGATGCAGCTTCTCCGTGTGCCCCATCTTATTCAGAAATATTATTGCTGAGAGCTTGAGAAACCTCCATGAGAAACTGAGCGAATGCTGGGAAGAGGAAGAAATTACTGAAGGGCCATTACTAACTAAGGAGACACGGTGTTTTTCTGTGAAGAACCTGACCAGGCTTTGGTCCTTATAGGCTCAAAGGTGAAAGTATTTGACTTATAAACCCAACTCTCCCTTCTGAAACTTGGTTACTGACAGGTGCAAATTTAACTTCCATCTGGAGTGGGTTCATGAGTTGGCCCTGAAAATCCTCAGGCTGTAAATTCAAGCATCTCTTCCTTCACATTTCCTCTATTTCTAGAATTTCAAATGAACCTAGTGCCCAAAAGAGCAGAGTATTCAGTTCACGGCTCTGGTCTTCATAATCACAAATTGTTCTTGCAGTACTGGCTGAAGTGAGCAGATCATAAAAGCCTCGTCTCATGAAATTTTCAGCCTGATTTTATGCTGCTACTCAGTCTGGAGCAAAAATTTTGCTTTTCTTGAATTCTTATCTGAACTTCATTTATACAAAGGTTTTTAGTGACTACTAACCTGCAAACCTCCAATGTATGTGTGAGCAATTCTGTTAAATTTAAACAGCAATGAAATTACTCAGGTGAATAACTCTAGAAGATGAGTCCCTTTAAAGTGTGCGGTTAAGAATCTGATCATTTCTCGGAGCTCTGCTTGAGCTCAGTGATGCTCCCAAGAGCAGAGGGTGAGATCCTGGCTGGACGCGATAGACAATAGATGGCATTGAAATGTCAGTTCTTCCAGTTGTTTCACACAAAGCCCATGGTGATAACGGGGTCAGTCTGTCGGTGACAGGGCATGGACCTGAGACCCTGGTTCTTACTCGCCTTTGAGCTGGGGGTGAGTTCAAGTTGTTCTCCTGCTCTGGGACTTGCCCCAAGCCCTGTGAGGTCCCCGGGGCTTTCAGAAAGATGTGGCGCCTGTGACCGAGTCAGGATCCTGCTGGAGTGTCATCCTGGGTACTCTGA
Source organism: Bartramia longicauda (assembly GCA_028566575.1). Classification (NCBI taxonomy): domain Eukaryota; kingdom Metazoa; phylum Chordata; class Aves; order Charadriiformes; family Scolopacidae; genus Bartramia; species Bartramia longicauda. The sequence goes on from JAOXNH010000067.1 coordinate 949,823, forward strand.
AACCAGGGGCTGCCTTTGCAATCTTAGATTAAAAAGCAATATGTTTAAAACTCAAAATGTCAAAACTTCCTCTTTAATATACGTCAGATAAAGCCTTTCCTACTGCTGGCTTTTAAGTAAATCTATGTTATGTGAGTGGTTGATGCAAATAGCGAGTTTAATGTGAAAGGTTTTCCTTTAAGCAACACGGCTAAGGATGCAAGGAGTATATTTCCTTTAATGTGTTGTAGCTGCATTATGTATTTCACTTACATTTTAATGTATTTATAGGTACAAATTGTTCACATTTGGTCTTATGAAGCCCTGAGAAGTTATGTCTCGTGAGTCAGCATGTAATTTCCTTCTGCACAAATTGCAGAATTATGCATTGAAGCTAAGTACATTGAATAATGGCAATTTACAATTGAATTCCTATGGATTTACATATTACAATCACATTAATGCCAAAGGAATCCACAATATTGTCAAATAGGTTAATAACGGTTACTGTTAGCACAGAGAATGTCAGTGGAATTAATAATGATTAACCACTTACTTTAAATGTATGCAAAATTATGCAGCTACCTTGAAATTATGGAAATGACAGAAATGTCATGGAGAGTAGAGGCTGGGAAGTGCCTGGGATGTCTCTGTCAGGGAGGGTTACCCCGGCACGGCTCCGGGCCGTCCTGGGGAGCTCCCTTGGCATCTGAAACCTGCTGGGCATTTGTCACTCTTGGAACTGCAGGATTTTTCCTGCATTCCAGTGTGCTTCTTGTCACTTAGGCTTGCCCTTCTGGGGTCCCCTCCCTTCCTCTTCCTCACACCTTTCTCACAACACACGATGCCAGACTGACAGTGACGTCCTCATCCGTGCGTGCAGCCAAAGGGGTCCCTCCTCATCAGGTCTCTGCTGTGAAGGCCACTGTCCATGAACTCCTGTAAGAGACTCCTTGTGACTTCTGGGCTTTTGAATAAAAGCCTGTCCATGGCAGGCTGCAGAGGTAGGAAAGCAAAGGCAGATGTTGAGAAACTGGTACTATGTGGGGGTTAAATCTAGACCCAACAGGCTTTTTGCATCGTGGTGTCAACTGGGGAGGTTCCAGTGTGGGCTCCTTCCAGTGCCGTTCCCTTGGTTGTGACCAGCCCTGGAGAACCGGTCCCTTCTGCTCTGCACTGGGATGGGGCCACAGGGGTCCTTGAGCAGAGGTGGCTGCAGCCTCCCTTCCTCAATTAAACACCATTAATTGAGCCAGTGCAGGCTGTGTTCAGCCTCGCACCCACCTCAGAGGACAAGGACTTGTCCTTTAGAGCTGTGTCCGGGGGAGAAGGAGAGCTTGAGCCAGGCCTGGTGCTCCCAGGTGGGGAGCAGGTGGTGAGCTGTGTCCTGCTGAGCTGTGGCTCTGTTCCATCTCCTCCTCTGCACCCACAGCAGCAGCTCCCAGCCCCTCCGGCCCCCACTCTTGGGGCACTGCATTAAAAACTTGGGTGTTTTATAGCTTCTATGAGTTGATGTGGCAAACCCTGTGTCTGTCTGTCTGTCCTGAGCAGGGGATGCAAACAACGCGCTCTGGAGCGCAGGGAGGAGGGAAATCAATGGCTCTGCGAATGGATGGGGCTTGTTATTTGTACAGTCATTAATATTTAACTGTCCTTTTTCACAGACTATTACCACTTGAATTTGTAGCGTGTCAAAGATTGCCTGCTCCAGATGAAACATAGATTTGATCCTGGCAGCCTGGGAAGGTGCTCAGATTTTATTTTCTGGATCAAAATACACATAGTGTGTTTGGGACATGTTTAGAACCGGGAAGCGCTCAGCCCTGGCCTCGGCAGCCTGGGCTTTGTGTTCCCCCTGTCCCATGAGCTGGGGGAAGATTGGAGTATTTGTGGTGTGGGTTTTGGTCTGTTTTTTGTTTTGCCCTCCTGCTCAGCAAGAGTTAATGGTATGGGAGCTGTAGGAGGATGTACTGATGTTTGGGTCGAAGGAGGACCCGGTGGTGCTGACTGTTCCAGCGTGGATGGCTGCAGCCACAGACCTGTGAGGCTGAGCAGCGGCTGCTGGGACTTCACACCTTATTTTAAAAAGGGAGAAGGGAAGGAGGAAACAAAAGATATGTTTATTTCATCCTGCTTCGTTCTGAGCCACCCATCGCTGTCTGTTACAAATGATCCTGTGTGAGAATGCCTGGCTGCCAAAGGCTGAAAAACCCAAAATTTAAAAAAAATCATGATTTTGTGAAATAGGAAAAAGAATTAATCCATGACACCACCTGGTCTCTGCATAAGCAAATGGCTAATAAGCCAGTTCCAGAAAGCAGCTGGTTTGCTTTCCTCACCAGAAAAACAAAAGCACACTTAAGCTTTGATTTAGGACAACCTTTTGATGAACAGGAAAGGTATAAGGAAAAATATTCTTCTAGTCAATTTGCACATTTTATGGGGATCTGTCTAGAAGGTGGCTGTTACAGGAAGATAAGGATTCTAATTTTGTAATTGAGTGCACTCTGAAAAGACAATTAGGAGCTAAAGTGATAAGTAATTGTAAATTATAACAGCAGAAGAAACCTGATTCACGGCACTCTGTGAAGACTATATTTGTGTATTCAAATGCTGCATCTGTACTTCTGTTTCCCCTGCGTGTATATCTTATTTCATAAAGCTACAAAAAGATCTCTGTACAGTTTTGGTTTAAAAAACAGGAATCCAGAAATGCTGGAATGCAGATGGATCTCAGCCTCGTGCTAATCCCAGTGCAGAACTGGAGGGGTGTGAGGTGGGATAATGATTTGGCAGTGCTGCCGCATACGGAACTTTATGGGAATGGTGCCTGGTATCTCCGATCTCCTGGGTTTTACAGGATTTGATCTATGTCTTTGTCAGGGATAAACGCCCAGGTCGGTGGAGAGCAGGAGGAAGTTTCCGTGCCTCTGTTACCTGCCCCGTCACACTTACTGCTCCAGGGGGTCAAACGGCTCCCGGGAGCCCTCTGTCAAACCTGGCAAGAGCAGGCACTGGTTGAGGTTTGAGTTGATGTTTGTGAGCTCTTTGTGTGCTCTGATTGTTTAATTTTATTTTTTTTTGATTCTCCTTAATTTTATGAACAAACTACGTGAATCTCCCAAGGATTTTAACATAGGGAATAAAATGGTTTCAAGGAGCTGAAAAAATGAAAAAAGTTCCATGCTTTATTAACCAGCTCGATGTGACTTCATTTCTGGGATCATACTAGTTTGTGTTTCCTTGGATTTTATTCTAACTGAAGTGTCAACCTGTCCTTCATGAAGTAAAGCTATTGGAATTTTTTTAAATTTGGAAATAACAAATATTTTGAATTCTTGTTCTACAAGGACACTTTTGAAAACCAACACTTGTTTTCCACATGTTCCTGGAACTGGAATTAATGGAGTTTATGTGTGTAATCCTTAAACCTCTAAAAGTAACCAGTTTTATATAGTTTGTTGAAATATCTCTTCTTTGATCCTTGTGATAAAAACAGTTCCCTAAGGTTCTGGTGGCAGCAATAATGTTTCCATTGGTGAAATTATAGTTTTCTTACGCCTTATAATACCACTGCCTCTTTCACAGAGTATTAAGTGAAGTGTCTGATCATGGAACTGTCACAGCAATTAATAACTTTATATAAAGTGAAAGACTGTGCAAAGGAAATTGAATGCTTACATGGATGACTTCCTAATGTTAGATTTGGGAAAGGGCCCATAAGAAATGAGCCTTGTCCATTGGAAAGAGCCAGTAGGGTTGCTCTGCAGTTGTCCTGAACTCGCAGCCAAGTTGTTGTACTGAAGCCTGGAATTCATTTTAGAAAACAGCCCCATCCTTGGGCAGGGAGAAGGGGAAACTGTGCTTAGTTTATCACTGAAACCAGCCGAGTGCTTAAATCAGTCAAAGCTGTCATACGGCTTGTCTCAGTTTCCCCTGTCGGCAGACTCGGAGCTGCCTCACATCCAGCAGCGCCACTTTAGCAGGTGCTAAACCTACAGTAATTTCATGTATCAGCATTTTTTCACTTGATAATAAAACTTGAACGGTGGTGGAAGCTGCTGGTACATGGAGAGTTTAGTGCTGCCATAAAACAGCACTGCAGGAAAATAGCCGTAAGCTGAGGATGGATGGGTGCTTGGGAAGCTGTTACACCCAACTCCAAACAGAGCCGGGGAGAGCTGAACGGCAGCCCAAGTGTTATCTGCTCTGGAGCCCTGTTGATGAACGGTGAAGGACCATGTTGTGATTGAGCTGAAAACACACTGCTATGGTGCAATCTGTCAGGTGAAGCCAAGCTTCCCGGGCGTTGTGTGCAGCTCTCTGGTCAGAGCTCATGAGACTGGTATTTACTGGCACTACCTCTCCTCGTACCAGGGAGGGCAGCTTTTTCCACACTTGCATCATCTGTCCTCCTGCCCAAAGGTTCTCTTTTGGTAAATATGCACTGCAATGGAAGTAAGGTAAGGCACAACCAGGACAGGGAAGCTGCTTTGGCTGGAAAGAATTTAAAGTCCCAGGCAGGCTTGACTTGAAGAAATGAGTCCTTATGAAGGCTTGTGATATCTGCCAGTGATCGACTGAGCTGGGGACTCTTAGCCCTGATTTTGGTTATTTCTTGATCTGACCTCAAGATATTTCAGATGTGATGAAGTTACACTGCGTAGCCTGGCGCTTGTTACTGTGGCTGTTGTGGTGGGCTCTGTCCATACAGACAGGCACTCAGTAGGAGCACTTGGGTGGGCTTTGCTGCCTGGGAAGGAGTAAAGGCCTATATTCCAGCAGGTTAGATGTATGCAAAGCATATAAAAAGCTGTTGTCATCTTCCAAAGAGCAGTGGTATTGAACAGCATAAATGCTGTGTTGCTCTGGAAATCAGGTTTAAGTTTACATTATTGCTGTTGGAGTCTGTCTTCTTTATTTCTTTCTCAGATTTTTCTATTAAATGTCACTGATTCCATCAAATATAAATCCTGACGTCCTACAATGAAAAATCAAACCAGGCACTAAGTGGAGATGTCGGATGTCTGTACTTACTGGCTTTGATCAGAGGGGTGGAAGGTGAGGGGTCGTTCTCAGGATGTGATCTAGAGGAAACGGGATCTTTGTGGGAAAGTCCATGTTTGTAGAAATATGAACAAAGCAATTCCTACCTGTATCAGGGAGCACATTAGCAAATACAGTGAGAACAATATTAAGCCCACATCTGCTCCATAACTCCACGCTGTTGGATTAGGGGTTTCAGGGAGCTTTTAAAAAATGATGGGGCAGGATTTGAAACTCTTGTCCTCTCTGCAGGTAATCAAAGTGCAAAATCCACTGCAGGGAGCTGAGGGCAGGGCTGATTATTACCATATGTAGATACTTCAGTCTCCCACTACTGGCCCAGACCAAAATTCAAGTACTTGAATTCCTAGAATTTTTGATATTGAAGTGAAAATACACCAGTGAGTCCACGTCTGCAATAACAAAGCCTGGTTGCAGCTGCTTTGGAGACTTCTGCAGGTGGTTATACATACGAGCCTGTCGCAGCTCTAAGGGTTTAGATGTCCCCTTTAGAAAATGGGGACAGATTTGTGTGTGTTAAATGATTGCTATCAAGTTAGCGTGGTGGAAATCACCCGAGTCTTTTGGTGACAATTGCTGAGTAGCAAAGTAGGAGCAGGCAAGGCTCTGCCGGAGCTGAAGGTGGAATGAAAGCGGAGGCAATGGTGCTGTTCTTACATGGATCGTAGTTACAGGCAGCAATCTTAATCAGGGGAATTAATATCTATCGGTCTCGCCTGAACTGGACAGACAATTCAAATAAATAAACAAAATGTTTCAATGTATTATTCCTGCTGCCGTGGAAATTGCCACGTGTACCTGGAAGCCAGGACCATCCCCTGCTGCTGCTCTGTGATGCTTTTGGCTAATGCTACTTTATGAACCTCATCGAGGAGCACTTTGCTATTAAACCCTCCCTTGGCTGTAGAGTGATTTAATTACATTCAATTAAACATCTCTTGCTCAAAAAGGAAAAAAAATATCAGGATTTATTTCATTGAAGAGGAGAATTGCAAATGTCATCTAAAAATGATGCTGAATCAGGTTCCTCTGGGACATTTGTTTCATTCAGAGGAGCTCTCTGGGCTGCAGGCGCGTTGTTTATTGGACAATAATAGCTCTGTTATTTCTTTCTCAAGCAGGTAAAAGCCTTTTGGCAATTTTACACCCCCGAAATTCCTGTCACGTTCAGAACCTCTTACAGGAAGCTGAAACGTCAGTATGAGACTAAGCATTAAAATTTAAAAGGTTTTAGGTTTTGTGAGACACTGCAAACCATGATTCTTGTGAAAATATGTATGTTGTCACGCGTGTGTGTACATGTATATATGCATTCATAGGGACTACATAAATTCTCTTGTGAAAATTATATATAAATCTATATATGCATGTAATGAAAAATCATGGTCAAGGATTGGCTGATTCCCAGGTTCTTTTCTGTGCTCAAATTCCTAAACCTATTGAGCTGCCCACTTACTATGAAACTTTTATTCTCTCTTTTGGAAACGGTTACTGCAGACTTGTCACGGGGCACCTGAAGCAGCACAAGTTACCTACAGCCCCCCCAGGTCTGTGATGGGCTGTTTGTTTGGGGTTGTGCTCGGGGGAGGCATGGGGGGCTGTGGGTCGCACAGGGATATACAAGGGGGCAGAAACTGGCTTAGAGCAGTGCAGCATCACCTGACAGTGGGATTCCAGGAGTCCACCTCAGTGCCCAGATTCCTAATGTCTGGTGTCAAAAGGTTAGAACAGGGAAAGAGGAAGGGAAGGAGAGAGACAAAGATGCAAAAACATCAGAGAGAAGGGATGGGGCAAAGGAAGAAGTTCAGAAGCAGTGTTGAAAACTTCTAGGTGAACATCATAAAGGGCTGAGCAAATCGTTACTCATTTGTTGTGTGGTCTCTTCTCGGGGAGAAGAAGAGCTGAAGGAGGGGTGGTGTCCTGAATTAATGCTTAAGCCGACGGGCCATAGTTAAATACGGAATCTGGCCTCCATCCAAATGGGTTTGGTACCTGTGCCCTAAGCACTGACATCTACAGAGTCAATCAAATGTGATGCTGTCGTCATACTGCTCCTGCTGAAGAATGATGAGAAATTACGCAGTTTTAGCTTGAGGGATCCACTGCTTGTGCGCCTGGTACTTACTTTTTACATACAGGCAGCATAACAATCAACTTTCATCAAGACTAATGCTGACTGTTGATTTACTTCAAAGAGTATTTCGATTAAATTTAGCATTTTGGATGGGACATGATAATTATCTGGTGTTGACATTCAATTTTGCAGGCCTGAAGTTTACAAACAAATCCCACATCTTTGTTAGACGCATTAGCAATTGAAATACCCCTCCTAAATCACTGTCTGTGTAAATGGTAAATCTCTGCAATCAATCTTCCTTTTCTTTAAAAATAAATTTAGGAGGAATTTGCATAATTGTCCATGCTTGATAAAAGTCTGATGTATAATGTTGTCTTTTAAATGCACTGCTACCTGGAATCATGATGAAGTGTCAACATGCAGGAGGCAAATATAAAACAAGCATTTATAGAGGATGCAGCTGATCTCAGGAGGTGAGAAACGGCTCTAGTGGTGTTAGATTTTGAAGGGGCTTTAAACGCTGGGAAGGGTGAGAGAGGAAAGGACGGAACTCAATTGCAGCAAAAAAGCTTTAATTTGCACTGAACTTAGAAGTGAAATTTGCATCAAAAAGTGCTTCTGAAACACAGTGAGGGTGATGGAAATGGAGGTCCCTGCTTCTGTTTGGAAACCCATGGCACTTGCTGTCTGGAGTTAGCGTGGGGCAGTGCAGGTGTGTGACGGGGCCCAGGGGGAAGCAGACCCCTGCTGTAGGGAAATCCTGACATCTTGTCATGGAAAAATAAACCATCACTGTACCTCTGTGCTGCCCTGTCAGTTGGGATGTGGGAGCAGAGGGATACAGGAGCTCTGCAGCAGGAGACTCCAGCGCTGCTTCGGTGGCTGCCGTTACAGCGTGAGTCTGTGACAGTGACTGCCAGAAGTGTGACGTTCGGCCACAGACTGGGACACCCAGGTTGGATGAATTCACTGTGGTTTGTTTTCTACACCTGGTCTTTGAGAAAATGAGCTGGAACGTGGTGACTATACCAGCAGCTGTTTGATCCTCAGTCCAGAACAGAGAGAGCTGCTGGAGAGGGCTCTCCGCATCCTCTTCCCTCTCTACTATTGCCTTGCCCAATACTTCTAACAACTTAGATGGGAGAGAGCCTGATTTTTTTTTTAGCAGGTCATCTGTGTGCAGCTTCAAGTAATTTAATCTCTGAAATAAAGGTTAGTTTTGCCTTTTGTAGATGGATGGGAGCCATCCACAACCAACAAATGCAGTGACACTTTTATAAGTAATCATGCAGTTCTGATTTAAGCCCTGGTCTGTGAGACACCGGTGCCTCATGCTGGGACAGCGTCTTCCCTTACAATATAAGGTTTATAAGCAAGATTTTCTTTCCCTGGGAGTCTGGAAATAGATGCAACGAGTGATACCTGCTTCCCAGTATCTTCTATACTCTGATAGATGTCTTATGGGCCCGTGGCTGCAGGTGCTGTGATGAGGTCACTGTAATATTCCTTGCTGTGTTTACGAGTCTGTGTGTACCCTCTCTGACTCACGGTGTCTGCTGCGCTGAATGCTCCTTTTATCCCAGCAGTTCCTTTTGAGAAGATAACAAGAATATATTCCAGCACCCTGGCCACCCCCTAAGTTGTGACTCACTGGGCCAGAAGTGCCTGATGTGATGTGAGCCATGAAATGTGACATCCCCAGCTCTCACCTGGGACGGAGGGAAGCTCAAAGGAGGCTGCCAGCCCGGTGCGAGCGCTGGTGATGGTAACAGGGAGATCTGTGTGAGCATCTGAGATTGCAGAAGCAGCATGAAGTACTTAATTTCCATCCTTCTGCGCATCTCTTGGGCAATCTCTGAATTGTTGGGGACGGGGTTCACGCTGTGGCCAGGGACTTCACTGACACTTTCCCAAAAAATCTAGAAATTGCCTAGTGGAACCAAAGCATTATCATACAGCGTTGTACACAGGCAGAGTTGGGATTTTTTTTGTTTTGTGTTTGAACCATGACCGTACCATTAAAGACAAACTTAATTCATCATCTTTTTCTCCTTGAAAGAATTAGCCATGCCTGTTTTGTATCCTAATTCCAGTTCTTTCTTTATTTTCAGTCTGCTGGGGTTTTGATGTGCACAACACATCAAAGAATCGAGTTGATGGGATTTCTGTCACTTTTCTAACGTAACACATTGTGTGAAATAACTCTATCTGTTCCTGCATTGTATATACTATGTTGTAAAACATCATTGTCCCCCTGCCATAGTAAATGCTGACTCCTGCTGCTGTCACGGTGTTGCACGTTGGTGGCATGAACCCGTGAGGGCGAGGGAAGAAGAGGAAAGGTTGTGTGTGTTCCTGTGGTGGACAAAGCCCATAGCCTGCCAACTGCGGTTCTTGGTGTCCGTTTGTCTGTAGCCCACTCGTACGCGTGTGCTGATGGACCAGGAAGGCTTGCGAGTCCCTGGGGATTCTTCTCTGGGGCCTTGGCCAAGGATTTTTCAGGCCCTTTCATTCTGTTCCCATGAGAATGAGCTGATCCACAAGAAGTGTGCTGATCTTTAAAGCTTTATAGGTGACTCTTCATTTCTGCTGAAACCACGGGCAAAACCTTCTTAATTTGGATGTGTGTAAGCTTATCTTCCTTCTGGTTTTCTCTTCAGAGCAGCAGCTGAGTAGGCTGTGAGAGCAGGGGGGGTGGCAGTGCTGCTCCGCGGTCCCTGCCCCAGGGTTCCCCCTGCGGGTGCCTGTGCCCAGAGCACAGAGTGGGGCTGGGGCAGGGGGGGCAGAACCTGTGCCCTGGCGTTTGGTTGGTTCTGTAGGTGGCAACGCTGATGGCTTCGCTGAGAATGCACTCTGGGAGGCTTCTGGGAGGGAAGGTTTGGAGCCTTCCCGGTCCCAGGTGATGCTCGGCGGTGATGCCAAGCTCTGCTGGTAGCAGAGACAGAAGTAGCACATCGCTCGTTAAACTGGTGCTACTGATTACCCTTTTACAGCTCTGTCAGATAATGATTCACGGGGTGTGCGTTTGGTTAAGCAAGAGGGGACTCCCAAGGTTGGGGCGCTGCTCAAATGCAGTAATGAGTTCTTTGTCGTTACAATGATCTTAATTGCACGCGGTGACATTTACTGCCAGCCTGCCATCCCTCTTCAAGGGGACTGAGGGGCGGGGAGGGACACATCTGTAGGTATTTCTCTAGGAATGAAGGGCACACGTTCAGCTCCGCTCTCCGCGGGCACACCTGGTGATTGCCCCCAGGAACCGTCTGTCAGAAACACCCCACTCATCACCCATCTCATTTAGGCTTTAATAAAGCATATGACCCAAAGTCTTTCAATTCAGTTATGCAGATGCATAGCCGTGCATTTAATTAGGGAGCTGAAAAGTCCTAGCACTTAATTCTCTGACCTCCCGTGTCCTCTCTCCTGTCTCCCGGCCTCCCCTGTGACGCTGGAACCGTCGGTGCCTTGTGGGGAAAGCGGCCACAATCTCAGCTGGGGGCAGTGGAGGGCTCAAATGGGTGAGCCTCTGTGTGTGTATATATATATATATAAATACATATATATATGTATAAAACCCAAAAAGCAGCAAAGGAGACTGAGCTGAGGGTGTTCAGCCTCTGTGGGTGAGATGTGGCTGGGATTTGACAGTGGCACAGGGGAGCTGTGGAGCTCCTGAAGTGTAAACTCCTGGAGGAGGATTTTAGCAGTGGATTCTGTGTGGAGTTCTTCCCAGGTCCAGAATACCAACTCTTTCATTATCTAACAAAAGATTGTTTTAAATTAAAGCACAATTTGTTTAAATTTGAATCAGTTGGATTCTTGGAGAGAGTCAGTACCCAGCACATTAGTCAAAGTGATTGAGAGTAGAAACAGCTCTTGTGTTGTGAGAAATGGGAAATATGTGATTCTTTTGCAAAAGATTATCAGTAGTAAAAACTTCTGGAGCCACCAGCCATGCAGATTTTTGAAGTGTACTTTTTTTCCATATCTCCTGGGAAGATAAAATTATATGGATTACAACTGCTATAATAATCCTTTTTGGTGTGTGTTTTTATTTTTTATTTAACCATTGGGAAATTGTTCCCTGCAGTTTTTCTCTAATGCTTTTTCCCAGTCCAGTTTCAAATGACCCAACTGATAGGTTTCCAAGACTGATTTAATGCCTAAATTGTAGGTGTTAAATCTCTCCTTGAACTTCTGGCTGAGCAGCAGAATTGAGTCACGATTCTCATATATTAAAAATTAAAGCCTGGATTTCCTTTGCAATTTGCAACTCCAGAATTCCTGTTCTGCCTTTATTTCCCCCTCCTTTCCCTCCCCATTTTTTTTTTTTTTAATGAGAGACTGGGATTATTAATGGGTTTTGTCTCAAGTTAATTATATTTTCATCAGAAACTTTGCCTAAACCTTCAAGCCCAAGGTCCGAACTCTGGAGTTGGTGGTTTCCATGGCAAGAGACACGCGGGGCAGCTGGTGGCAGCAGCAAAAAGCTGGGAAAGGGGAAGCAACTCAGTTTCCAGACTTCAGCTCCCATGAGCTGCTCACGGGGGTCCTGTCCTTAGTGACAGCGCTGCTGGAACGTTTGGCGTTGGTTGTTTTATTCTTATGGAATTTTTCAGTGGAATTCTGGATTTCTGAGCGGAGTTGCAAGTGCCATGGGCAGCTTCAGAGTTGGGCTTTTGGCTGTTGCTGAGGGGCTGGAAAAGCTTTTCTTTTTAACTCCAGGTTATGAAGTGGTGCTACATGGGGGGAAATATCCCTGTGATGCAAGGAATGTTGAAAAGGGCGAACACTCACAAGATAAGCTAAATAAACTCCAGCCATGCCAAATAGAAAATCCCCTCTGTTTTCTTTTTCAAGGCCTGAAACAACAGAGAGGGTGCATTCAGCAGAAAAAAAGAAAAATAATAGTGCTGTCTCCCGGGAGGCACAGAGCTGTGACAGCCAAAATGAGCACAATTTCATCCCCATGATGTGACTGGCACTTCTGAGGTACAGCTCCTCTCTGCCACAGGAGGATCAAAATATGATAAAGTACGTGGTCAAAGCCAGTAAATCTTCCTGCCTTTCATCCCCATGATGATCCTGTGCTGGTAGAAGCGAGGAAGAGGGAAGGCAGGAGATGTTCCGTGCTCTGCCTGGGAGCGCTCAAAGCCTCTCTGCCTCCTGAGAGCCCCGTCTCCTGCAGTGGCTGTTATTGTCCTGACTTTCATGGAGCTGCTCCAGAGCTGCTTCCCGTGATGGGAGGTGTTCTGTCAACTCAGGATCACTGCTTGGTGCCAGCCGCTGCCATACAATGAGTGATGGTCCATAGGTGTGGGAAACCCGCTGTATTCTTGGATTTCTCTTTCAATTATTTAATTGTGTGGCTTTAATGATCTCACACACAAGAGCTTCTGGCACTTACAACCTTAGATTTTAGAAAATCCCACAGCAGCTGAACGTTAGAGGCTTTACCATTTTGGATTTGGCATGATGGGATCTTTTTCCCCCAGTGAGAATGTATTTTTGATTCGGTGTCGTACGCCTGTGTAATGTGGGAATTGCTGTTTCCACAAGTGGTCTTCAAGGTGGGCTCATTTTAATATCAAATCAAAACCCAAAGTGATGAAATTTTTATTTTAAGCTTTGGCATTACTTGTGTGAAAGAGATGTTCTCAGAGATGGTATTTTCACTTTCAGCAATCAGGTTGTGTCATTCTGGACCATGAAGACATGGGAAGTTGCTGTGTTTGAGACAGGCAGCTACAGAGCCCAGCGTGGGCACGAAACACAATAGGGGAGGTGTGAAATTACCTCCACAGCCATTCCCAGCGTTGGAAGGACAGGGAACTGGCATAAATCTACTGCTTCCGAAGAGTGAGGCACCTTGAGAGGTGGTTGTTGGGAAACTCCTTCAGGATTCTCTGTTCACAAAGCAAAATCCCTGTTAGTCTCTGCTTGGGTGAGAGCTGGAGACCCTTCCCTGGGCTTAACAGCCTGAGGTCCAGGCAGCTGCAAAAGTAGCTATTTCATTACCAATCCTGTGCTGGGCAGTGGAGGAGTTGCTGTGTCCGAAACCAGCCTCGCAAATCTGCTCTGGAAAGACAGGCTCAGGAGTGGGATCAGAACTGGGCATGTGTTGGGAAATGTGTTGGTATTTCATGCTTTAGGGATAATCTGTAGCCATTAGCATATCGGAGAAAATAAGGCGTGTGCTGTATTTTTGCTTTGAAAACCATCTAACTAGAGGAAAACATTCCAGAAGCAAACAGAAAAAGCTCATGCTGCATTATGCTGAGTTTCCCCCTGACTTTATTGCCTTTATTCTGCTGCAGCTACAGAAAACTCATTTAAAGTATGAAACTTCTTTGGCGTGGATTCTTTATATTGATGAAACAGAGCTGACTTTCTCTGGAGAGCCAGAATGTTATTAAAGCACTTAACCCAGCGCTGCTGTGGCTATCAATTATACCCTTCATTTACACTATACAAGGCTGACGGCTTATTTGAAGTTCAAGAGGTTTTTTTAATGAGATGTTAATTGAGTACACCTGCAGTTGGCTAAAATTTTCATGGACAATTAAGTGTGATCTTTTCCCTTCCGAAATTCTTTGTTTTTCCTCGGTTCCTATTCTGTATTTCAGTAAATGTGCTCAGTGTAGAGGTATGGACTTCTCATATACGCCAACTAGAAGAATAATCGATGCTTGTGATTTATGACTAGCACTTTAAGCTTATTGTCAGAGTCACCACGACTTTTGTATTTACATGAACTAGAGAGCTAAAGCTCTGTGCCTCGTAGTTTAATTAAGCTGGAAACCATTTGTACTCCAGCAACTAAGCTGCCTTGCAAGTAAAGATCCTGGTCTTGGAAAGCTACCTTGGTCCCTCAGCATCCTGAAGTAACGCGTGTTCCTCTCGGCTGCCTTCCAAGGCAATGTGGTAGCAGAGTCCTCTCCAGATGTGTGAAGAAACTCAGGTTGTACTGAGAGTATAAATAACTTCTCGCCCCCCAGGTGTGCCTAAATACAGCCCACCTCATGGCTGGTAGGTGTGTTTGGGAACGGCTGCTTTTGGTTGTTGTCTGGTGGATCTGGTGTCTGATGTGGGGTTACAGAAGTGCTTGGGTGGAACAGAATTGTCAAAATGTAAAACACTTTTGCTTCTATTCTACTGCTGCTTCCAACTTTGTTAAAACTACAGAAACTTATCAAAACAGGAGATAAAAATAGATTTGTTGTGTGGTGGTTTGTGTCGTACGTTTAGAGCATAAACCTTTGGCTGCGGCTCTCCTGGATAAAGTTTATGACAGTGCTATGGCCTCACGTCTCAGCAGAGTTCCTGTACAAATAAAAAATCCTGCCTCCAATCCATGTGAAACTTTTTTTTTCCTGGACTTCCCTTGCAATTCCGCAGTTCAGCATGTCTGAAGGTCAGCCTCATTGGACATTTTGACTTGAAGTGGCAAACGTTCAGAGGAGAAACAAGTCACAATGGGAAAACAGTAAACATTTGAGAGGTTAAACACTGTATTAGTCTGGTAAGGACCTTTCCTCAGCTTGAAGAAGGCTGAACTCATAGAATTCCCCTCTGCAGGTAGATGTCTTGGCCATCGTCCTGTGGGGTAGCCAAAGTGAGGAGGAGGGAGGGACACGGACACAGCTCTTTTCCCAAATGATACAATTCCCCTTTGTATGCAGCAATGGAGAGTTCCCTGCGCTGGAAAGGGGAGGGCAGGGGTTTTCTCATGAGGTGCTCGGGCTGCTTGGCTATAGAAGATGGGGCACTTTGTGGTGGTGAATCCCCCCCTCTCTGGGGCCAAGGTCCAGGAGGCTTCAGACAAGAGGGATGTCCATCTGCTTCCCAGGCTGGTGTGGTGGCTCCTGAGAACCAGTGACACAGGAGGGCACTGCTGCTTGTGCTTGGTCAGCCCTTTGTTTACATCAAGGTTTTTCTTTTGAGTGAGAATGGTGGTTTTTTGTTTTGTTTTTGTTTTCTAGCCATGCAAACCTGAATATTTTATTTGATGTTTGGTCTGGATGGCAGCTGAAATGTCAATAATTCGTGCAGTCCTTTTTTCTGTATCATTAATTCTGGTGAGTGTGAAAACTCAAGCATGGAAAAAGGGAGAAGAAAAATCTGATCACAAATAACGTACAACTTTATCTTTTGCTTTAAGCAAGTAATTTTTGACCTGTGATCTATGGACCTTCTGGGTTTTCTCTGTTGCTTCTAAGGGGTTCAGGAAAAGCCAGTTTATATGCAGAGTCTGCAGATATGGATGTTCCACACTCTCACTGGAACGTTTTTTAGGGTCCATAAATCAGAAGATTGAAAATCCCTTCTCTAAACATACTGAGTATACAGCAGTTTTCCACAAGAAAAGACTGGAGTGATTTGTTAGGATGCAAACTACCTTTAGCAGCAGATTCCCTGGTGTGTTTGCCGCAGGCTCCCTGTGTCCCCAGAGCAGGAGCGCACAGGGCTCTGCAGCAGAGGCTGCTCCTTGATGTTCCCGTGGCTCCAGACCCGTAGCTGGGCTGGGATGCGCTCGGTGCCGCTGCTCTGCCGTGCCCGGGCAGAAAGCTGGGAGTCTGCCAGAGAGAGCACTGCCAGCTCTGCCAGGAATTACCCACTAATAAATTGAAGGAAGGCTTTGAAAAGTCTCCAAAGAGGCAGGTGTTCAACATAAAACACTTGCGCTATTTTCAGCTGAAGGACTGCTCCACAGAACCACAGCATGGTGTGGGGTGGAAGGGACCTCTGGAGATCACCCAGTCCAGCCCCCCAGAGCCTTATCAATAGGAGAACGCGGGGCTGGATTCTGCTCTGCCTCACCAGGGACTGCATTGCAGTGACCCCCATCTCCCTTCTCCTCCCTCCTGCACCATGGACGGTCTGTATTGTCCTCTGCCCTGCAGTCGGTGAGGTCTGTCACCTCAGAAGGAAGCAAACTGCTAGAACCAGGAGAAATATTGTTGATTCACATTTTATGTGTAAGAATGACCCTCCTGATAAAGACGGTTTGTGGGCTTGGACCAACCTCCAAGCTATTAAAATCCTTTGAGTTCCTTCCTTTCACTTCATTTCCTGCCATGGATGTGACTGAACGCGTCGTCACAAAGACCCTGCTCTTCATTCCCTGCCACTCTCTTGGTTTTGCTGAATTCAGTAAAGTCGCAGAGTGAAGAGAAGGAAAATGGCAATGGCAGCTCTGCAGAAGGTTCCCCAAAGGTGGAGAACAACTTAATAACTCGGAGGAGGTTCAGTGGAGAATGTTTGTGCCCCTTAATTGAAGCAACACAGTTATCTTAATGTAGCCTTTCTTCTAAATTAACTTTAAATAGCATTTGTATTAATGATGATCATTATGTATTAATGAGAAATCATTTGTTCCTTCAATATTCCCTAATTGTATCATGATTTCCAGAGCTGCCAATCTAAAACAATAGATAAATCCTCTTCAGAAGAAAAGATCACTTCTTTAATATGACACAAACGAGAAAAGAAGAAATAGATCTTACTCATTTGCTCGATTGTAATCAATATAATTGCATATTGAGATCTAAATGTTTTGTGCCGTGTCAGTCGCTGTTCCCCATGGAAGAGCCTGTTTCACGTTGTCCGGGTTCATCACCTGCACTAAGGGGGACATCAGCCTCTGCTGTTCCGTCGTTAACTGCTTTCAAACAAAACTTCCATGGTACTGCAGACAAAACGGTGCCAGGATGACTTACCCTTAGAGCTATTTGGCTTCAGCTCCAGCCAGGCGTTTGCTGGTGTCGGAAAACCCAAAAGGTGGATTTGGACATGTCTGGGCTTTTCCTGACTGGTGCCACTTGAGCCAGATGTCTGGAGAAGGGTGTTCAGAGCTAGCCAGGATGGATGTGGTCCAAAGGAAGCGAAGCTTCAAACAAAGCCCCTGCTGGCTCCATTCGGCTTTGACTGAGACCCAGGAAGAGATTTTGAAAGCTTTCAGTTTCTTCTGAATGTGAAACCAGATCTGGTGATTACAGCTTGGAATGACTTTGGAAGAACAGAGATGATCTCCATTTACTGGTTAGTTCTGTGACCTGCTTCACTGCTGGGGCTGAGATTCATTGAAATTATTTACTGAAAGGTAGAAATACATCTGTGATATCCTTAAGGCAGCTGCTTCCAGAAATCAGGAAGGTGATGGGGCTTTTCTTCTTTGCAGTGTTCCCCAGATGCCTTAAACGTGTAGAGCACGGGAATGTGGTGTGAGGTGGGATCAGAGCCTCCTCCCTGGCAGCAGCCATGGATGGGACAGCAATTCAGCTCCTGTAGATTATGGTAGCAAAATATCAGTGTGAGGTCTTGCACTTTTCTAAACAGCTTAATTTGCCTGACGCTTCAAACCTCTGCTGAAATACTCTGGAGAGTAATTTTTGCAGCCAGGGCTTCGGCACTTCTTCTTTTCCTTCTCCTGGGAAAAGTTTCATCTTATAAAAATGGGTTGCTTCAAGGTTTTTTCTGGTTCTCCAGATGGGTTAATATTCAAAAAGGCTTTTTTTGTTTTTCTTTTTTTATTTTTTGTATTATTGAGTTCCTAAAATGGGTAACTGTGGCCGAGACTTTGAGAGGCGTTTAGGGATATGCTAGGATATATCCGAACATCCAGCTGCTCTCTGAAGACCTCCAGGTGCTGGGATCAGGAGGTGGCTTCAGCTTCCATCCCGCAGATTGGAGGGTCGAGTGTTCTGATCATCTAGAAAGAAACAGGCAAAGCGAGCACAGCGAGGTCAGAGAAGTGAAAATGCAGCCTGTTTGTGTAGGAACAACAGTTCTTGTAGCTGCTGGGAGGGTTTTTGGGAGGCAGGGCCATTCCAGCCCAGCTCAGTTTATATTATAACGGTGATAAAAGATTTGTTCCCCTCCCCTTAACTGAGAAGTGGTTTAACTTGACTTAAGGCATTAACCCTTTTTTCTTCTCTTTTGAAAATTTCTGAGCCCCTATGGCAGCTGCTTTTTCTGGTCTCAGCTATTAAAAATGTATCATTTTTATGGGTTGCATGGCAACAGATAGTCCCTTTGTTGTGTTTTGTTTAAACAGATGCTGAGAACCCTGCCTGTCACAATAACTAAAAGCACTACCCTCGGGCTCCCTTGAAAACTGCAGAAGAGGGAGAGTATGGGCCTTGAATTAATGTTACTTCCAAAAGTAAAACTTTTGGCTGTAGCACGTAACAGACCTATAATCTGCTTAGTTATGCTTGAAATGTGCTTTGATGCCGTAACCTGGTTGACCTGGGCAGCCTGGCCTGGGAGGTTGCTCGCCCAGTCCGGGACTGGGATTGCTGGGGCTCCTCTGGCTGGAATAAAGGTTCTGCAGAGCAGCAGTGAATTGAGACCAAGAATCTGTTGGGAATGGGAAGCATTCTTCATTAGCTTTAATAGGCCGTAAGCTGGGTGGTGTTTAATGAGCCTGATGGACAGCATAAAGTGTAAGTGGTGCGATGAGGCCGCAGCTCTGATTTGATTTCTCTGGGACTGATGCAGCTTCCCTGGAGCCTGGGGAGTTTCCCCTGAGCTCCATCGGCTGCAGGGAGATGAGAAGCAGGATGCAGTTTTGTGAAGAGCCAGCAGGAAGGCTTCAGTGGCCAATATCCCTGTTATAAAATGGATGAGGGTGTCAGTGCATCCCAGGTTTGTCTGGCCAACGGGAGGAGGCTGGCAGTGTGTCTGTGGCAGCAGAGCTGTTACACACATCGTGTTCCCTCTGCCACCCTGAGGAATAAACCTCAGCACTTCCTTTTTTTTTTTTTTCCTTTTTTTTTTTTTTAAATGAAGCAAGCCCTGACACGGTGCAGCCAGGTGTCGAGGTTTCTAAGGAAGATAAATGAACCTGTAGAAAGTTATTTAGACTTTACTGTTGCCCTCTCTGCTGTATAGGCTCGGGGGCCTGTGAAGCATGAGAGAAGTGACTGCAGCGTCTGCATGTTGGACACAGCCCCGACTCAGACTCTAACAGCTCTCCCAGGGGATATTTTCAGGAGGATTGGGTTGCTTGGATATTAGCATGTCTCCAGTAAAAATTCCCCCTACCCACCTCTATGGGGCCACAGGATTTCATTCCTGCAGTTGAACTGGAGGCTCAGGGAAGGAGGATCCCCTCTGGTTTATTTGGAGAGGAATGCTGTAGGAAGACTCGGTAGATGAGAAAGATCTCGCCTTCTCTGGGTTTACTCCAGACTCTGGGAGATTTCTGTGGCAAATGGAGGAAATTAAATGGGTCATGAGAAAGCTGGTTTTCAGGGATGGCACAAATAGGGGAAACCCAGGTGAGTTGCTTTCTCATTGCGTTGTCACATAAGCCAGACCTCTGAAACCTGCACAAATTCCGAGTGGCTGGAGCACCATCTGCCTCTCCGTTCCTCTGTTGTATCAGACGGGATTTTGGGGTCTTGGTCTCCAGCGGAGTCCGTGCTTCTCCCCTGCCTAATGCTCTGGATGAAATAAGAGTGGAACCCCTCTGTCACAGTCATGAAGTGGGCTGAAGGCATCAGGTAAATAAGAAAGAGCTGATTTATTCTGATGTGAAGGCATTATTAATGAAGTCATGCAGGGGAGTGAGCACTAAGCAAAGAATGCTATCTGACATCAGCAACTATTTTATTGATGCCTCCGCATCTCAATCAAATGCAACTCTTTCTTGGCAGGTAGTGTTTAGCAATGATGGAAAAATGGTAGCTTTGGGAGGAGGGGAGGTGAGGGTCTCCAGTGAATGGGGAATATTTCTATTAGCATCAGATTTTCGGGATATGGTTTTAGTTGCAAAACTGAGTTAACTCCACCTGGGGAGCTGCGTGAGTTTGTTCTAGAAGAGGAGTTTTTAGTTGATGCAATCCCAGGTATCGATCAAATCCTCAGAAAATGGGCACAGTTCTAAATTAATGGAATTAGATCTATTGGCATGATCTTTAATTTTGGGTTGCTTTTATATTTGTTCCTCAGAAGTGCCAGCAAGTCTGTGCTCTGATCAAAAATTGTTTTGGTTTTGTGGTACAGTTTTTGGAAGTGTTGCTGTTTAAAGCAGAGGTTGCTGGGAACAGTTGCTTTGCCATGTTTGAAGATCCAGGTTTCAGTCTTACTTGGGCCCTGGCAGGTGAAGTTCATGTTTGTAAGACCCATATTCCTATTTCCTTGTCTGCTTAAACACTTGTTAATCATCTGCTCAAAAGAGGCACCTCTGTGGTCACCAGAAGACAGAACAACCTCAACTGAGCTGAAGTCAGACCAGAGGGGAATGTGTGCTGATGAAATAAGCTCTTCTGCATGTAGACTCCAAAAGAAACTAATGCTCAAAATTCAGTGGATCCAGTTCTTTGGCACCTGAAACATGAAGAACAGCAAAATGGACTGAAGTAATTTATGTAAAGGTGCCTCACGTTTAAGAGAGCAAGCCTTGAGCGTAAAGCTATAGCGGTGAGAAAATAAACTTCATGGCCTATGTCAGTAGCATAAAGGCAGATTAAGTGGACCTTAACAGTTGTCTCCAACTATGGCTCTCCCGTACCTTTGTAGCAATTTCTCTATTATGATTTATGTTAAAACAGGGAACATTGCATTTCTTGCCTTTGTTAGACGTGTGTTTTGTACCTACTTCCCCTTCCCCCTGGGCCAACCTGGTTTTTAGCAGCTACAGCTTGCTGTGGCTCAGACTGTGGTTTTTCTGGACATCCAGAAAAATGTTCTTAAGCTGTTCCCAATTATTGTAACATTTTTCTTTTAAAATTCCTTCTCCCAACTGGTTTGGCTCTTCTACTCCCTGCCTCCCCCCGGCTTCATGAAATCGATCCTTTTTAAGCAGCAAGCGTGTGTCTTAGTAGTTTTGGCAAAGTAAAGAGTCTTCTGTTTGCACTTGGAAAATGCAATCAAGTCATGATCACTTCTTCTTTGGATAATACCTTTTTTTTTGTGATCAATTTACTCCTTATCACAGAGATGAGCTCTAATATAGAATTATCTGTGTTGGATGCATCTTTTCTGAGTTAAGATTTTGTCATCCGTACTTTCTTAGCAATTGCAAGGACAATTTAACTCTGGCAGCATGAGTTCTCTCTGCATAAATCACAGATTGGTCTATTATTATTATTTTTCCCCTTGTACGTTATATATTGGTGTTCCAGGAGCTGCTCATACTGATTTGGGCTGTGATTTGGCCCTCTTTGAGGGACTGGGGGGAAGCATCTTTTTTCTTAATTACTTGGAAAGGGGCTGACCTGATGTGCTGTTACTCTAAGACCGGTTTTATTTTTAGCCGTCATTATACACTTAATTACATTTGCATGATACCGTGCAAAAACTGCGAAACTGGCTCCTCTGGAGCCTGCACCTTTCCCAGAACAACCCCCCCTTATTGCTGCCCCCGAGGCTTTCCAGAGCCGGGGTGATGCTGCCCCAGAATCTGCATCTCCTCTGGGGGTGCTGCTGGGGCAGGGCGGCTCAATATTCATCCCTTGTTCTCAGGCACAGCCCCTGCCCCCAGTGATCCGGCCCCTCTGCGCTTTGAAACCTGCTTGTGGCCAGGCACCACCTCTGTTTGAAGAACAAAACTCATCACCATATGCAGCAGCACGCAGATGTGGGTAGGGAAGGAGTAACCTGGGGTCAGGTCCCAGAGCAGGGTCATTCCGTGGTTATCACTTCAGCACATGGTGCCGTGATTATTACAGCCCCCGGGAGACATGGGATGCGGCTGGTGCATGTGCTCGCCTTGGAGAATACGGAACCCACATGGGAATTAAAGTGCTTAATAAAATAGGGTAGTTTGCATTAGATTTCAAAAGGGATTTATGAGAAGCTGTAACAAACTGACTGAAGAATAGGGATGGGGCTGGGAAAGAGGGAAGACCTACAAGGGACATGAAAGCTTTTCTGCTTGGAAAGGATCTTATGTAATCGCAATCTGTGGTGTTACCGTATTCTTGCCTTTCCTCGGGAAATAATTAAGCACTCCTTTCTGATCATTTTATGGAATCAATGCTCTTTTAGCAGTGTTAGCACTATTTGCCTCTGAGAAGGGCACATTTAGGGAGGGTAATCATTTTTAAATAGCTGACATTAAATACAAAATAGCCCTCTTTTCCCTTGGCAGGGAGTGGGACGGATGAAGGGCTGGGAGCGGTGCTCCCATCTCAGCACGGGCTGCCCGAGGTACCTGCCAGTGGGACATGGTTCACTTTTGCTTTGATTTTAATTCCCTCAGGCACCAGCTCTGCTTTTTCAGGCAGAGGAGCGGGAGGGGATGGCCCCCGGTGTCCCAGGGGCAGCTTTCGCCGGCACAGCCCAGAATCCCCTGGAGCTTTGGGTGGGACCCGAGCGGCGCTGGGCACCGGGGTGGAGGGAGGTGATGGGAGCAAGGGGGGAAATTCCAGCACGGGGTGGATGCAGCAGTGGGTTTAGTGCCCTGCAACCGTGAGAACAACTCTCCCCTTGTCACTCCACTTTCCTCTTTTCTCCTCCAGACTGCCGGGGCAGATCTCCCACGGGACAGGTTAGTTTTCTTCCCACGGCTCTTTGCTGTGTTTGTGCCTCTCGGAGCGTCCCCAAGTCAGGTGGGGGGTGCTGGAGAAGGATGGAGTGAGTTTGGGGGAACTTGTCTCTCTGCAGTTGCCCAGGAAAATGAGCTGCTGGGAGCAGAGCGAAGGGTTGGCAGCAGAAGGTGGAGTGGGACGTTGGGGGGAGCCCGGGGGGAGGCGCAGGATGGAGGGGCAAAGAGCTGATCCAGTCTGGTGAGGAATTGCTTTCCATGTTCTTCCCCAAAATGTAGCCTTGTCCTTTCTGTGTGGTTGTGAACGTTCAGTCTGCAGCTCATCAGCCTTCCAGATGCGACCTCTCGCTGCAGGGACTGCCTCTGCCTTCCTCTCCTGCCCCCGCCTGCAGAGAGCTCAGGAGCAGTGTTTGTTACCACCCGTACCCTTCCGTGGGGTTTCTTCCTCTTCAAAACTTATTAAAAGACTCCCCCTAAAGCAGTAACACGGATAATGCTGCTAATCATCTCCGTGCTTGGAAATACTTGTAAATGAAACCTAAGCACCAGCCAGTTGTTGAAATCTAATTACGGGAATTCACTTGAGATGCGAGTTCCTTTGAATTCGCTAAGGATGGTACTGGAATGGAAAAATAACAACTCCCAAAGCCTGGCTTCTGCTTGGGAGGAAGTCGCTCTGCTCCCCCCTCTGCCCCGTCTCCCGTGCTGAGCATGAAGCCAAGGGGTCACTGGATCTCTGATATTTTGTGTAAACCGCCTGAAAGTTCAGGGCAGATCCTAGAAATCCTGGGTTATTCTGGCTTCGTTCCTGCCTCCGCACAGAGGCTGCCCTAGGAGGCTACTAGGAAAGTCTCTGGTGGGAGGTGTGATTGCCCTATCCTGGAATTGCAATAAAATAAAATATTAGCAGCCAATGTGATGTGGGGAACCCTTTCTCACTGGGGATACTCAGACTCCTCCTCGCCACGGGAAGGGATTCCTCCGGCAGCTGCCGCGGGATGCAGCTGCAGTGACACGGGGTGCCCTGTCCCGAGGAGGGGGCTTTGTGCCCGTTGGAGAACACACAACACGGAGCGACGCTGCAGTCAGTGTGGTCAGGCTGCAGCCTTGGATCATCAGCAAAGCCTAGATGGCATCCGGGCTGGCTCCGTAATCGCCCCGACTACTCGGAGCAGAGCTGGCTGTTCAGCTGTGGCACGACTCGCAGGGAGGATTTGTGGTGCTTGTCAAGAAATGTATCAAATTGTTGTTTATTGTTATTTTTCAGTATTATGAATACACTGGCACATGATGTTTCCGTTTACAAGAGAGTACAAATTTACCTCCCTGCTGAAGGAAACCTCTTCCAGCTCAGTGTGTCTGCACAGAGAGAGACTGCTCAGCCAATTAATGGCTTAATGACGATTGTCTATTATTTGTACTACAGTGGTGTTTAAACTGGGACTGGATCTTTTATGTCTTCAGTGTTGCACAAAGGCTGATTGCAAAAGTGGCTTCCCCAAAGAGCTAAATGGGGAACATATATCCTTATGTAACAAGTATCCTTAACTTTTTCTAGAAAGATAGGGAAGACCTTGGAATACCTGCTGTGGGAGTGAGGGGCAGGGCATCCTGCTGTGCCCTGGGGAGGCCCTTGCCCTGTGGTGACCAAAGTCCTCTTCACAAGCAAATCCCCCCAGGGTTTCTTAACGCAGTAAGGTCCTGTCTCCTCTGTCTGGCTCCGATGGGGGAGGACACTGGGGAAACAGCAGAAGGTGCAAACTTGCCGTGGTTTGTGGGGCTGTGTGTGGTAACGGCACCCAAAGGATGGAAC
>JAOXNH010000067.1:988630-1001373 GCA_028566575.1 Bartramia longicauda
GGTTCAAGGCCAGGTTGGAGGGGGCTTGGAGCAACCTGGTGTGGTGGGAGGTGTCCCTGCCCAGGGCAGGGGGTGGAGTGAGATGGTCTGTAAAGATCCCTTCCAACCCAAACCATTCTGTGATTCTATGATTTCATTTGGTAAGATGAGAAACTAGAAGAAAAAAATAAAGAATTGCAAAGAAACCTAGATTAAATGGAGAAATTATGAATGACCCTTGATTCCCAAGTTGTTAGCTGGATGTTTCGTTTACATTTACAGTTTCTTTTTCAGTTGTGAGGGCAGGAGGGTGGATTTAATCCCAACTTCCTTGCTGATAGAATGGAAGATGGATGTGTAGAAACCAGCAGGTTCCTGCTGAGCCGTGTGGGTTTTGTGCTAGAACAGGTAAATTCAGTGACCACATCTTCTCTCTTCTCCCACCAGGGACCTAATGCTTTCTAAAAAAACCAACAACTTTGTTTATTTATTTATTTAATCTCTTTTTATCAATGTCTCAATAGCTACAACTTCTGCACTGTCTCTGGCACGCTGTTCTGCGTCGCGTGCTCACATATTTGCTTCCCTCTGATGCCCCCTCAGAAAAATGCCTGAAATTGTTGCCCATTGCATCCTCCTCATTGCTAATTGGAAAAAAATAATTGGTCTGATTTAATTCAGCTCTTGGTGGCTGCGCTGACAGATAAACCATGCTTGGCAATGGTGTGGTTTACCTCCGCTACCAGCTGATGCAAATTCAGCAGCTGCTAATTGTGGCTCTTCTGCTCTCTGCTTGGGATTCGTGCTGTTGCTTGGTGATGCTCAAATATGTGCAGATTTTAGTCTGGGGTATATAATCCAAAATACATAATAGAACAACTTTGCTTTGGGGAGAGAGGGAGAGGAATTCATAATAAAATCTAACAAAGTAGCACTCTTCCATTTCCAATTAGTGTTGTTCTGCAATAAAGCTGCCTTTGTCTGCAGTGATAGCTAGGAAAAAAATAAATTAGAACATATGAAGCCAGAATATCAATAAGGTTCTGAACTATGTGGGATGCCTAGAAAATGAAAATCAGAGTAGATTAGTATTGGTCAAAAGCGTGGATGAAAGAGGAGCAATAAATTGCAAGAGTAAATGTAACCGGATACAATGATTCTTATAATGAATCAAGGTCAATTGTTGACTAAACCAGTTTAGTACAGAGAAATGAAGAATAATTGAGTCTTTACGAGTCTTTATTGCATGAGTCTTTAAACCATTTAAATAACTGAAGTAAAAGGAGCTAAAAGTCAACAAGACAAGTTGTTCCTCCTGGCAGTTCTTCACCAGTGGTACCCGGGTGTGGGAACTGGAAACAACTCGTTTGCTGCAAAGATTAAAAAAAATAATAAGAAGAAAATGCTCCTGTATATCTAAAAAACCCTGTCTTTTTAGAATGAGAGACCAACAATCAGTTAAATTTTCTCCTTGAAGTTTTTAACACAAAATGGAGTTGGGCTTCAGGTTTTGAAGTCCTTTACGTGACTCTGGTCCCAAAGTCTACATCAAAAGGCCATCTAATTCCCCGTTGGCTTTCATCCTGCTTATTATGTAGCAAATATAGTATATTTATTTTACACGTAGCTTTAGTAACATTTTACACTCCTGTTTGCAGTGGTTTGATGAATACTGGAGAGAACAATGCGGGAGGCATCAAGTCTGCTTTTAGCAAACCTAAAATTAAATAGGCTTGGTAAGATGTGAGAAAACAAACCCAATTCTGTTCTTCAGTTGGCTGGACAGCTTTTTTCCCTGTGTAGCAGGAACATAGCTGTGGCATGGTCATTTACAAACAAAGTGCTTTCCCCCTCCCAGGAAGGTTAATGTGAGGAAACAAGGGGCTGGTGGTGGTGGCAGGGATCCCTGCTCCTCCTCTCCCTGTATCATTCCTGGGGCTGGTCTGGACTCCCCACCTGCACCTGGGGACCTTCTCCTGAGCTTCTCTCCTCCAGGAGCCATTGAGGAGAACAAGATTTACCCGTCTGACAAAAGCCAAGGCTATAGTAAAAAACCTTGCGTCAGGCCTGCTGGTGCAGTTCCGTACAGCTGTGTGAGAGCATCTTGGCAGGAACGGGATGATGGTCGGGAGTGGTGCCTTCTCAGAGCTGCGCTTTGCCACACGCTGTGACCTCTGGAGAGCTGACGGCACATTTCGTGCAGTGTGACAATTTTTTGGGTTCAGACTCACCTGGTTAATTCCCCCCAGCTTTGAACAGCAAACATACGTTACAAAAGGGCTTTTCAGAGGGAAGGATCAAGGCTACTGGATATTAATGATTTTATATTTTGCCAAAAATAGATGGGACATTGTCCTGAACATCTACTGGCAATCCTTATACAGTAGAATTTATCTCCTTAAAGGTGATCTTGGAGTGTTTCATGTGAGCTGGTACTGTGATCCTTTGTGCAGCTGACACAGGGAAAAAGGGACTTTCCTGAGGACACCCAACAAATCATGGTGAAAGCAGAACTCAGTGTCCTGGGTGGGCACGCGGCCACGAGGGGCTGCCTAAAGCACTGTTGGTGATAAGGGTTCCCTGTAGCCTTGGGCTTCATGCTGGGCTTTCTGGAAGGTGGTAATAAACGCGTGGAGGGACGGTGGGGCTCGGAGATGCTCGGTGGCACATCCCTTGGCTAATGAAATAGCAGAGGCACAGCAAGAAAGCTCTGCTCATGCCGGGCTCTGTCTGCTGGCCCTGAGGAATTGAACAAGAGTGATTCTCATCTGAGCTCCAGGGTCATAAGCCAAGGGAACAGCTCAGTGCCTTGCTGTTCCTGCTACGGCAGCAGAATTACGCTGTGAAACGTTAAAATGTCCAATAATGCTGCTTGCCTCTCTCCGGCTGGGCACGATGATGAGTGTATGCTAGATTGAGGGGAAAAATGTATAGATTAGTGTTTCAAAGCCATCATAACGCTTTGTTGCACTGGTTTACAATCTTCCCAAGTGCTTTACCAATACTCCTTACTCGGGCTCAGCCCGGGGGCAAGGATTATCAGCAGGCACATCTTGTGGGTAGGTGCTGCAGGCTGAGGGACGGTTATGGTGACTGGCTGCATGTATTTGTGTATATGGGCACTTTGTGTATTTGAGACTTGCAGTTTTGGGTCTGATTGCTACCCCAGCCTGCCTGTCCCAGCCTACTTACAGCAGAGGATGCCTTTGTACAAATGCCATTCATCTGTAAACGAAAGGAGGTGAGAGGACGGTGCCCTGACGCGGCAGAGGGGGGACCGCGCTGTGCTCGGGCTTGGAGGTGAGACCTCGGTGGGGAAGGAAAGGACGTATCTGGAGAGGTACCTCCTGTTTGCCAGAGGAGCTTTGGCCCGATCTTGCCTGTCAGCACCTCCAGGATGGGTTTGGAAGCCCTGTCAGCACAATTAGTCTGGGCAGCCACACGCATGGTGTCCCACAATGGCAGGGTGCCTCAGAAGGAGAACACGTGGGGTTTGGCTGAGCGGGGACTCAGCTGGTGTGGGAGGCAGCTCTCTACTGGAGTGAAGTTGGTAGAAATGCTGCTTTCAGACATTTTCTGGGGAAAACCTGATTTCTCAAGCATTAATTCAATACAAAAAAACCTTTGCCAATTAGCCCCATAATCTTATTTTTAGCTCTGGATATGAAGAGCACACACACGTGTGTCTGGCTGCCAACAGCTGCAGTCCACCAGGGAAAATCAGAAGGCAAAAAACAGAGCAGGGATTTTGTTTGTCTGAGCAGATGAGAATAATTTATATGTACAAGCTATTTATAGAAAGGCTGCAGCGAGCTAATTAATTGTTTATAGGGAGAACTTTAAAGAGCATAACCTGAGAGCTGACATTCTGTGTAATAATTATCATTAGAGATGAACTGGAATCAAAAATCAGGATGTGAACACAGATACGTTTTGGGAAAGTTTTGAATCTGGTCCAGATCTCAACTGTGCGGCTTTCTGCAGCCATTGGGGTCGGCTGGAACGAAATCCTGGGTTGGATGAATGAAATCCTGGGTTGGAATTTGGCCTTCTGTGTTTTGGTGAAGTGCAAATCTGGAGCCACACTACGCGATGAGGGGCAGCTCCTAATGAGCACGTGGTGTACTAGGGCAAGAGAATTCAGTGGGGTTGCTGTGTCTTTATCGGTACATGTTTATGGGTTGGGTTTTTTAGTCACTCAGAAAAGCTTACGGAGTTATGTGTTAGGATCTTGGAAAGAGAGCAGTGACATTTATAAGGGTGATTGTCAAATTTCTCAATTACTTCAGTAAGAGTCTAATTTCTGTGAAGTCCTCTTGAGCCTTGTTAGTAAAGGGGTGGTCTGCTGGTGTTTTCCAGGTTTGGAGGAATAATGGAAAAGATTTTGAATGTTCAGCTTGGAGAGGCAGCTGGGGTGTTGACAGGTTTATGTCCAGCACTTGTTAGAGCTTCTTCTGACCTTGTCAAAAGCACCTAAATATTTTGAAATTTGATTCTGATTCTACACTAATTAGAAGTCAACTACTGTGTGCTATAGACATACACTAGTGAAATAGATGAAAGACCAATTAAGGAGCCCAGAGAGTTAAATCTCAGTCAAATGTTCATGTTAGCCAGTGCATCTCAGTTTATAGGAGATATCTCAGGGCAGAAAGAAAATGCATCCCAGGAAAGACTAACCCTGCCTGTATAATTCCATTAGTTAGCAAATATGCAACTGAATTTCAGATTTTGTTTGTTTTTTTTCCATGCACCAGAGATAACTGCTAAAGAGTTTATGACACTTTTCGTAGGATACCGGGGAACTGGAGCTGCAGCTCCAGGCGGGAGGATCTTCCCTGGAAGGGACCTGCTCCCTCCGCCTTCACCACACGCTGCAAACCCCTAGCTTGAACCAAAAGGTGCCAGTGGTTTCTCTCGTGCTTACACAGGCAATATTTTATGCCTTGGGGCGGCTTCTCCAACACCTAAACGTGTCGCTGTGAAAACATTCTCCGCCACGGGGGCCAGAGAAGGTGGTGGTTTTGTGGAGCTCAAGCTGGGCTGCAGGTCTGAGCGGAGCATGGCTGCAGACTCAGGAATCATCCATCACTCCTGTCGTCCTCAGTGAGCTTACTCCTCTGCCTGGTAAGGACCACACACACAATCTTTTCTTTACGTAGTGGTCTATTTATCAATGTGAGGTGAGAATTTGCCCTTATTACACAAACTTCAGTGTTCCCGAGTTGTGTCAAATCCAGCTCCCTCTTGCAGCTCAGCCTGTCCTCACCCCTTTTTTGCATTCTCGTTGCACTTTTCATTATGGAGCTAATTAAGGCATAGTCATCTACAGACACCAGTGCACAGTTTAGCAGCTAGTGGAAAGTTCTGTGATGTACAGTGTGTGCAGCGTGGGATTTTATTCTGAAGTAGGTTGTAGTTGTTTCAAACCAAAATGACATTTTACTAATGGCATTGCTGTGAAAGCAGACTGGTGGAGTCTGACCGTGAGATGTCTCCTCCCTCTGAAACAAAATGAGAATAAATGAAAACACACAGTATTTTTGTTCCTTCTTGTTGCATTTTGTGCCCAAATCAAAATTTCAGACCACACAAACCAGCCGATACTGAACTAGCACATACACACTGCAGCTGGGCTGGGATTTAGCTGTGAAAGTCAAACCGTGAACAAAATCTCATCCGCACCCACAAACCAGCCCTGACGCGGGGTGATGTTATCAGGTCTTGTTCTCCACGGGGTGGTTATAACATCATGCGGGGTGATGTTGTAAGGTCTTGTCTGTCCTTTGCAGAGCCTTTAAAGATGGGTAGAAAATCTGTTCACAGGGTGACTTGAGAAGCATCCCCGTGTCTCCCAGTTACTCCCGGGCTCTGTTCGCCTCTGCTCCGTCCCGCACCTCCTCACAATGGCCTCTCCTTGTCTTACCTGGGAATTGTTAATTTGGAGATTTAAATTAATTTAACTTGACTCTTCAGGCAAGAGTCCAAACCCCGTGAACAGAAGAACAGAATGTGGTTTATGACCCCACTGTGAACTGAAGCACTCAAGGGTTCTCTGGCTTTAGGTCCCTCTTCCCAGGGACTCGAATCTGCTTCAGTAAACTTCCATGTTTCCAATATTCACTCTTCTTACCAGGACAATGGTGTGCATTAAGTTTCTTCTGCTGGCTTCAAATACTGCCTGGGGATGTGTGAATGACGGTGAAGTTCAGTTTTGGTTAAAGAATATGCCTTGGAAAAGTCTATTTTACATGTTAAACTGTCACCAAGTAATTTACCTAATTCTTAAGGGGGCGAGGCAGAAGGCACAGGTAGCTGAATGCTTCATTCCAAGGCCAAAATATGGGGAGTTGTCTGTTGGATTTGATATAATGTACTGTACACGTAGGTCACTTGACTGGCCCATTAAAGGAAGAAAAAGCTATGTAATTCCAAGTATAGCACAAGTACCTTGGGACACTGTGTTACCCCATGGAGTGATTGCTCCCGTGCGTACAGTCCATGCTACAGACTGCAGGGCTGGGACACGTTCCACCGTGTTTTCCCACACTGGCTGTGTATTAGGATAATCCTGTTTCATCGTGGCATGCTCATGGGCATTAATGAAATAAGCCCACTAATTTAATGATATTCTACAACTTTGCCTCAAGTATATTCTTTTGGTTCTGGCATGTAAAAAAATAAATAAAATGCATGAACAGTTTCTCATCACCACTGGGACTATATGCCAAGATGATTTGTCAGAACTCCTGCAGCTTCAATGCCTTTTCACTATTTCTTCCACCTTTCCCCCTTTCTTTTATTTTTAACTTTCAATTTATTGTTTTTAAATTCAATGAGATAACACAGCTACCTCAGGGGAGGAATTTTACGCCATTCCACAGTGAAAATAGCATTCTTTAAAAAGTTATGCTGTTACTTTACAGCTTTTAAGAAACATAGGTACAAACCCAAGGTAATGAAAGTTTTTAACCAGACTGAACAGTTTCTAAATAGCCATGGGCAAAGTCCTGGCTGAAGCCTCTATTAGCTGGCTAACTCCCAATTAATCTGTATTTCATTGGGAAGTGAAGGGTTAGGCTTTACAGGGAAGGATCAGGAAGCTGTGAGAGATCTTAATCCCTGATTTTCTGAGTTTTACTTTGCTGTGTCTGTTGAAGGTTGCCCCAGTCTCTGTTAGGGAAGTTAAAGCTTTTGGCATGAAAACCAGTTTTGGTAAATGTTACCTTTCTTATAGGTGGATGGTTTTTGTAGAAAATGTAAAAAGAGCCAAAGAAGAAAATAATTCCATATGTAGAATTTACTCCTGATAATTGTTCAGAGTTATGGAAAAATTAGGATTTTGGGAAAAAGGGCAGGCTTATGCATGTAATTCTTCCTTCCAAAGTTGGGTGAGGTAGTGTTTGGGGTATTAGATTTCACTACATTTATTTTTCGGAGTGTGACAGAGACTGGAGAACCAAGACGGATGGTCTTCAGTGTGGAAGAACACAGCAACATATTCATCAGTGGGGAGGGTAAAAAAGGACCAAAAGCTGAGGTTCCTTTGAGATATTTATAACCAGAAGAAAGAAAAATAGTTAATTGTCAATATTTTGGATATTCTAGAATTTCAGGGTAAATGCCTTGAGTGAAATACCAATATTTCAGTAGAAAAACCCCAACAGCTAATTATTGCAGCACAACTACTTCCTGAAGCCTCATTCTTTTTGGTACTGGTAACGTTCTGCAATTTTGTTTGAAGTTTCATGCAGTGATCTCTATCAAAAGAAACCTGAGCATTTGTAGGTTTGGTATAATTTGATTATTTGTATAAAATTCTTTCAACCACTTATGAATTATGTGAATATGAAAAACAAATATAAGCTCTTTGTTATAATCCTAATTGAGTTGTAATACTCTCCCACTGGGTACCTCTCTGTCCCTTTAGGAAATTAAATCCCTTAAAAAATCTAACCCCTAATCCACTTATTTTCTTTTGACAATCAAATTAGGCAGCCAAGTGTGCTTTCGGATACCTTTGGAACCCAGACGTGGCTCCCGTCTGGTGGTGAAGCTGTGCTGGCGCGTCCTGCTTGGCCCGTGTTGGACCTTTGCCTGCTTGGGGCTGAGACCTTCTCTGCCTCCCTCTTCTGCCCCAAGGCTGCTGGTTCCTCGCCCATGCTGGTCAAGGAATTTGGGGGGAAAAAGCTGTTTTCTCTGCTGTATGAGCCAGCCCAGGTCCCTGCTGTGTTCTTGTGGTGGCGCAGTAGGAACAGGGCGCTGGTGGCAGCGATGGTCTAGGGGATGGAGGAGGAGGAAGGTTTGTAGGCAGAGGTGATATCTTTTATTAGACCGAGCTGCTGTAGCTGGAGCCTGAAATGTGTTTGCAAACTTGCCTGCCTCTGTATATCAAGTTAATGAAAGTTATTCCCTCTCCCTGTTAACCTGGCCTTGTTTTCTTTAGAGCCAGCTCAGCAGGGACGGTGGCACTTAGAGCTGAGGTTGGAGCTCGCTTCCTCCCATTTGAGGAGGTCCCTCTTTCCCTGCGGAGCAGCCAGCCCACGGAGCTGCAATAGATGGGCAGTAATCCCTCCTTTGGGAATACATCCCATTAGCTGTTCCATTTTAGATGGAGGAATTGAAGATTAAAGACTGAGGAGGAGGAAAGTGGCGTTTTGGGGCCAGGGTGACCCTGGCTCCCAGGGCTGCTCCTGGATCTCGCAGGAGGAGCAGTCACTGGAGGAGGCCACTGCAGGAGGGCCCTTGGGGTGAACGAGTGCTCCGTGGTGATGCTGGTGTGAGCCTCTCCTCATCCACCAGACCTGAGGGGGTCTTGCTTCCATCTAACCCACAAAATCCCAAAAAGCCTCCGAGAGGGATCGGGCCATGGCTGCTGGGATAATGTTCCTGCAAGGCTTTTTGTGGCCCACTCACACCTGGACTGTTGCCCTTCGGTCTTGGTGACATCCCCCTTGGCACCCACATGGGATGGCTCTGCTGGGCTCCCTCCCAGCAGACTGGGACAGGGACAGGGTACCAGGGGGACTGGGAGCAGGTACCTGTGCAGGCTTTCATTACTTTCTCCTAATTATGACTGTAATTTATTTTTTTTAATCTGCAGAGATTAT
The DNA here is from genome assembly GCA_028566575.1 of Bartramia longicauda. NCBI lineage: Eukaryota > Metazoa > Chordata > Aves > Charadriiformes > Scolopacidae > Bartramia > Bartramia longicauda. The sequence goes on from JAOXNH010000067.1 coordinate 997,720, forward strand.
TACAATTGTATGGAGATTCTTTATCTCCTTTGTGCATACTTATCCTTTGATGATCTATGTATAGTATTAGCTACCTCTCCTCTAATTACAGCTGCCTGATTCTTCAGCAAATCTTTTAAGGCAACATTAATCAAGTGAATTTGGAGCAGAGAGCACCTGAGGTGTCTCATGCAAACCCTCAGATTGAATTTAAATTGTGCTCTCAGAAATGAAAGGCAATTTCCCAAAGATTTTTTTTTTTAAATTTAACTTCAAAGTCTCACAAGTATATTTTATTTTGATAGATCTCAAAAAGAAGAACCTTTTTTATTGCCAATATATTCTGCTCTTAGATATATGCAGTTTACACCGGTGAGGCAGAAAAGAATCACTACTCCATCAAACAACATTTAAGGAGTTTTCAGTAGCCACCTGGGAACGATAAATAAGATACAAGCTCGTTGCAAGAGAGTGTATTTTATATATCCATAAAGAAAGGATCTTTCCTGGCTGGAGTCTTTTGTGTTTCAATACATACTGCTGATCTGTCTTTATTTTTTTATTTTTGGCCAAGTTAGGCAAAAAACTGGAGTGTTTCTGTGTGCTGGATGCCCCGGCTGGCATCTTGGGTATTAGTGTGTAACTGAAAAGCATCAGACTGTGATAGAAGTGTACATGTGCTTGTATGTAGTAATAAAAAAACCTTTTAAAGTGTATAAACTATTTGGCCCGTAGGATGGGGGAGCTCATTTCAGGGCCGTGACTTGAGCTGCCTCAGAGGCAGGCGGGCGCTGGGCCCGGGGCGGTTGAGCTGCTCTGGGTCGGGTGCTGCTCTTCCTCAGCCTGGAATGTGTTTACTCCAAGTTCCCGTGTTTATGCAGAGCTGGTTCATGAATTCTGCATGCTGGGTCAGACCGTCTACGCACATCCCCATTGTAAAATGCAATTGTGCTCCTCGGTGGAGGGAATCAGATATTTTTTTTTCAGGACTGAGTCCAAGACTGTTTATTTCCATATTTTTCTTTTTTCCATTTCTTTTGTGAAAGCCAGGAAAAGAAGCCAATTTAAGCTATGCCCATATTGTGTCTCTGGCACCAGAGAAATAAATCAGTAGCATTTTACTGAGACAATATGTAAATACAGCTCAACCTTCCTCACACTGATCACTTGATTGCCAATTTGGCCTCTGTGCAAGTCCGGTGCTGCAGGAAGGATCCTTCTCTAGCACTCACACCACCGTTCAGCTCTCCACATACTGAGCATTTTTCTGTTTTTAATTAGCAACTTTGATATTAAGCCAACTGGCAAATATTTATTTGATGAAGATTCTCCATTCATTAGCAAAATGAGAAAAAATGAATCTATAATAGCGTATAACTGCCCCATTAAGCAGCATTAGCCATCCATTTGAGAGCTAATAATGTAAAATACGATTTTCCGACCACCAGATGTTGATGAATAAACTGGTGCTAAATTGGTGGCAGTAAAGCAATAAACAGGTCAGAGGTCAATTAGTTCCACCAGAAAGAAGCAACCCTCTGGGAAAGCGGCGGCAGCGCCGTGATGGATGCTCGGGGGGGGACTGGTGGTGGGTTATTCCGAGTTACACACATGTAGCCGAGAGAGACCGAGGCTCAGGCCAAGCTGAAGTTTGGGTTACTCTCCCTTCTTACTGCAGCAAAGCTGGGGGACCCCCGCCAGGTTGGGGGGCTGTGGCAGTGCTGTCCCTACCCCAGCAGCCCACGATGCTGGATGGTGATTTTGGCCCCATGGGAAGCGATGGCTGAACAAAATCCCATCAGCCTCGCTGGGACTGGGAGTCTCCTGGAGCCCCTCATCCCATATTTAGGATTTGGGTATTTGGATATGACTCAGCCTTGAGACACACAAGTGAAAGCCACCATGCCTCTCCTCGGGTGCAATCCAAGGAAAAAAAAGATTGATTCTTGTGTGTAATTCCATCCTTGGAGAGGAAGACACGGCGGTACGTACCGAGCTTTGATTTCAGGTGGCCTGAACAGAGGAAGATGAGAACAGCAAGATGAGAGGGCTGAGCTGGAGGACCCAGCGAGGGTGCATAGGATGAGAGCTGAGAAGTAGCCCCATGTTACAAAAATCACTGATTGTTCCACTAACTTTGAGTGAGTTATGGATGGTCGTGCGGAGAGGATCACAGCTCCAGCATTCGTCCTTTCATTCTGTGTAATTAAGATACTCAGGAGTGAGTCAAGTTTTCTCTTCCAATACATCTTTTTGAAATAGTGCTACAGAAATTAATCAACTTTTTTTAATCATCCATTTTATTCTGACCTATCACCTCTCCTTACAGCACTGGCATGTAAATCTTATGCACGCGGCGTTAAACTATGTTAATATATTCCACAAATCACTCCCAAGGTTTGCTGCATTGTGTTGAGCAGGAATGTGATGTGACAGTGAATAGAGAGGAGAGAACACGTGTGCCTTTTTGGAGACACGCTTCAACTCTAATTAAGTACAAGCCTTGGAAAATACTCGGTCTCTACAGAAAGCACCCTAGTCCTCAGAGTGGCCTTTATTTTAATTTCCCTGTGTTCCCTGCAAAGTCCTGTTGTCTCAGGATGGTGTTGGAAAGCAGACCTAGGGGATGGGAAAAAGTAACTGTCCCTCACAGAGTGCAGACCGTGGTGGGTGGAGAGCGGGTGGCGCTAGGTGTGTGTCACCCGGCCGACGGGAGATGTCAGTGAGCCACCGCGCTTCTTGTGCTGCCCATCACTGTCACTGCCCGAGTTTTCTTCCTCTGCAATAATAGATCACTGTTTTTCTGCCTGAATAGCTATTTCCTCCTCCTTGTGTACAACACAAAGGCTATCGCTTAAGTATAAAAGCTTCTCATCAAATCTCTGCAGGATGTTCTTTGCCAAAATCTGCACTTTAAAGGCACTTTTTGCAGTGCAATATCTGAATTACATCAGATATATGGCAGCTTTTTTTTCTGAGAATAGCAGCTCTGAGCAGGATGAACAAAAAACTGTTGGAAGTGGCTGAGTAGAAAAACTTGTGGAGTTTTGTAAGTAAAACTATGTGGGTTTTTTTAAATTCAAACCTCTAAAAAGCCTACGTAAGATATTTTTCTCCCCTCCAAAACAAAGCTGTACTTTCACAAAATTCCACTGAGTGCAATTAGTAGGGATGGCAGGAATGCTCATAGTGAAAGCTGAAGCTTGTCCAGAGGGGTTGAATGATGAATTGATGCCGTGATCCTGCACCCACGGGTGCCTGTGCTTAGCTCTGAACACATGGAAATCAATTCAACCCAGCTAAAAAACCCCAAACTGCTCATGATTGTAGTGATATTGCTGTTGGATTTGTGAGACAGAGGTGGTACCAATAAGCTTTCCATGGCTGTGCCACGAGGTGCAGGGGGGACACCCCGCGACCCTGGGTGGGTGTCTGCAGGGCTGGGTGGCAGTGGCTGCCACCCGACGGGGCCCTGACCTGGGGCTTGGGCTGGAGCCACTTGTCCCCAGCACACGGGGGACTGTGCAGCTCATGTGGATCATCGAATCATAGAATGGTCTGGGTTGGAAGGGACCTTGAAGACCATCCAGTGCCACCTCTGCCATGGGCAGGGACACCTCCCACCAGAGCAGGTTGCTCCAAGCCCCCTCCAACCTGGCCTTGAACCCCTCCAGG
>JAOXNH010000067.1:1005438-1017976 GCA_028566575.1 Bartramia longicauda
GTGTTCTGAGAGCTCCCAGCAGTGCTGCAGTTGTTGACAGCTCTGTGTCTGTTCCTCCTTTCTAAAGAGTTGGGGGGGGTGGGTTTTGTTTTCTTCTTCTTTTTTTTTTTTTTTTTTTAATCAACTGGAAACTCATCCCAGCTGAATCCTGTCATTTTTAAAAGATTAACGTAAATCCCTTTCCTTTCCTTCTCTCCTCCCCTGCCTCCCCTGAAGGTCATGTCTACCTTTATCAGACAAATCTCAACTCCTCTTTTTAATGCCATGTGAATGAAACTCCTGACAGCACTGGGACACCCAAGTGAGTGCAACGTCCTGGTCCATTGGCTGTGTTCAATTGCACGATGACAGATGTCAGTCTAAGTGCAGAGGGACGAAAGGAAATAAAGGACACAAAGTAATTAATCCAACATCACACATCAAGTCATGGCAGAAATAAAATCAGCACCTTTTTCTTAGGTGTCTTTGCCCCTGTTTCTTTCATTAAAAAAAAAGCACCATAATGTGGAGAGGTTTGTGTCTATAGGTTTCTCTCCCTCTCAGTACCTGAGTACAATTTTGGTTTCATTTTTCCTAATAAGTCTTCTCCACAAAGACAGATAATTCCTGATAATATTTTACATTTCCAGGCAGCCTTCTGCAAATTTGAGAAGTTTAGCAAGTAGACCCGATTTAACCTGTGAGTTGGCCTGCTTCCAGCATACAGATACCACTGGACAAAGATACTCTGCAGTAATTTCAGGTACTTTATTAAACTTCCATTTTCAGGAGAGCAGGGCTTACCATCCAGCCTTTGAATGGAAAGGTCTTTTACCCCTAAACGTTACTAAAGGGAAATAGGAGGAGTGCTGCTTGTTCTGTTACACCTATCAGGATGTGTCCTGCCTGCCCTAAGAACATTCGCTGTTTGCCAGGAGATACTTGAAAGTTGTAATTATACAATTAGCATATTTACCCTATGCACATAATTATACTTAGTTACTGTAATCATGTCAATATGAGATAGAGAAAGAAAAACCATGCGTTTAATAAGTCCCAGTGAAATTCAGATGAGAAAGTCAGCATTAAAAGAACATTAAGGGCTTGATACAACACCAAAATGATTCATATTCAAATGCCACAGAAGAATCTGGGATTGCCGGGGAGCTGCTGGTTTTAAATATTCAGATATTCATCTGCCAGTGTGGATTTCCTTGACTGTGTACGTTTCATGGCAAGCTTTCCTGAGAGAATAAATTCAAGGGCAGTGACTAACAAATTTGTATAGGTACCATGGAAATACATACACAGAGAGGGTACTTCACATGTTCTGAAAGTGATTGTTCTTTAACTGCCACAAAACCCTAGTGTGTCTGGACACAGCAAGGCAACAGCTCAGACCTTGTGCTTTAGTTTGGAGTGGAAGAAGGAGCAAACCTCCCCAGTTACCACTCCAGCCTTGGAATGGGGTAAATAAATATGTAGCCAAGGATGCTATTTAATAGCATAATTATTTTTCCTAAGTTAGAAGCTGGCATTCACATTGAACTTTTCTTCCAAGCTTCTGATAGTACTACATTTTAGGAAAAGCACCATCGTAGCAAAGGGCATGTGTAGTTATTCCAAGGTACAGGAGGGAGAGAGTCATTCAACTGGAAAAGTGGGGTGAACCTGCGGCGACTTCATGTGAATGGAAACCAGAAAGGAAGATCTTGCCAACATTCACCTTTCCTTTTTTTTTTGTTGAAAGATGAGCTGGTGGGTTTTGAGCCTTTCCACGCGCTGAGCAGCCCTCGGTGCTCTCCAGGGAAGACAGCAGATACAACATGGTTGTTCTTGAAAGAACAACTGTGTGGAGGAATGGGCATTAAAGTTGTGGTTTGCAGCTGAATTGCCATATTTTGAGGTCATAGTTGAGTTTCTCATTCGGATAGCAGGGCAGGAGGGACCATCGGTCTTGTAGCCCATGTCTCTGCCCCGGGGCAGGCTCAGCTGGAGCTAAACTGAGCGTGACAGGGCTTCAGGGCTTCATTAGACTTACTGTTAGAAAGATGTTCTTACCATCTAAATTAAAACTATCTTGTTGCAATTTAATGTGGGTATTTCCTGTCCTTTCCTTTTTGTAGTTACCTTGAGGACTTTTGTCACTCTCCCTTGAGGCCAGACTGGTGGAAAGCCAGCAGAGCTTCAAGAAGCAGGGAACCTCTGCTGCCTCTCTTCTTTTCCTCCCCTTCTCGATTACCTTTTGCAGTTCCCTCGGGTGTCTGCTGGTACAGCATGCCGGGAGTCAGGAGGGTTTACAGAGGGGGTAAAAGGGCCTGTTTTGGCCGTTGGAGCCACTTGCTACAACTCTGAAGGAGTAGAAATGCAAATGGGAGCGCAAAATACTGGCTTTTCCAATATTTGACTTTGGAGATGGGCAAGACAAGCTCCTCCGTCGCAGAGGAAGTGGAGTGAGAGGAGGAGAGTGCTCCATGAGTCATTCCTGGCAGAGGGACTGAGTCGTGGTGGTGCAGTCAGATTACTGTCACTCGGTTTCACGGGAATATATCCAAGGGGAAGATGAATATGAGAATTTCCCTTACAAATGCTTCCCAGAGGCGACTTGCAGCAACACGTGTATGCCAGGTGGAAGGTGATTGCACCCCTAAAAACTTTAATCTTCCAGAATTCACATGTGGCTACAGGTTTAAGATTGCTCTTAAACACGTACTGATTTCCCCGCAGTAGGGCGTAGCTGTAATGGACTTTCACAAGTTTTACGTGATTTCCATCATACACTGCCTGGCAGAGACACCTGACATGAGCTGCTGAGGGATCTCCTGGGTGTTGAAAGCCCCGTCTGGGATGCTGTAGGCAGATCACGAAAGTTTTATGAGTGACTGCTTTTTGTTAATGCACTGATTAGTAGAAAGCAGCCAGCTCTTTCAAAATCTTCCTTCAGGGATTTGTGTTCTTACTGTAGAAACGTTAAACCGAGTGCCGCCTTCTGTGTCCAAAACAAGCTGGCTCGAATGGACAGCACAGACTGTGCCAGCTCTTTTCTTGCCACAGGCCCATCAGTCTCCCATCAGCAGAGACCATTCCCAAATAATGCAAAGTCCCGGCTCCCTCTTTTTAGTGGCTGGTGGCTTGTGTCCGAAGCGCAGTGGCATCTGGGGGCGGTTACCAGGCAGGAGGGTACGATCTGGTACCAGTCCCGGTCCAGCATCCGCAGACACCCCCGGTAAAGGAGAAACACTGGGTTTGTAATTTTAATTGCTGATTAAAAGTGTGCTTTGTGTTCTGCGACCTGGAGGCTGGGCGTTCAAGTACTAAAATGTGACCTCTTTTTGACAAATACTGTTCTGATGTGACCTGTATTTCACAGGTACCATTTTAATTGGTTGCTAGCACTTACAGCAGCATAAAATAAATTTTCCCCAATTCTCGTTCATTGACTGATGTCTATTACATCATGAATTTGGGTGTAGCTGTATTGTTTGTGTTTAGATGCCCAGAATTGCATTGTTTTTCCCTTGAATATTTAGGGCATCTCAAATTTTTGCAGGTTTAGAATAGATTGCTTAGGGGAAGTTATAGGTATCATAAAAAAAGAGCTTAATTCTCATAAAGAGTCAAATTCTGAAAAAAACCCAAAGGAATTTAACCATGGTTAACACGTGCAAAATGGAGGCTTTATTGCTCTGGCTGTGTTTTGTAGGCTGATGTAGGGCAGGGGGGCTGAAGACTGGAATCTCAATGAACATATGAAAAAGTGGGAGCAAGATCTTCAGCTCTGATAAATGTGTGATCTGATCTCTGTAGCTGATCCCAGAGCTCGCTCACACCAGCTGAAGATCTGAATATTGCCTGGTAAAGAGGGAGACAAGATGTTTTTAAGGAATTTCTGTGGAGCAGGTGGGTATTTTTCAGCAGGCTGCCCAGAGCACCGAGCATGAACAGCAGCCGCTTGGGGAGAGCTCTAAAAACCTACTCCTGCAGGTCTCCAGAAACAGACTTGAAAGCAGAGAGAGAGAGAGTGTGGTTCAGCAGCCAAGCAGAAAAATATATTTAAAAATCACTATTCTGTTTACTAATTGCCGTTGGGAACCCAGAAGAAGTGATGCTTTTACAGAGTGATCAGCAGAAAAGTTCTGTGGTCTCATGCAGTTTTGCTGAGTTGATACAATCCTGGATAAGGTGTTTTTCAGTGCAGATTTCTTAGATTCCCCGTAGGAAGAGAAGGAAAAAGTCTGCAATCCCTCCTGAACTGAGTTTGTGATTTTTAGCACTTCCCCATCGTCCCAGGATTCGGGACCTGGCTCCGGCTGCCGCAGTTCTTGTCAGGGCAGTCGGGAGTGAAGCTGCACTTGGAGCATGGTGGAAATGCCTGTTTCTGTACCAGCATAAGAAGAAAATAAAAAATCATTTAGATAAAATGTTTTTTGCTTTGCTTAAATTTTAAATGGGCAAAGCTGGCAGCACAGTTGAAGAATCAAGAACGTTCTCTCCCTGGTCCAGGTAACTTCAGTTCCTGAGTTTCTGTGATTGCGGGATGAAAGGTCAAAATGAGCAAAGAAAGTCAATTTGTTAAGAAGTGGCTTCTTGAAAAGATAAGGCTGTCTTCCTCCCTCCACGCTTATCGTGTAGTTTGGTGTCTACGTAAAGCGTCCTTAAAATATTCCCTTTCACTTCCCTGCTCCTAGGGAAGGGCATAGAAAACCCGAGTAGTGTTTGGGATTTCTCGGTGGAAGGTGAATCCCCTCTCCTCCCGTGTAAGAGCAGGTTAACGATGTTTATTTGATGAAGAGCTTTAGGGCCATGGTATTGTCTGAAATGCTTTGTAACTGGAAACATCCTACCTAGTTATGTTTTTACCATTATTGCTAGTAATGCTAAAAGAGAAGGGAGCAGCGATAAAGCAGCCGGTGTTCCCCTCAGCAGGGCTTCACACCCAGCTCTCGCCTCGGTTCCTGGGACAAGGAGCAGGGGATGGAGCATCCTGTGTTCTCTGAGGGATCTCTGGGCTCCAGCTGCCAACAGGCTCAGGGGCCACACAGGCCAGCCCAGAGGAGAGGAGAATTGACCTGGTGATTTTTTAGGAATTTGGATATCTAGAAAAGGAGAGGGGGGTTTGCTCCCCTCACCACGCGGGTGACGGGGCTCAGTGAGGAGGCTGGAGCTGGGGACCTCACCGGGGAGAGAGCTGTGCCTGCTGGGTTGTGGCCAAATTACACTCAGATTTGAAAAGCTGTTGAAATATTTCTATTCTAGGAGAACATTTTTGGGTTCTTATGTCAGAATTATTCTGAAATATCTTTATGAGGCTCCCGTGTGCACCAGGAAAGCTGTTCTGATTGATGTTGATAGGTTGCTTATCTGTCCCCTACAGGAGTTGAAGTCACTGGGCAGAGAAGTCTCCTTGGGCGGCTTTTCCCCGCGCTGCGTGTGCTCTGCTGGGAAAGGCCCTGGATCCCCAGCCGCGGTGCCGGTCCAGCGTCGGAGAAAGAGAGGTACTTCCAAAAAGCACTGTTGTGAGCGGGCTGCTCCTCTGAATGTTTGTTTGTGCTTTGTTGTTGGTTATGCATGTTTCTATTCCCCGTCAGAAGGAACACTGGAAAACAAATGGGAGGTTTGGAACTGCTCAGAGTATTCTCATCAAAAAAGAGTTTTTTCAATTACAAAACCGTTTTCCCCCAATATTTGGAAAACCAATTTTGATTACATTTCTTTTTATTAAAAAACCCTCCAAGGGATTAAGTGCTTTGATTGTGTCAATAGCCTCTCTCGATTTCTGTGGGAGGAGCACTTTGCTAAAATGTCGATGTGGATTTTTAAATGAAGCAGAAACATAAGTATATTGTTATAATCTTAAAAAGCTGAAAAGCAGCCCCAAGATATTGATGGATCTCAAGCCAGAACAGAAAAAATATCAGAGAAAATTAATTACTAGCATTGCCATCGTAGCCACTAGTAAATATATGGTGCTGGTGTTCAAGGACTAAAAATCTTTTGTTTTGAACTTACTGACATTGGCTGATCCAGCATAAAAAATATCGGGAGCACGGAAGGGCTGCTGCTGTCAGACAGAGCCTTGGGCTGCTGCGGGGCTTAGGAGCGCCGTGGGTGTATCTGACATGCTTACTGTGAACGTGTCTCCTTCCATGCTTCTTTTCACCGAACATGCTTTAGGTGCACAGCCAGAACAAATGGAGCCATTCAGTGTGCTGAGCTCTGGGGTTGGTGATCCTCTGGAACATCCCTAGCGTTAAGGCTGCCGGGAAGAGAAATGGAATCTCGATGGTATGAGTGAGCTCTTGATTTCTGCCCAAACCTCGAGCTTTCCCCTTGCTGCCCTGCGACGCTGCTTCTCATCCCCACAGCCGGCCTTGGGCTCTTGGCCCCGCAGCCCCACGGCCTCTTGCCCCCATGGCCACCATGGCTCTGGTGCCACCGCCGCCGATGGGGCTCACTCCCAGCGCAGCCTCTGTGCCGGCATCTCCCGGTCCCGCGTTGCTGGGGCAGATGGTGCCTGGCACCGATGATGTGAATTTTGTTTTGGTTCTGCAGGAGGGGGATGTCCCCTGAAGTTCTGCTTTCCCCTTGCCGTCACTCTGTCCTGCACTGCCGGGTGCTGCACACTCAGACTCCCCTCCAGCGCTGCTGATTATTGCAATTTGCTTGTTTTTAATTCAGACTGTGCCTCGCTCCTCATCCTCCCCTCCCCATGGCAGTTTGTCTGTCCCAGTGGTCCCAGCTAGAGCTCCCAGTCTGGCTTTGTCCATTCCTCCACAAATGGGGGGTTTCACTTGGAGCAGTGCGAGGCTCTTCTTGCGCCTGCGGCAGCTGAGAGCGCTTTTCTTTGCAGTCTCTGATCTGGACACTGCCTTTCCCTTGTGCCTGTTCCTCTTTCATTTCCCTGTTGCCACCCTGTTCCATAGCCCATCACCTTTACTCGTTCAGTGGCCTCGTGAAAAAAGGCATCTGTCCAAAATAAAAGAAATTTGATTTCTCCATGGATTTATTCTGGAATAATAATGTCAGTTAATTGTCCGGAGTGAGAGACAGCCTGGTTTGCACAGAAAGTCCAAACGTTGCTGGTGGTAGGACGTTTAAATGCCTTAGAAGAATCTCCCCCTTTATTTTCTGGTTCTCGGTGACCTGACTGGAAGCCTGTGTCTCAGTAAACAGCTGAGGATGGAGTCAGGAAGAAGCCTGAGTTTGTATTTTCTGCCCTTCAGAGGTTGTACTTAAAAGGTAGAAACCCCAGATCTGCTGCTCCGTCTGATGTGACCCTGTGCTAAATCATTAACCGCGTTAGTCTCATCCCCTCCATTTCCATACCAGTGGATGCTTATTCATTTCTTAATATAGTTTTGCTTTTAAATGATTCATACTCCGTTTCATCATTTTCATTGCACTGTATAGAGACTTGGCAGAGGCCTGAAGGACCTTTGCTGTCCCCAGCTTGTCACTCCAGATGGCTTTGCATTTCCGTGGCGGATGAAGCGCTCTGGTCGTGGTGCTGCAGTCGCAGGCATTTGCTAATCCGCTCTGCCAATCTCCCGGACCCTTGTAGGATGCTGCTCTGCGCCACATTGGAAGAGTTTGCATTTAAATTGGCTTTTGAAATTCATGTTTCATGTTCTTATTTTAATTACTGTCCCTGCTGCTCTCCTGGTTAGTCATTATACTCTGCTGGAATACTTAGGGACTAGTCAGGTTTCTTGTGACTTTGGTAATAAATTTAGATTTGTTGTTATTCCTCTTATACCAGGATCTAAACACCTCATTAGTGTCTCCATGTTTTCTTGAGTAACTGTATATAGAGATTATAGATTGTGTTTAGTTTCAGAAAAAAAAATATAGTAAATATAGGCAAAAGAGAAGTATCTCCATTTTACTGGTGGTGACCTGAACAAGATTAACTGATGCTTGAGATGCTCGAGAAACTGTGGCAGAATCTGGGACCTCCAGTCTCTGTGGCTCGCATGACTCTGCCTCCGAAATCAGTGAACCCTTGTGGGATGAGACCCAGCAGCAGCTTGGAGCTGATCTCCCAGAGTCAGTGAAATTCCTCACAAGTGAGATTGCACTAAAACAGTGGGAAAACGTTTCTGACTATTAATTTACTTTTCATCTCCATGAAGGTGTCAGAGTCAGACGTGGCATGGAATATTGTGCCATTTGCAGTGGAGTTGGGGTTGGGGCGGTGTCTGGGTCAGCCAGGAAGGTTGTAGCTGGGGCACTGAGCCGGTGGATTTCAGAAACTGCCTCCTAGACAGTTCCTGGGTGGCCAACAGGCTTCATATTCATAAAGTGCTGTCTGAAAACCAGTCCTATTATGTTACTCTGAAATATACTTACTTAAAATTATGGCCCTATTGTGTTTCTCTGAGGGTGTCTTTGGGCAATCCTCTGGCTGTTGCCTCGGGTCTCTGTGTACGACAAGTGACACCATGCTGTGACACTGGTGGCTTCAATTTGCTACCCCTGTTTTGTAGTACTCAAAGTAAAGATAGAAAATTTATTCATGTCCTAGTTAGTGTTTCTGCTGCTTTTGAAGAACTTCCGTACCTCAGCAGATTGCATCTCAGTCACTCCCAGGCCCAGGCATCTTTTCCCAGTTTCCTGGTCCCCAGAAGGGCCCGGCATTGCCCGCGGGGTGTGTGCACGGGAGATGCTCTGCTTTGCCCTCTCTGGGCTTGTTTAACACATGGCACAAGCCTGGGAAAGGCAGGAAAGCACTCCTGAATTCCTACATTTTGCAGGAAAAGCCTTGCACAATAAGTATGGAGTCTTGTGAAAGCAGGAGGGACCTGGTGTGAGGTGTGAGCAGATGTAGCAGGCTGTCTGTCTGTCTGTCTGTCTGAGCGCCACGGCTCCTGGCAGCAGCACAGGAGGCACATCTGAGCAGCAGCCCTTGCTGAGAAGCTGTAACAAGGAGGAGACTTTAGCGGTTGCAATTTCCACTTATAGTTAAGGCTGATTTTTGGCTGTCGTGATGTTTCCCAGGGGGAGATGTGGGGGCACCGTGTTTTCATACCCCTTGCGCAGAAGCTGTGGGACCGGGTGGGACCAGCTGTTGTGCTTTGCAGTGATTCATGTGGCAAAAAATGAATGTTTAGAAATCAGATGCGAGTAAAGAGACTCTCAGTCTTCAGCAGGGCTGGGAAACCACTTGGACACTTGGCTCTGTCTTTTTGTAGGTCTTTACTGATGCGTTGTGAGTTCAGACTTAGTGCTAGAATGAATTATTCACCGCTGAAGTCAAACGAATTTTCAACTCCAAGTTCCAGGCTGTTTTCTCTGGCCCTGCGAGTTGCAGGAACCGCTACTTAGAGGTGCTGTAAGAGTTCTGAGCTGAATTGAATTATAATTAACTTGGGACCAGAAAAAAAAAGGAAATCTGAGTGTCTCTCAGAGAGGATAAACGTGGTGGGGATCTCAGACCATTTTTTCAATCCCTTTTTTGTGCAGTACAGAATTTATAAGAGGATTTCAATCTTTATTTTGTGTATCAGATGATTGCAAGTGGTGGTTATTTATTGCTGCAGCTGCAATTTTTTTAGCACCTTTAGTTTCCTTGATAACAGACCCATTCGAGTGTGGAAGCTCCAAAATCCTCCTTCCTCATCCCTCTCCTCCTGTGACGTGTGAACCTCCCAGGAGATTCCAGGTGTAATGGGTTAAATGCCTACGAAAAGGGGGCGAGTTTTCGCCAGGCAGTTGCAGGCTTCCCTCCTTGCACTCCCCTCGGATCTGAGGCTGGGGCTTGGCCGAACCCTTCAGCCGGGCAGTTGGGAAGTCCCAGCCTGTCAGAGCAGCAGCAGTGTCACTGCCGGCACCTCGCCCACCCGCTGCCGCCTGGCATCACGCCTGACGCCTCAGCTCCTGTGCTCTCCTGCGGTGAGGAGGTGCTGCTCATCAGCCACTCGTCAGTCAGCCGCTCAGCCCCAGCTTCTGGCTTGCTCACCAGTGATACCACCATCAGCTAAAACAAAGTGGGTGGTTTTTCTCATATTTCTCCTCTATTTCCACATGGGAGAGAAATCCAGGATGACATATCCGTGCTCTGAGCTCAGAGGTCCTCAGGGCTGGGGGTTGGGTGGCTGCTCCCCACCCCCTGCTCTCAGCCTTTACCCGGGCATGCCCTCGCGTTGGGGAACATCATCCAGAGTTGCTGTAGAAAAAGGACCCATCTCCAGAAAAGGACATATCTCCACGTAACCAAGCTCTCAGTAGTTCTCAGCCATTCCTGCTAATCACTAATGACAGAGGCTTTGTCTCTAGAAGATCACAATATTTTGATTTGTGTTTTTCTCACCAGGAGGAAAGCTGGCAATGGGGGAGCAGTCCACTTCCACAAGACACCTACTGCCAGGAAGAGGAATTCCTCACAACTCCAGTAAAACACACAAAGCACTCCAATTTCAGCCATGGTATTGTTTGTTGAAGGTTTCTTTCTGTCTGAGATAAAGGGAAGCAAATTAATTTTAAAATGATATCCCTGGGGGAAGATAAGGATACCAGGCTTATTGGTTACAAGGAAATCCTGCGGCTACTTGGGCAGCTTGAAGGAGATTTAGGGTCATTGCAAAACCAGGGCTCTCTCAAGTGCCTGTCTGTAACTTTTAGCTCAAAGCCAGAAGTGCCCTGTGCTGCCGGGTCTGCTGCGGGGAGAGAGCCCGGGGCTGGGTCATCTCTGAACCCCATGGCCAATGTGTGGGGCTCTGGGGGGTGGTAAACACCGTTTCATAAGCTGGTTTGAATGGTCTTGATTAGTTTGCTATCAATTACCTAGTGATTGTTTTTTTGTACAAGTCCCGGATTTTACACATTTGGGGTACGTTTATACAGTTGTGCATTTAATTTGCAGTCTGTTAGCAAAACACTAAACAAAATTCTTTTGGTCGAGCTTTCATCAGACAAATTAGAGTTTCTGTTTAGTCTGAGACGATGCTGGTGTTTGTTACCATCTCAGAGAGTTGCCTACTTAAATAAAAGGGAAAAAAAATAAGGTAAGAGTTGTGAATGGGGAATCCCTAGTCCCAGCATGTGTTTGTGTGGAAGGAAAGGGAATGCTCTGCTCTGACACAGCCAGTCCAGAGATTTGTAATAAACCTGGAGCTGTTTCCCCTCATCAGTTCTCTCTTCAGATCAGCTGTAGACTTTATTTTGACTTAATCTCCTTTGGTTTAGAAATTTCCACCTAGGTGAAAATGATAGCGCTCTTCATTCTTCCGGGCTAATTTGTGGTAAGATTACTGAGTGAATGAAGGTGTATTAATGAGGGACATCTCCTGTACGATCTGCTTCATTTTATGGTTATTTAGGAGCAACTTACGGAACAGTTACCATAGTCACAACCTAAAAAGATAGGGGCAGCAGCAAAGCTTGGGAGCTAAAATCCAGTATTGCTACATGCATGAAATCATAGATAAGTGTGACAGGATGTGACATCTAAGATACAGTTTGACTTACCAATGAGGGACAAAGCTCAGATAAGACATACTGCCTCTGGAGGGGAAAAAAGTACAAAAAAGAGAAAGATTCACTGTAGGAATCATTTTGAGTTTTGAAGGAAATCACGACGCTTCAAAATGATTGTGCTATAATGGTTATAACATCAAAAGCAAGGATAAACTCCTGGGAAGCTGTGTTTGCAGTATTTCCATTTAACCATTTCAGGGCAGGTGAGCGGGTAAATGACAGGAGCTGCCCCCAGCAGTGACCCCCCTTCCAGCATGAACAGTTTCCTCACGTTCTCCATGTGCTTCCTAGGGCTGGGCAGAAGCATCCACAGCTCCCCTGGCACCTGGGTCTCCCCGTGACCCCGGCTGATAGAGCTGAGGCCCTTGTTAGTAATTGTTTTCCTTCCAGCCCCATTGCAGTAAATCCCATCTCACAGGATGACTGAAATCCGGGTGTGGAGCCGGATGTGTGACACTGATGCACACGGAGAGGGTTTGACTCCAGAGCAACCATTGGCCCCGGTGCCCTGGCTGGACTGGAGCTGGGTCGGACGGAGCACGGCCGGGCCGGTGCCTCCCAACGCTGCTCAGAAATGGAATCATCAGGCTCTTGTGCATGATCTGCCTTTTGCTGCCTGGGCATTTTCCCGCAGTGCTCAGAGCCCTGATTAAGGCAGCCAACCATAAATCACTCGGGCACATGTCAATGAAGCCCTTACGATGCCACTGGGGATAGAGGAATCATATCCTCTTATTGCTTTAATCACGAGGCTGGAGTCCATTAAAAATCCATTTAAATCTATGAACTGGTGCTAGTTTTAAACTGGTAATTTATGTCCAGTGGATATTACCAGCATTTTTTTCCCCTCTATCTGAACCTTTGCCAAGAGCTGCTCTAACTAACCTGTGCTATTCCTGTTCAGGCTTACACAATATAATCTCCTCCACAGCCCGGGTACCTATCAGCAGGCAGCAGTAATGGGTATTGTCTGAATCAAAGCCTCTTACAGAAACAGTGCAAACCAGAATGAAAAGGCTGGAACAGCTCCCCATTAGTCTGTGGAAAATATTCCAGACTGGGAATTGAGCAGTGGGTTTTCTGC
>JAOXNH010000067.1:1032462-1048566 GCA_028566575.1 Bartramia longicauda
ATGCAATGTGTCAGCTGGAAAATGGGGAAAGATGTGATTTCCTGAACAAAATGCTTCTTAAGCTTTATGGTATTTTCCCCTCCTCCAACTAAAGGAGGGGCTATTTAAGTTTTGGGGTATTTCTTAAAAGATTTGATTGCCTATTGAAAGAATTCTGAGCATCATTTTGTTTCCTGGTTCTCCATGGGTAATTAACAGGTCTAGAAAGAAAGATGCTTTTTGCTACTTAGGTTTTCATACCCAAATTATTATATATATATGTATAATATATCTATTTTCCCAAAGTTTCAGTAAACTGAGGGAGCGTTTCCTGGGAGGAGGAAGGTTCTTGCTGTTTGTATGGCTCTCTATCCCATGCCTGATCCTTTGCCTTAACTCCTGCCATATGCTTCCCATGAGGGGTGCCGAGGGGTGAGTTCTGTCCAGGTGAGGTTCAGGATCACAGCCAAGGCTGGAAATACAGAGAGGAAACGTGGGAGCAATGCATGTGCACGTCAGTCAGAGCTGTGATTAGGAGGGGATTTTATAGCACATTGGTGCACATCTTCTCCAGGGGCAGCGTGGCTGTACCTTTCCCTGCCTGCCTTCAGGATGGTGGCCTTTTCCACAGGGGTGACAGCGGTGGATACTGCAGACGGTCTGCTCAGTGGGAAAGTCATCCTTCGGTGACGGATCGGAAGGCAGAGTTCGCGTTAGCCGAGGTATGTCTCAAATCCGGAGTGAAGGATGGCTTGGCTGGCTCAGGAGAGGGTGCTGCAGCGTTGGCTGTGGGTACCACGAGTGACGAGAGCCCCGGCAGCCTCCCAAACCACTGCCATCTGCTCTTTGATGGCAGTCACCGTCTTTGACAGGAGACTCCGTTGTGGTCCTCACTGGGACCCTGAACGGGGCAGAGGAGGTGGAACAGGAGCACTTGAGCTGGAGCTCTGGAGGTCAGGCACCCTGAGAGGAAACAGCAGTGTGGGTGAAAGAGAGAAAATGGGAACTGTTAAGCATTTTCGGAAAAGGAGGAGCTATGAAATCCACGTAAAAGCAAAAATCCAAATAGTTTTAGTATCTCTTCACAATCTGTGTTGTCAGAAGTAATGCACACTATCAGTTTGCTTCATTTTCTGGTTGATTTTTATAAAAATATTCCACTTTTTTATGAGCTCCTCAGTGTTGTCTGATACAGAGCCTCCTTTCAGGCATCTATGATGCTTCAGTGAAACATCAAAACCAATATACAGAGAATTTCTGAAGAGCAAAGTGCTATACAATAATGATGAACATATTGTCCTCAAGCTGTGGAGGTTAACAACCCCAAATTGCTTTGGTATTTGCACATACTGAAATAAGAAGAATTTATATGTTTGCTCTCATTTTAGTGGGCTCTTGTGATTCATTACATGGGCACTTCAGAGTTCACAATAGTCACTTGTCTCCTGCAAAGCAGCACCCTTAACTGTGCTGCTATTTGGTTGCTCATTATTGTCCCAATTCTTCCCTTTTATTCCTGCACAAATAGACTTTGGTTTCACAGTAACTCGCCTGATGCTGCTTTCTGTAGCATTCATGGTCAGGATGGGGATTCTGCTGTCCCCAGAAGAAATCAGCTACGTAAATCTGTAATAGCATTGCTGTTTAAACAGTGCCTCGGATCATTACAACCTTAAAAGAAGAAGTTGTTTATGTACCTATGGATACCTTTCATTTTACATTCAATAGTTTTTTTTTTATAAAAGGGCAGCAGTCACGTAGAAAACGTTTACTTCCCTTTTTGCTTACTTTGATTTAGTCGTTAAGGACAGTACAGTCATTTCACAGTCTGTCCTGGCTGAGGGAAAGTGCATAATTGCTGTGCCCTAGGAACAGCCCGGGAAATGAATTATGAGCTGAAAGTCTCTAATCTTTCCCTGCCAACATACACTCCTGCTTGCTCTAAGCAGCTATTAAGACCATTAGGAATAAAAGTGTTAGAAAAGGTATTCAGGTGCCTAAAGATGCAGGTGGGCTCACGGTGTTTTGGGGTTTTTTTTGCAGAGGTGAGGGTTGGCTGCTCACCTTCCTGAGGGGAGCTGCCTCCCGTTCCCCCAGCCCTATGCAGAATGTGCTGGGTACCTTGTGGTGTCCCCGAGTTCCTCCAGCGCCGATGCCAACCCGGCTCTCGTGGTGTCGCTCCCACCCGAGGCCGCAGGAGGCCACCCCATGTCACCCCCCCTGCCCCGGGAGCCCGGCTCCCCCGGGACCTGTGCTGTGAGGGCTGAAACGGTCCCTGGAGTCTCCGTTTGGTCTCCACTAACTGTGAGAGTTCCTCCAGGGCAAGCTCAGAAACAGATATTTCTGGTCTGACATTTTGTTTTCATCAAAATGTTTATTTTCTATACCCCATTGTGTGTATAAATCATTCACATCAATTAAAAAACCATTATTAGTCTTATCTTTTAACCAAATATTAACCTTGCTTTCTACGTACAAGCTGGTGTTAACTCACAGCAGCCCTTTCCCTGCATTCAGAACTCCTATCCTAAGCCTTCTCTTTAAACCTGTTATTAATTCTGCCTTTTATGTCTAAACCTGGTACGGCAGCACAATTAACTGCTTTACTTAACATGCAAAGTTAGAAGTGATCTCTGTGATACCACTGACATTAAGAAAGTAAATGGGGTTAAACTGATTCTTATTACAAGCTGATCTTTATGCAGTCTTTGGTTGGTAGAACCGGCAGCAGACGTGTACTGCAGAATTAATTTTAAGAGAGTTGTAAGAACCATTGCTACATAGTGGTGATATCAGGGGAGAGTGGAAGAATCCACACAAGTCTTTAATCTCCCTCAAGCCAAGATATTAATTGTGCTTTATTCTGTAGTTTAAAAGAAATCCTTAATCACACTGTCAACATCTCCTTTTGTGCTTCTCATTTCCTTCTGGTTATAAATATGAATCAGCTTTTCCTTCAGCAGGGCTGGGGAGTAGAGGAGCTCAGGCTCTTCTGTTCACAAGCAGCAAGAGCTACTTCTCCTACTGCTGGAGGAAAATGCTATCTCAGTTCTTGAGCTCCATGGTCTTAACCTTCTTTGGTGGTGAATTCATGGAGAAACCGTCTGTTCAGAGATTTTGTCAGGTCTAGCCAGAGGTATTCTGTGCTGAGATTGGGAGAGAAATCTCTTGGTGGCTCACGAGTGGAATTGGGGAACACATTGGTGATCTGTGTTGGTAAGTGACTGAGACAGTGATTTGCCCAACAAGACACATCTTTCTAAAAGTAAAACAGATAAACAGGTAAATTGGCTAATTCTGTGCTTCACTCTGGGAAGAGCAGGAATTTAACACAATTTTAGAAGAAGCAGTAGTGGTTGGGACAGCAGATGACTAGTGCATGACTAAGGTTTCTGCAGAAGCTGTGAGGTGAAGGTGATGCTCAGTTCTGGATTTGGAAGGGCTGTGATCAGCAGGTCTGCCAAAGCTGAGCTGGGAGCTTCAAAAGAACTTGAGAATATGGCTGAATTCCAGGGTTTCAGGGCAGATACCATACCTGAGTGAGGTTTGTAACAGCAATGCCAAGGACGTGACAGAAAAACCACTCCAACCACCCACTCCCTCTCAGGAAGGTGTCTTCTTTGGAAGGGCTGTGCAGCAGGCACTCAGGAGGGCCCTGAAAGGCGCCAGCGCAGGGAAGGGCTGCGGGGGGAGCTGCAAGGAATCGCCTCCAGAGACACCAGACTGAAACTGGCAGTGAGGCACCTCCGGGTGGGGAAAGGAGGATGAAGAGGTTGGAGAGAAGGAAGAGTTTCCCCCTGGTTTGAAAATACTAATGTGAAGAACTCGGCACCGCATTGCCCTGCGAGCACCTCCTGTAGCACCCTCTTCTCGGTAGGATGCAGGGGATTTGCATCAATAATTTGCTGGCTTGAAAGTTCTCCCAGGCTTTCAAGGAGAAGAGGCAGATGTATCCTTTCAGGGCAAGGAGATAAGGTGTTTGAGGAATTTTACCTCTGTGTCCTAAACTTGATGTACTGGATGTGAAGCCTGGGGGCTCCTGGATAGAAAACACCTAAACTTAACGTTCATTAAAGAGAGCGAGTTTCTAACCACTGTATCCTGGATAAGCAGCACATCAGTAGGAGGGCAAAATAACAATTGCTCGAGGCTTGGAGAAGCTTTTGCACTACTGCTACCCCAATTAATTCCTTTTTTCCACATGTTCAGCAATCTCTCGCCTCTGTAATTACCGCTCTGAACACTGCAGCTATTAGATACAGCCACTAGACTCTTAACAAGCCATCATTACGTGCACTTGCTATCTTACAATTTAACAACAATGTCTTTGAGAGCAATGGAACTTACTTCTCCTTCACAACAAACTCAGGGCTTTCGCATGGACACACATGTGAAAGCAGGTTGCAGCCACAGATTTTGCTAAGGAGCAGTGAAAAAGCCAAGGGTAGAGATGCAGAACGTGGAAGCTGATGTGCGCTGTGGTCCTGATTGGAATACTGTAGTTAAAAGTTATTTGTAATACCTCTGTTGGGCTAATTTTTCCTTTCCTTGAGAAATAGTGGCTGAGGATGCTCACCCAGTAAAACCGAGCCCTGGCGTCAGGAAGATATTGCCAAATTATAAAGCATAGAGATACTGAAAGGCTGTGAGGTCTTAGGCTGGTGCCAGATGTGAGGACATCTCTGGATCTGTTGTCCTTGAGCACCCAGAGAAGTGAGGAAGGCAGGTTGAGATCTGCCTTTTCCTGGCTTCCCATCTGCTTGGCAATTTCTTTCCCAGACTCTGCTCTCGTAACGGAGCTGAATGCTCAGGAGAGGTAATTCTGTGTGCAGCAGGAGCGTGGTGGGCCAGGTTACCTGATTAGTGGTGGATTTTCTATTCTAGCCCCAGGTGGTCAGGCAGAGCAGGCATTTAAAAACTCATCCATCTCTTGTCTTACTGCCTTTGAATTTGCATAATTAAAAGTGAATTACTCGCTGTATTTTTAATATATGCAGTGAAAATGCATGAAAAGCTGAAAAATTACAGCAATCCAGTAATTCATGTCATGTCCCATTCCGAATTACAGCTTTCCAGTGCCAGCTTAAACATCGAGGATTCCCTGCCACCATAAAGCTATAATTTCTGAATTAATAACAGCGGGTTCTGGAGAGTGACTGCACGGACTCTCTGACCCAGGTAATAGAAATACTCATGTTAAAGTGAAGTTGATACATGTGACTTAATCTATTTCGTATCGGGCTCAAGTAGTGAGGATCGGTGCTTTCCATGCCGCGGGAGGTTGAGAGCAGCAGCAAGGTCTTGCTCTTCAGACGTAGCTTAGGCCAGCTGGGTTGGTTAGCCAACAGGGACTAGAAATTAAATTTTCAGGGACCAGCCAGACTAGCTTTGGTGCTACCCGAGGACTTGTACCCCAAATCTGCTACTCTGCCAGGGAGGGGAATTCTCCATCCAGCTGCAAAGGTGTGGGAAATGGGATGTAAAGGGAGATGGTGAAAGGCTTCTGCTAACATCTTGTTCCTCCAGGATTTTATTAACAACAACAAAAAACCAATCACTCCCCCTCACATTCCATCTCGGGAACAAATTCTGGAGCTGCTGCTCTTCCCAGAACATGGTGCCTCGTGGCACCTCGTGAGGACAGGGATAAAGTGACTGCTGTTTCGAAACACAATGTTTGGAAGTTAAACAAAATGGCACGATCTGAATGAAGGGCTACTTTTTTCTATTTTTTTTGTTTCTTTAAGAGTTACTTAGGTACTGGAGGGAACTGGTAATCCATTTACCATGACTTTCTCAGGTTGGGACAGCAATGCAGTGCTCGTTTGAACCTGTGGGTCTCTACATTTATTTGAGCAGGTTTATTCTTGGTCAGCACTGTAAGCTGATGCAAGTCGTTTGAGATCAGTTGGCCCACGTCAAAGGATCTACTTGAACCAAGGAATTGATGTAATGAGCAACTATTCTCATTGCGAAGCTTGGCTGCAGCAGAAGCCAAGGCCTATGACCAGTTAGATGTTGGACTTCTCAGCTCCGGGTAACGTTCTGTGCTGGGAATCCTTGCAGTGGTCTCACTGAGATTGTGTGTACGTTGTGGATAAAAAGAACTGGCAGTTTCCAGGGCTGGCAATCTGGTTCCTTTCGTAAGAATTACCATCATTAATTAAAATCTCTTTTTTCTGTCTAATTATTTCAGCTCTAATTCTCTTGCAGGTTCATAAATAGTAACATCTCGTTGTCCTGGAAAAAGTTCATTTTTTCTCCTTTTCCTTCTCTTTGTCGTTGCCCTCATTCTCTGCCCTCTCATGGCTTAAGGTAATTAAACTTCCAAAGCCTGGTCACCTCGCTGAAATATTTAAACATGATCAAAGAGATTTTCATGTTTCTTTTGCTCACAAAGCTCCAGAAGTGTTTTGAAGACTCAGGGTATGCTTTTTCCTTCTGCAAATAATGGCAGGAGAGGGGCCAGGCCAGGAAGGGATCGGGTCTCTGCCCTGGTCACCAGTGCCCAGACCCCGTCCTATCCAGTCACTATTCCAAGAGTAAACATTTCAAGCCTTGTAGTTTGAAGGCCTTGTGAAAGGAATCTAACCTGATCCCTGTAATTGCCTCTGCCATTTAGCACTAAGATTACAGCGTTTACCGTTGGATGTTAGTAATTCTCTCAGCTGAACTTTTGCATCCAGGAGATGATTTTTGCAGAATATTCCCATGGGAGATACTCACTGGAATTTGCATGTGCATGAACACATACACGCAGAGTAGCTTGGGCTGAGTAACAATAATGAAGAGCAGGAAAATCTTCCCAAAGAGAGGTATGTACGGCATTATCACCCAGAAGAGCTGAATAAAAGACCTGGGTATTTTAGGAAAGAATGAGTGTGAAACTGCGGTGTTAAGGCAGGAGATCCAGCTTTGGGCAACTTGAGATTGAAGTAGGGGGATTTCTCTAGGCTCTTGGCAAGGCAGTAATTTTTATCAGTTCATTATGAAATCTGCCTTTTCTGGGCAGTTATTTAGCTTGCTGGCTGATGTTTCCTTGAAATTTCCTTTATTAAGTGTTAAGTTTTGGTACCAGAAAATATCAAACCCAGCTAAAGGTCAAAGGAAATCATGAATGAAATGACAGGAACTGATGTACAGTGAAGGATGGGACAGAATCACAGAATCTTCTTGGTTGGAAGGGACCTTTGAGGATGTCAGAGGATGGTTTACATCAACGCTGTCCTGGGCTCCGGGGCCATCCCTGCCCGCTCAGGGAAGCCCCCGTGTTGGAGCCTCGGAGATGCAGGTTCTACCAGAGGTTCAGAGTATGGCTGGAATGCACGTGCCACACCTGGATCCCTGCTTGTCCCAGGGTGCAAAGTCTTGCTGGTTTCCGAAGAGTCGATACAACCCAAGCTTTGCTGCTGATGTGCATTTACAAGCAAGACTTCCAGGAGCAACGCTTTCAGCGGCTGTTGGGCCCTGAAACAGTGGTGTCTATCAAACCAATTGAATTCAGCTGAGAAGCAATTAGTTCCCTGAGCCACAAAGACGCCAGGATTTCCAGTCCCCGTGTCCTGCGTTTATCTGCGGATAAATGGAGAGCTCATTTGTCTCGTTAGCGAGCTGCCCGTTTCATAACGTTTGTAGGATGTTGGTACTGTGACTGCACACAGATATACATATTCAGAGAGGCTTTGTGATCATATGAAACTTAAGAAAGCATAAAAGGAGTCAGTTTTTCTGGATGTTTGTGGTGTTGCCTGTACCAGAAAGGAGTGACAGAACCGGTGGGAAGGAAAGATGCGTGTCCACAGATCAGAAGCAGAAAGGTAGGGATTTTGAAGTTCTTTGATGGTGACAAGAACGTTGTCTCCTCTCCAGCACTGGTGTTTTTTAAAGCTCAGCAGGCAGCAATGCGCCACGTTTCATGGTTTTATCAAGTGCAGCAAAGTCACCGCTATTATACTTACAATTTCATGACCTGGTAAACAGATACTTCCGTGCATGAGGGTCTAAGTGTCAGGGGTGTAGAAAACTGATGATTATGCTGCTTTGTGAAATAGAAGGTTCTTTAGAAGAAATGTATCATACCTGAAGCAGCATCACTTGATATTTGCCCTTGTAGAGCATGACCCTGTGGCCAGGGCTTTTTGTGAGATCAAGGATGAAGAAAACTGATGGGACAGTTATTCTGGAGACAGGTTTATATATTTTTTTATTTCCGTGTGGGCTGTATGGAATATGTGTTGCCTCTTCAATTAGAGTGGCTCAGCACCACATGGATTCCTGCCTTGGTCCAGTGCACAAAGTCTTGCTGGTTTCCTGAAGAGTCAACACGGTTTCAGCTGGAGCTTTGCTGTTTATGTGCATTTCCAGGAAGGACTTCCCAGAGCAACACTTTCAGTGGCTGTTGGGCCCTGAAACTGCAGTGTCTTAACAAACCAACTGAAAACTTGAGTTTTCTTGGTGAGTGCATTAAACCATCTGCACGTCCTGTAGATCTGGTGTAGTTAATTTTCTAAATTAATCAGAGATATGAGAGAAATCTGACTGTAGGAGAAGGGACCCCCTGGCTGTGGGTTTCCACGGAAATCTCTTTGATTTCACCAGCAAATGGTAGCTTTATGCAGCTCTTGCTGTGTCTTATCTAATGTGTTATTGACGCTATTGCATTTGCTTTCAAACAGTCATTAGAACATTTAATTTGCAGCAGCTGTAATTTATATTTGTAATTTTGTTTAAGATCAATAAAGGAAACTGAAGAGATTTATAGCCCTAGTTTCAGCTAAGATAAATTGAAACAGGCTCTATTTCCCTGAAAAGCTTTATTTAAACAGCATTTTAAAAGAACAAAATGAATTAGATGAGATATTTGCATGCAAGCATGGGTAAATAATCCCTTGTGTCTGGAAGAAATATTGGAAAGTGTGAACACGGTCAGTGTCTGCTTTGAAATACAAATAAACTTCTGGGAAGTGTTACCTTAGTGTAGGCTCTCCTGGGAGTCCAGTGGCCATTCCGAAATGTTTCTTAACAGCAGCGGTTGATAAATATCCCTGGGATGTGTTGTATTAATGCTTCATAATAAGGCTGTAGCTTTGTGTTTCCAATACTGTCAGGATCAGTGCTGCAAGAGACACGCTCTCTCCTTTTTCCTATTGTGGCTGGTTGTTTGAATTCAATTAATTTAATACGTTTTTAATAGTGCAGAGCTGCCATCTCTGCAGTACCTTGTAAACAGCAATTTTTGCTGGGAGCGCTCCCCCAGCGCCCTGTGTCTGCTCATGGCAGGGGCTGAATCCCAGAATGTCACCATTAAGGGCTCGGACTTAATGTGAGTAACGTCTGAACTGCAGCAGACTGCTACCTGGGCCACAAGACTGTGAGACCCCTCATTATTGCTGTTCTTACCACTACTATTAATAACAGTTGTGTACACGTTAGGGCTGTCACTAGACAAGCCAACAGGGGATGATGGTACTAAGGCCAGAACAGACAGAGCGGTCTATGGCAGAGGACAAGCCTTCTTCTGAGGACCTTCTCTTGCAAATGGGTAACTCAAAAGCAAATGTGTCAAGGGAAAAACAGTATTTGAGAGGTGAGGGGAGATGCTCAGCATCATGTGGTGAATTTAGAGTCGTTACCCTGTTGATCCAGGCACAGCCATGCCGTGCACAGCCAAACCCCAGACACTTTGTGTGTCCTGTGCCATCAGTTCAGCTTGTCACTCCGCCTGTACCTTCCATCACCCCGGGTTTGCCGTGGAAGCGTCTAACAAAGGATTCAGGTGAAAGATTTCTTGAAAATGAATAGCTATTTGTGAGTCAGTGCCTGGTACTGGCTTTCACCTGCCGCGGTTTCTGGAAGAGCGCTGTTCAGAAGGAATGATAGATAACACAGCTGGATTCAAACAGCTGGTGGGTGAGTTTGAGGGCCTGTCGATACCACGTCATGGCTCTCTGTCCTGTTCTCTGCCTGCAAGGCTGGAGGCAGAAGGGTCTGTACTTTTGTCATCACTAATGAGCCCGGGGGAGTCGATTTCCTTCCGGTATTTTATGTTTGTAAATCCCTGGTATCTCTCCTCTCCTGCTGAATAAATGCTGTGTGGGAGTCCGAGGAGGCATGGCTGGCTTTTTAAACTGCAGTGAGAGAGATCTTCTGCTAAGGAGGGTTTGCTTCTGCTAAGGAAGTCTTCTACTACACACCAGCAGAGGAACTTGAAACCCCGATCCCAGCACAGTCAAAGCAGGAAAACACCCCCAAATTTAATACTCCCCTCCCTAAGATATGCTGGATGTTTCTAACCATTTTCAGGTCTTTCACCGGCGGGTGAATACGTGAGCTTTGGAGCCCACCAGCTCAACGTGCTGAACCCCAGTGCGGGGAGTGACAGCCGCAGCCCGGAGACTGGCAGTGCCCCCACTCTCAGCGCAGTGGGGAGGGAGGGATGGGGAGAGTGGAGGTACATCATCTCCATGCACATCTCCATGCACATCTCCATGTACATCTCCATGGCTTGGGTCCCTGGGGCGAGCAAGCGAAAGACGGGGATGTTTAAGAGATGTGTGCCATTAAACCAGCGTTTCAAGTTGCTAAATAATAGGCAGCATTGTGAAGCTTCTCCAGGGAGGAGGCTTCTGGTGGTAGCTCTCTCTGTGCCTCCCTGCTGTGAGTCATTGGGAACTCAGGTTCAGAGGAATTGGCACCAAGGAAAAAGCATTGAGATAATAACCTTGAAAAATCAGAAGGGGGGGGGTGGGGGGTGGGAAGGGAAAGATTTATGCACTGGAAAGAGTGGAGCTGCCTCACCCTAAAAGCGTTCCATAATTGAACTCCTGTGCTTCCCAGCTCTATGCCTTCATCAAAGCCACCATCTCCTAAGGGTGGGGAGATGTGTGTCCAGATGTGAGGACGTTACCTGTTGTGGCGCAGAGCCCAGGGCAGTGCCTGGCACGCTGCTGGTTTGCAGCACGTCTCATCGAGGCACTGAAAATGTTTTTAAATCTTACGCTTGCCATTGTAAGGATCAGGTCTTTGTGCTGCCTCGGGAGAGACCGTGCGCTGTGGGTTCCTCTCTCAGCACGTGGGTCTCTCACGTTAGGAGCACCAATGTCTATTCCAGTTTTACCTTTCTGAGAGCCACAGACAATGCCATGGTGTGTGGGAGTTCGTGGTGTTTGTGAGTTGCTGGGCCTTCTTCTCTTGGAGATAAACATACACTGTGTTATTAAGAAGGACCCTTCAAGTTGCTGTTCTGATTTATATTCCTTTCTACGCTGTTGCATGCATTTATTGTTTGTTAAAGGCTGATGGCCCCGGAGACCCAACCTCTTTATTCACCCTCAGAACGAAATTCCTCTCTCTGCAGAGGGAGTGCTAAAGGCACTAATTGTCAATGACACTGTTGCACACAAAAAAATATCTTTTCTCTGTTTTTCCAGCCAGAATACTTCTGCCATGTGAAGGAGAACTCCTGAAATGGAAGGTGATTTGCAGCATTTATCTGACAGAGGCAGCAGGACCTCAGCCTGAGAAGCTCGGTGAGCCCGAGTGAAGGTGAGGAGAACGGTGGTGCTGTCAGAGATGGGATTTGTTTTCTCATGCCTTGCCCGTGCTGTAAAGCCATGTGCTCTTTGTGGAGCAATCTGGAGAAGGGACTGTGCAATCAGAGGGCACCAATAACCTTTATTTTGTCAGAAGGACCCATGTGCTGATGACAGTGTCCTTGTGGGGTGAGCTCAGAGGAGTTTAATATGGGAGCTCTGGGCACACACCTCCATGTTAGACATCATCTCCATCAGAATGTAGGACTCGGATGTCAAAGATTTTTGATCATTTTTTATTAATCTCCATCAGTTTAAAATTATCTAATATATTCCAGCTGAGGTCCTTTAGCACTCTGCTTCCCTGAGCTCTGTAGGGTTTATTGATAGCCATACCTGGTACCTGCTGGGCCAGAGACAACTCCTACCTCCTGTCCCTAAATATCAAAAATGTTGGTGATCTTATTGTTATTATTTTAGTGGCCTGAAGAGATGGAGGGAGATCTTATAATGGAAAAATACTTTTCCAACCTTGCATGTTGGTTTTAAATGTGATCCTGACATGAGAGTGTATCACAGCTCACAAAATACCTTCCAAAAGCAGAACTCATAGAAGTTACCAACAGCCTATAGAGGGTGATACTGAAAAGCATTTTTCTTTACTCATTTCCTTCTGTAAAAAGAAGGTGATGCCAGGGGGAAAACCAAAATTTAACAAAAGGTGAGTGTTGTGGTTTGGGCTGGGCTGGACACTAAACCAAACGGCGCTGAGTTTTGAGCTTTTGTGTTTCAACAACTCTTCAAGTAAACAGCATCCCCCGGCCGTACATCCAAAATCCTGGAGAGCAGGAAGCTCCCATGTAATCTGAGGAAAGACAGTGGCTTTGGCCCAGTGTTTCTTGTGCTGTAGTGTTCTCCGGGAATGGCTACGGGGCATCTACTTGAGAAACGTGAAAAGCAGATTTATTTTAATTACATCAATTTGTGTTCATTAAAAAGCCTCCTCAATAACTAACCCTGGTATTGAATTGTTTTGTATCTCTTCCTAATGCACTCAGACAATGTTTATTTAATTTAATTGACAGTAAGGATGAATTTGTAAGACTGTAGTTCACACTTCTAGTGAAAGGAAAAAGAACAGTGTAGAACTATATTATTTGCTGCAAAAATGAAGTAGGGAAATTCCTCAGAGCAAGCTGTATATTCAGTTTTAATAGTTCCCCTCATCAGAGTCTCTTAATGGGGTTTCTTTTGCAGTTACTGTAGGGCATTTAAAGCTGCCCGTTGTGAGAACTTGCCAAACAACACTAAAATAAATCGGAACGTTAGAGGAGTTTTTAACAGCACAACCTGTTCCCTTCTTTCTGATATCGCTTCTGAGTGAAAAAACTGACTTTCCAAAAGTTCTCCATTCTCTGCCTTTAGTTCAGTCAGAACCTTTGCTTCACTGCGTCAGCACAGGTTGTGGTTCTGGGATGAATTATCAGACACTCGTGGGCCCTGAAGGCCAGGCTGGAGCACGAGTAAGAAGGTGCCTGCAGCTGTGGGTAATTCTTGCGTAGCCTTTCCGTGCTTGGGTCTGTGGAGAACAAACTCTTCAATAACTTAACCAAACAAAACAAGTCCTATCCCAGCCCACCATCCTTCCTGTTTTAGGAGGCTCTGGTGTCTGAAGGTGCCGTGTCCAGACGATACGGGAAGGCTGGCTTTGCCAGATCCCGTGTCGCAGAGTGGCTCCAAGAAGCCGTTAAGGCTGAGGAGGTGTTTCCATGGGATGGTGACTTACGTTTAGGAGTGAGGTGGGATGTGACCGCGTGACCTGCCTGCTCGTGGGGAAACGGGCTGTATTTAAGCACTAGGTTTTTAAAAAATTGCTCTGTTGTAAGCCGAGTATGTCTTTCAGATGACACGATTTCTTCCTGTGCTATAATAAATAAAGGTAAGTATGATGCTAAGAATTAATAAATGGAGTTTATTTGTCCAGATGATCACCCTTCAGAACAGAAATCAAAGGCAGGGATGGAATTTGGCCTGGCTGTGTGAAGCTTTCACAGCGCAGCGATTATCATCGGACCTCAATAACTCCCAGGAACGTGTAAGTAGCATCAACAACAGCTATCACACAGTTTCATTGGGCTTGCAGATAAGTATCTAGAAGTAGAACCAGGTTTTAGAGGTATAAAGAATGAAATTACCATTTGAATATCTCTGCACAGGGAACGGGAGGATTAATTTTTGTAGGTCTATTTCTTGTGATTTTTCACACGTTGGGAGCGATATGCAAAAAGCTGCCAACAATCCACGAGAAATAAATGAAGTGCTGCTGATAGCTAATTAAAGGAGCACAACTAGATAGCAGAATTATTGGAAAGAGTCAAAATCACTTGTACTGTATTTTTGATTGGGTTTCCAAAAAGAAAGAGAAGAACTTTTGATACTGTTGGCTCTTGTTTCTTAATGAAGCCTTACCCAGCATTTTCAAAGCAAGACTGTGGCTCAGAAGTCCAGAGAAGAGAAAACAATATTTTTTTTTCTTCCCCTTTAGGCTGTGTTTATTGTTATAACACTCACGAGTGTATTTATTGTTACCTGCCAGTTCCTGTATTCTGATACATGGATATAGTGTGGTTTATAGCTTAATTGCCAGCTCATTCACTGTTTCCTGACGAGGCTTTTAGAGTTGGTCCAATGGAAAATGAGCTGTTCCTAAAGGGAGTGGGTACGGGACAACTTCACTGAGGTGGGGAGACAGCAGGGGGATGTTTCTGTGGGGATGCAGAGATGTAGCCAGACAGAAACCTGGAGAGCAGGTAACACCCGACTGTGACTCTTAGCCCTTGCTTACTTCTTTATTACTGAGGTCTGGGGTTGTGTGAAAAAGGTTCATTTATGAAAGATTATTCCAAATCCCCATTTAAGTTGCAACCCATAATAAATACAACTTAGAAAAAGAGGGGCAAATCTTCAAATGATGCAAGGGGCGTGCTGCGTTGAAGTGGTGGAGATTCTGTCTCAGGTGGATGGAAGTGCAGCTGGAAAATCAGCGAGGAAGGTCAGCACAGAGGAGGCAAAGTACAGTTTTAATTTACACACTGCTGTAGCCTGTGGCAGGTGTTGAAACTGGCATTGCTGATGATGGGAAAACACAAAAGGTATGGGAAGATGTCTGGCATTATCAGTTTTAAGTCAGGCACTTGGAAATGATAGGATGTGAAATGCAGAGAATTAATGTAGAGGATTTTATACTTCAGCAAGAAAGCTCCTGCCCCTGCGGATTCGCTGATGTTTGTGGTCAAATACTTCCCAAAGGTAACGGCAGTTTTGTAATGAGGCGGTCGGTGAGCGGTGCCTTCCTGCCCGTGCCTCACCCCGCATGGATTAGCAGCGTGGGGTTCCCACGCCGGGTGTGATGTTCCACACGCGTTGACCAGAAGTAACCGGAGTAAAGGAAGGGCTGGGATTAGTCCAAGTGTGTGTGTTTAGCGCTGAGGATTTCTGAGTCAAGCTTCCACTTCAATGAATTCTTCAGGGTCATGGAGTGTTCATCCCATGAATGGGGATGTGTGTGTTTCCAAGAAGACCTTTGTCACCCTGGGACAAAGCAGGACCGTGTTGCCTGGGGACATGAGAGGGATGGCCTCGTGCCTGCTGGCCCTCCCGCTGGGCTGGGAGCAATGAGGAGCCCTGGCCAGGAAACGCCATCATTTCAACATTTTCATAATTTCAGATGTTTTGCTGGTAACAGATGGCCTGTGTGGAGGGATGCCTTGCTTCCCGGTGCCACAGAGCAGGGATGTGCCGGGAGGTCTGAGGCGCGGGGTCCCGGTGCCATGGTGTCCCCTGCCTGGACTCAGGGCTGGCGATGGAGCGTGCATTCAGTGAGATGGCTTTGCCCCCTGGTCTCCCTTATGAATGCTGTTTCCTGCCAGAGTCCCCTTCTCAGTATCTTCCTCAATGAAAATATGAACAGATAAATGGAGTTTTCTCCAGGATATCTCTTACACTCCCCAGCTGGGACGTGGCATCCCTGGAGACTGGGCTTCATAACCCACTGTCACTGGGAAGCTGCTTGGACTCCACTGACCAACACCAGAGACAGAGGCTTAAATGCAGAAGCAGACAGTGACACCTCGGTGAAGCTCACAATAAGCAGGGAAAAAAGGGGAAATAGAGAACGTTTTCCATTATTTTCATACCATAGTAGGTAAGCAGAAAGACTCAAACAAAATAGGCTTTTCTAATATTTTTTTCTCAGGTGGTTTGTCAAGTTGTGGCAAAATATGAGCATGCAGAGATAAATTATTGGAACATTTTCTTTACGTTTGCATCCATAGATACAGATATAGGTAGCCATCTAAATGCCTGTAAGCGTATTCGTGCACATACATGCAAATATGTGCATGTGCTTGTCTGAATATATAAACACATGTGTATGTTCGTGCATACACCCAAGAAAATAATTCTCCATAGCTTTCTCTTCTTTAACAATAATACTGAAATATTGGCGTTCGACAGTCTAAATCCTCAAACGTGTAGGTTTTAATGGTGTTAAATGAAGCATTTAGCACAGAGGGCCTCTCACCTTCAGTGGCAC
>JAOXNH010000067.1:1048620-1087723 GCA_028566575.1 Bartramia longicauda
AAAAATTGGAATAAAAATGATCTGTATTACAGGACAGTGACTGGGGAGATTTGAATTCCATTATCAGACGGCTGGGGGGTGTGAAAAGAATGAAAATGTAAATGACATTTCTGTGTGTTATCTACATAATCCAGGGGCTAGAATATCCTGTCATGCTTATTTTGTCTAGTGATGATAAAACTAAACAGTTTTAACTGAATTTCCTGTAAATGGGCAAATAATCAAAAATGAACATCTTTATATTCTGATCTTTCATTAATTTATGTATAAATGCTGTTGTAAAGAGATTAGCTTTTAGGAAGGAGAATGGATTTTGCCTGGTGTCTGACATCAGTGAGGTGAGGTGCTGGGGGTAAGGCCGGGGCCGTCACTGGCTTCTGGGCAGTGGGTTCTGCAGAAGAGAGGAGGGGATGCTCCTGGACCACCGGCCTCTGGTTTTGGGGCACAGACCATTGTGACCATTGTGTAACACCACCTGAGTTCTTCTGGTTTTTTTAGCTGCCTTATTTTTTTAAATGAAACAGGTTAGAATCACGTTAACTGCAATGTGTTCATATATAGTACAGGAACAGGAAAAATAAGAGAGGTTCATTGAATGAATTGTTTTTTTTACAAATGCCCTGTCTCTAATCCCGGTGCTGCTTTTGATGTGCCAGCACAGAGGTACGGAGCTACGGGTACAGCTGCACTTCAAAGCAAAAAGAAGCAAACGCACTCCGCTCTCTCAGATCTGGACGCTGTAGGAATAGGTGCTACAAACATCTGTGTCTGTGGAGATGGAGTATGATGGCAGAAGACATCTTTTCCACATGAGTAGACAGGGGGTTTTATGCCACTTCAGTGTATTTTCACTTTAATGATATCATGCTGGTATTTAGGCAGAACTTCTGGAATTTATTTCAAAGGAGTCGTGTAACTCCCCGATCCTAACGTGCCTAAAAATATATTTGTAACACTGAGGTTAATGATGTGCACCTTCAGTCCTGGCATTAAGCTCACCTGGCTCGGAGCTCGGCACATCCCGGGGTGAGCGTGAGCTGACACAGTTCTAGCTTTTGTGAAAACCCCTTGTTTTTCCTTACCCAAGGGGATGGGGAGAGGCAGGCTTCCCGCAGAAGCTGTGATCAGAATGGGATGCCCCAGCTGTTATCTCCAAGCTTGTGCGGTTGCAATCACAACTGCTTGTATGTGCCAGAAGAAATGGGAATATTCACAGCTTTTCAGTGCAGGCGGAAGGAAACAATTACAAGTGAAATAGGAACATACAGTCGCATATACAAATGTATGGGGAAAGCAAAGATACACGCACAGACGTGCACGTGCACAGTCACATAAATAAGATGCCATCAGGAACAAGCAGAAAGTGCCTTGGTGAGTAGAAAACCTGAGCAAGGGGGCAGAGAGTGAAACTGCAGGGGAGCAGGGGAGAAGGCTGGTTCTCATGGGAGCTCATGGGAGCAGCTCTCCCCCTCCAGGGCTGGGGGCCTCTCTGGGAGCAACAGGCTGCTCAGAATCACTGAGTTCAGGTAAATTGATGTGGAAGCAGGTGGGTGGGTCTGCGTGGAGACAATGTGGTGCCTTCTAAGGGGTGGGGGGAGTCTTGGTACTCCCAACACCATCCTTTCTGCAAGGTCACGTACCCCCCCCCCCTTCTGATTCCTGAAACCACTACCGCGTGTGTCATCGATGGCCTGACCCTCTCCTGTTCCTTCCCGAGCACGGTAAATACCTGCATTTCCCCAGACAATGAGATATCCCAATTCTTTAGTTTTATTCCCGCTAGGTTTTCTTTGTCTGTGTGCTTCCTGGGAAATCAATGCTCAAAGGAGCAACCTGTGTATCTCTGACTTACACGCAGTTCCAGCTGAACAGCAGCAGGCTTCCAGCAGAAGGACTGAAAGAACAAAGAAAAAGGTTCATTTAATTTACCTTGAGGGATAGTTCATTTTTCAAACAGAGACAATTTGAAAAGCGCAAAGCACTATGCCAATATCTTAGTCACTCTCAAAAATAAAATTAAGTCTTTCTCGGTAGGACAATAAATGTCAATGCTGTGTACATTTGCATCCACCAGCAATTCTGCAGCTAATTTCGTGGTAATTGATACGCTGCTATATTGCTTTATTACGAGTGTTGAAGCATTGAACAGTCAGGGCCAGGCCAGGCTTGGCCCAACACCAAAGTGGTCATTTGCCACTTCCCTACCAGTGCACGGCAACAATCCCAGCTGGCACAGAGCTTAGGGATGGCCACTGGTGGCCTGAGCACCGTTCAGAGCACGATGGGCCAGAAATACTGACTTACACAGGGCTGCGTGGTGACACCCGGGCTGGTGTGTGACCAACATGAAACCGTACATCGGGTTAGAAAAGAAGCTGCCTCCAACCCAGAGGCCCTTAAGTAGCCGATAAATGGACGTTGATGTGATCATGGATGTGATCTATGGATAGGATTTCAGGATGGTAAATTCAAACCAGTGTCTTTTTTTGAGTGATGCCGGTATCTTTATTATACGTGAAAGTGACTGTGAGAGTAACTTTGTGGGAAAGGTGCAGAGTGGGTTATGAGGGAAGGGAAGAAGGAGAGAGGAGAGGAGTGTGTTTTCTGTTCTGGATCACCCCTGTTCAGACACAGTCACATTTAACCCAACAGCTGGTTACTGTAATGACCCTCTGGTGCCCAGACCCTGCACAGACTCTCCCAAACCACTGCCCCGGGTGCTGCTGCTGTAGCATGGTCAGACCATGGCTCGGTGTGCCGGGCACTGTTACCTGCACTCCGTGTCTGCGGCGCTGGCTCCGTCCACTCACGGCTCCCACGAGGCAATTGCCTTGTTTATTCCTGCCCCTGCTGCTGGGAACGAGGACTAATTGCTGTCAGAGGATCTCGTTACTCTTTCTGTAGCACATCAGCTGGACATCCCAGACTCCATTACCCAGCGAAACCGCCTGCTGATGAACTAATCCTTTTATGTTAACAACATGACCTCATCGTGACTCTCCTGCTGCAGTGATGGTGACAGCCTTGGCACACGTTGGGATGGAAGCGGCGCTGCTCCTCTGGCTGCAGCCTCTGCTCCAGTGAGCACAACGCGAAGGACAGGGAGGTGTTTTCCTGGTGGGACAAAGCTGGGAAGCAGAGGTGGGCCCTGCGCAGAGGGGCTTTGCCAGACCCTTCCACTTGGCTCTGGCTCTGGACGGACCCTAGGAGGAGGCTGCATCTCCCCACAGATCCCAGGGGAGGCTTCCATGGCCTAAAACCTTTGGGAATCTTCCTTCTCACTACATTCCCTTCGCATTACGTCCCTGGAGCTCCAAAACGACACCCATGGAGTCTCCTCGACACCTGGACCAGTCCCACAGGGTTTTGTTCCACTTGAGATGTGCTCTTCACCAAGTCACGTTGTTTCCCTTTGACTTAGCAGACCCTCTTTGGCTTTCTGCAGCAAGCAGGCATTCCTCCTTCCTGCCAGCCTGTGAACTTAAAGAAATTCTAAAATCATTTGTGGTTTTATAAATAAGTTATGCAAGCTGTCACCACAAATCTGTCCCCGTGCAGGCAGGTGCAAACGCGCAGTGTGCAGGGAAGGACACCGACACCCAGATTAGGATAAAGGCCAGCTAAAAGCAATTACACTTCCAGGTATTAGGCAAACACAATTATTTAAACTGCTAGTCAAAAACAGTTGATAAAATAGATAATTAAAAAAGATTGACCTGAAAGCTGATTTTAAATTATTCTGTAACGTGCACATAACTCATATAATTGCTCTCTCATGACCCAGCCTCCATTAAAAGGAAATTTCACCTAGGAAAAAAATTATATATGCAGCACACGGTGATTAAAATAAATACATATTCTCTCCAATGCTGGAAATGATGTGAGGAACTGCATTAAAAAGTGGGAATGAATTAGTCCTGTATTGCAAACTGTAGTGTGCTCTGTCATTTTAATAAATCACCCTGAAGAGGCATTGAAATAGAAAGTATGACAATGCATTAGGGCACAGAAATAGTAGATGACATATCCTATGTAGATATGGAAAATTAAGCTGGAAAAAGACTGTAAAAGATAACGTAGATGCTGAGATAGTGGGAAAGTCTGTTTTTCTGATTTGGGTTACAGTGGCTCCTAAATGGCACTGGGGGTCCCATCACACCATGAGAGGTGGCAGCTGCTGTGGAGAAATTGCGTTTCCTCCAGACCAGACAGAGAAAAGGCAAAGAGAAGAGGAGCACCGATTGTGCCGCAGGCGGATTAAAGGCCAGATTTCCAAAAAGACTTAGTGCTTGTAGATGAGGGGGTTGGAAGCCCTGGAGGAGTCTCGGATGCCCTTTGTATCCTGCCGGGGTGGCATGAGTCTGACACCACGATGGAAAGTAAATGTGGAGACCTGAGGCCAAATTCACTGTGTCCTTGGAGGCTGGTGGCCGTGTGGCCACCTGGCTGAGCTGGACACCCCTGTGTTCAGCAGTAACTGCTGGAGAAGCAAGGGAGATCTTTTGGGCTGGCTTGGCAGTCGGCCCCCTCTCTGCTTCGGTGGCAGTGGGGCAAACGGCTCACAAATGAGGTTGGATTGTGCGATGCTCTCATAAATCAAACAAACAAACCTCACAGTGCCTCTGTGGTGAGATGCTGCTGCCGTGGGACAGTGAAACTACGGCAAGTTATGCCCCATTGCTGCTCCTGGTCTCGGGCATGGGTGATGCTTCCAGTACCTGGGGCCAAATATCTGCATTGGCAGCAACACTATCAAATAAAAAAAAAAAAAATGTGGCTATGGCTGCCCATACATATGCAACTCAGAGAAACTGGGGAAGAGATGGATAGCACCAAAGGACATCTTTTGAAGACAATCTTGTGAGACTCCAGTTTGAGTAAGGAGCAGCACTGCCGGGCTCACTGAGAAACAGGAGAGCTCAGTGTGCTCTCCTCCTCCTGAAGAGCTGCTCTGAACCTGTCACTTCTTGGGAGGCTCGTTCTCAGGCAGGCTGCATTTTAAATCAAGCAGTTATGACAGTTTTCACAGCAAAAGGGGACAAATTAGTGAAAGCAGCATATCTAGAAACGCAGTTAGGATAACCGCTAAACACCAGTGAGCGGGGTTCCTGGGAAATACCGAATGGCTCAGGTTTTTGTGGTGACCATCCATAGAAAAAGAGAAAGTCATGTAGGACTAAGGCAGCCCACTAGCTCTGGTGCCAAAAGTAATGAGTTACAAACTGGCGCAGGCTGGGACCGTTAATTGTGGATGTATTGATGAGTTTGAAAGCCCCGGGCAGGCCGGGTTAGACATTCAGCTGAGTGTGCAGTCTGCTCCCCCATCCCTGATAGTCCTGAAGCTCCCTGCAGTGCTAGTGATGGTTCTGGCCCTGTGCTGCCTTCGAGGCGGAGGGATGTGGGCAGTCCCTTTTTTGTGGGTGGGATGTTGAAGCCCAGAGGCCACCAGAGTGGCTGCCAAGGGGGCTGTGTGGTGGCTATGTGGAATTAGGACTGGAAGCCAAATTTTCAGCCCTTGACCTGTGTGTCCCTTTTTTCCCCGTTGCAGAAGGCGCTGCAGACTGGACACTGCCCGGTCCCTATCGCGGGGTTTCCAGCAGGTCAGGCTGTGGCTCGCTGAGCAGCAGCGGAATGGCGTGGTTAGGAAGGAGCTATTTCACTAATCTGCTTTCAGAGTCCAATTTTCACATCTGAGTCTTAAGATGGGAGATCAAAGTCCCTCGTTAGGGGACTGAATCCAATATTTAATACAGTTAATGCCCACTTTATACACTCACAAGATAGCCTGGTTTCTGCATAAAACAACATCCAAGATCCTTTTGACACTTAATGAAGGGACAGAACGAGTGTTTTTTAAGACCTCATTTTGGATGCTGTTACATGGTGGTGGAGCAGGACTGACTTCAGCAGCGGAGCTGTCATACACCCGGCCTGTCAAAGGCAGGATCAATCTCCTCTGCTTTACACAAGGGGATACAGGAGTATCCTTATTAATTCATCTGCCTTTCAAAAGCTATCCTGTGATAGCCTGCACGATCATCTTTGAAACGTCCCCTGGATTTGGGGAGCGTCAAAACTTTGGCGCTGAGCGCACACTATTGCTTTGTACGTTGTGTTGGTACTGACTGACCTATCGGTCTCCCTCATTCAGCTACTGGGAAGGAGACACACACGTCTCCTGGGGATTTACCTGGGGTGAGATCAAAAGGAAACGGCTTTCTCCTTTCCTTGCATGAAGGTTCAAGATTTGTTTGGACTAGCGATGGTAAAAATAAATAAATATATGAAGTGACCTGAATAACTTGTGATTGCAACTCCCCTGTGAGTAAGGCAGGAAGCGTTTGAAACATGAAAAGTTGCACCCATGTTCAAATGAGAGAGGTCCTAGTTAATTATTTAGAGCAGCCGAAAGCTCATCAAAAATTTAACCGAGATTTATTTCTCCGTGATTGTGCAGGCACCACAATGTGCAGAAATGGAGGCTTTAACTCTCTTAAATGAAACTCTTGAGTTTTCACCTCCAGTTTGCCAGTGCTGGCTCAGAGGGGCCGATGCAGCATTTTCTCCCACCCCCCCTCTTCCCCAGGCACCCTCAGAAAGCTGCCAGCGATGCACATGAGTTTAAAATGCATGGTTTAAGACCAGCCATGGCTGGTGCCCCCAGCCCCTGGGTCTGCACGCTGTGAGGTAGCCTGTGCTGCAAACTGGGAGCTGTTTTTAAGCAATTTAGTTCAGATCTCACCGATTTTGTGCTCACTGTCTCAGAGCTGGGTCTGGGCCATTGCCCTTTTCTTTGAAGTCCATTGCTTTTGTGATTTTTCTTTGATCATTGCTGTGGAAATGACTAAAATGTTTTTCTCCTGGGTTTGCATGCGCATGGGCGTAAGAGGACAGAGAACTTCAGTAAAGGTGAAACACCTGACCTTATCTTGACTTGGTTAGGATGAAGGCAACATTAAATAGGACCAAATTATGTTCTAACTACCTTGGGAGACTAATGAGGAAGGAGCACTATTATTTTTCTACTTCTATCGATATGCTCAATACCTGAGGTGGCTGAAGGAGCTCAGTGAAGTGCAGGGATCTGAACACACCAGACAGTACCTTAGGAGTTCTCAGGCACCCGCTTCCTTCACTGAGTTTCCAGCGGTGGCGCGTGATACCTTATAGCTCAAAAGGATAAAAGGTCCCTGGAAAAGAAAAAGATGAATCCATTCTTTTCCCACCATCTCTGAGCAGAAAGGTCACAAAGAAGGGAAACCTGTGTTTCCCAGGGAAGCCCCAGTCACACCGCGTCCCCCCAGTTTCCAGGGTGTCCCAGAAGTGCTCCTGAGCCAGGGGAGAGAATCGGCTCCATGCCCTGCCCCTGGGCTGGTGTGGTTCATTGCTGAGGCTACGCGGCCTCAACATAAAAAGTGATGTAAGCAGCAGAGCTCTGAGCCATCGCTACAGTTCTCACAAAAGCAAATCAAAGTTCAGGGGTGACCAGCCAGGGCAGCGATGTGAGGAATAATGCAGAAAGTCCTGAAGAATAA
Organism: Bartramia longicauda; assembly: GCA_028566575.1. NCBI lineage: Eukaryota > Metazoa > Chordata > Aves > Charadriiformes > Scolopacidae > Bartramia > Bartramia longicauda. The sequence continues at coordinate 1,056,156 of JAOXNH010000067.1, forward strand.
AGTAATGGCATTTCTTAATTTTGATTAGATCAGTCTGGGGTGTACAAGCTCTCATCTTCTCTGAAAAGGGCTGAGAGGGAACAGGAAAGGCTGGAGTTCAGGAAAACGAGGCGGGTCTGGAAGAAAGAAAGAAATGTTCCATACGAGGTGAACCAAAGGAGTCAGCCCCACTGGTGGCAGAGGATACCTTACTGGGCTTTCCAGTCATGAGTAATACCGAGAACATAAGGAGTGAACAATTATTCATCTTTTTGCACAATACATGAAATACTTTTTATGCTGAAAAGATTTTTGGTAAATAGCTAAAATAAACCCCCAAAATCAAGCTGAATATTTTAATGCTTTGTAAGTGGTAACTAGGGAAAGAAACTACACAAGGCTTGCATTTTCATTTGAAGTATTACTGTATGTGTTGATTCATTTGGCTCAGTTCATGATATAATGGAGCATAACTGATGTAACGTGGCTTGATGTGTCTCCTTGTTACACAGACTGCAACAATAGCTGCAGAAACATTTGAAATTACACATTTTTTTTAAGACATCTATTTTAAGGATCAGTAACTTCAAACAAGCAGAGCACTTAGGCATATTTTAAAGGCTTATTTCCTGCAATCATAGCTGGGTCATGGCTTGCTCCTCATCAGAAAGCACACGCTTTGGGATTCTGATTACAGGAGGGGGCAGCGAAGGAGGGACGTAGAAAGAAAAGGAAAAGTATCGGAGTTTTCATAAAGGGCCCAGGGATCTTGCACCCAACCAGCAAATCTTTGATAATAATTTAGAAGTGAGATGATATTTTAAAATTCTGAAGGAGGGGCCCAAGAAGCAAAACAAGGTTGATGATTCAAACTATCTGTGAGGAGAATTCATGTCCCTGCCCAGCACTGTGGGGGACACAAAGGCTTTGGAAGAATCAGTTCTCCTGGCAGGGAACAGGCAGCCTGATGGGAGGAGCAGCTAAATCCATGATTTCTTACTAAATTAGTAAATTTCTTAGTCCTTTGTAACAAGATTTTTAAGAGAAAGGCAGGCCTAGGAGTTATTTTGGAGCAAGGAGGGGTAGGACGGCTTTGCTTGGCCACACGCACAGCTTCTCTCAGAGGAGAGGGGCTGGCGACAGGGTCCTGGTGTTTCACTGCAGAGAGGTGCAAATACAACAGCTTTCTGCAGCAGGTGAGAACTGGATTTCGGGCCACTTTGAATAAGTGAAGCAAATAATTACCTGGGAATAAATTGTTCCATCCCCCAATTACTGGGGATGCTACAAAACAATGTCCTGAGCATAAGAATGACAAGCTTTTCCTTATGCTATAGAATTAAGAGAAGACTTTAGGAGACGTTTCAGCTCTCTTGCAGGTGAGTGGTGAGTAACTGAGCAGTTAGGATTGCTGTAAAATGGGGACAGAACTGCTCTTTCTATAAAGTGGTGAGAGCAATGGGCTTTGTGCGTGTGCTGAGCTCCTCCAGTGCTGGGCTCAGTCCCCGCCGAAAGCTTTTGGGACCCACATGTGATGCCACAACCATGGCACAGGTGTTTCTACAGCAAATCCTACAGGAAACACTGGGGATCTTTTCCCTCAGAGCATCCCTTCTGGTCAGGCAGTGCGGGAGCTGGATGCCACCGCGGTGCTGCGTTCTCTGAAGCCCAACCTAAGCCCCTGAGGGGTGAGCGAGCCGTGTCTCACGGGGAAGCTGGTGATTGTCAGGGGAGTTTTCAAGCCTTCTGTAAGTGGAGGAAAAGCCAAAGAGGCCGCCCTGCACGTTTTGTAAAACTGATTTGTAAATTCCAAATTCAAATATTTTGATTTTTTAGCTCAAGTTTGATCTCACCACTGCGAGAAGTCTCTCTCTCCCTACCTGTTACACGCAGAAGCACTTCTGCAGCTGAAAACCAGCTTCCCATCCTGCAGCCTCCCACAGACATCTGCACGCACATTATGTTCCATGTTTAATTGCCTTTCAAAACTGTCTTATCTTGGCACGAACTTGTCATGGGTTTATCTCTGCTCAGGATAAATGCATACCTAATCTTATTACTGGATGCACTCAGAGCAGGCAATCTCATTAATAGCTACCCTTAAGGGATTTTTATCCATGGATCAATTTCATAATTGGAACACAGCTACATAATGTATAAATATATCCCTTCCATGGCATGGCCATTCTCGTGCTGCTCTTGTGCTGTTCAGTCTTGCACATCTCATGGAAAAAAAAAATAAAAGGAATCCAGGAAGAAAGAATGTATTTTTAAACCAGAGATCCTTCTTGGAAGCTTGTTAGGTTTTCAGATCACACCACAGGCTTACAAGCTTGATTTGTCAGGTTCATGATTGTTACTGGATATGTGAGTTCTATCGTTTTTAGCCTGGATAGTCACTAAGAATAGTTTTCCCTGTTCTTAGTGGCAATGCTGTATGCTCTTTGTTGTAGTATATACAATTCTATAATGGGAAAAACCTAACTTGCTGCCTACATATCATTTTCAAACGCAGCAGGAGCTATATAGCTTTTAAGAATTAAATTATGTTCATTTATTCAGTGACTGCAAAATACCCTACTAAGAGTGTAATAGCTTAAAGGCTTCCTAATCAACTTTACTTCATCATTAAATAATTATGCTTTGTGTATGTGAACTACACTTTTGTCACATCTCATATATAGGATAGTTAGTGAGCATGAGTCATTACTGAGGCTGAGCGAACCATTCATAATTAAACCTGAACCAAGCAAAACTGCCTGGTTTCGAGTTGTGTGAGGCTTTCAGGGAGTCTGGGCTCAGTTTCCAACAAACTCCAATTCAATTATATCCACGCCCCAGTAAAATAACACACCCGTAGGCTGCGGAGACTCACGGGACAGCAGGCGTTACTGAGCTTCGGTGGGTTCCTCCCCCGTCAGGATCGTTCCAGCTCCCACCAAAAGGGGTTCATTTGCTCCCTCCGGCTCTGCAGGCACACGGTGAGGATGGACACCGCTGAGGCTCCTGGAATATGGACATGAGAAATTAGTGAGAAGATATTTTACAGAATTTCCTATTTGTAGCTGCAAGGACAAGGCTTTTCACAATGAGAGCGGTGGGCTTTGCCAGCCAGCTGGGCAGAATGGGACAGAAATTGCTGTTATAATTCAAAAAGTGAATAGCAGTATTAGTGATAAAAATGATAAATTAAAAAATAGCCAGAAGTGCACATGTACTGTGCTTGATTATCAGCAGATCCCAAATCACTCAAAAAAAAACCAAACAAAAACCCACCTTGTCAGCGGCCCCGGGGTTGTCCTACCCGAGGCTGCCAACAGCAAAACGCTCGTCTCGGTGTGGGGGGAAAGGGGCTGCAGTGGCCGTGGGGACACTGGGGACCTGTGTTCTCCCCCCAGCCGTGGTGAGGCTCTCCTGAAGGACAGTCTTCGCATTGAATCTTTCCAGAACACAAACGACATTTCAAATAAAAACAGCTCAGGAGAGGTGGGAGAGTTGGGAGGGCCACTGACTGATAGGGAGCTTTCTTTGGAGCATGCCTTTCAGTTGCTTCATTTATATTTCATTAAGCATGAAATTATGTTTATAATTGTATTAGACAACTGTGTGAGAGATATTAGCTCATAAGCCCGGACTGAATTAAAACAATTATTAATTAATTATTATTATTATTTTTTCATTTTTAATGAAATTATGCTCCTGAATTCAAAGCGCTAGTGAAAGTATATTATTTTATTCATAAAAGTATTACCCTGATTGGCTGCTGTGTCACGGAGAGAATAGGTGTAGGTGTTATTTAATGCAAACTTCTCTGCTGCAGGATGTGTCCTGAGGCTGCAGACACGGGTGGCTTTCATAGAAAAAAGCTCAGACCTCTAAGGCAGTGCTGGTGGCTGTTCACCTCCCCATATTTTTCTATTGCTTTCCAGCTCTCACTTACTCTGCTGATGATTAAGGATCTCAAGCACTTTGAAACAAAGCTCTTCACCTTTAGATGCTTTTTCAGTCTGTGGGAGAGGAACAGGTTCCTCGCTGGCATTTATCTTGCAATGTGCTCTCTGGCGCCCTGACCAAAAATATTTTGAAACACATTTCTTCTCATCTCAGTGCTCTGTGAGCGCCAGCCAAGCCACGTTTTTATTTATTTATTTGTAGGAGCTGATCTTTTTGGCTTCTCCTGCTCTGCTGTCTTTTCCTCTGTGAGCCGCTGACCACGTGGCCTCATTCACTGAAACAGCCGATTGCAACAATTAGACAAAGACTTTGACTTTGCCCCCGGCTTCTGTGGCTGCCGAACCTCTGAAGGCTCCAGTCACCTCTAATTAACACATCCGTTGAAATCATGCAGGGAAGGAGCAGTGTAAGTCATTAGCCCTCACAAATGAGTGCGCAGCGGACTGGCTAAGGGAGGGATTGACCCTGGCCAGTAAAGGCATTGCAGCCGATGGAGCTAATTGCCACCCGAGGCTGGGAGAAGCTGCTGGGGTTGCCCCCAGAGCTCCTGCCCCAAGCGGGAGCGGAGCTGGTACCCACGGGGATGGTGGAGATCCCAGAGCTCGGGAATGGGCCTGGCCTGGCAGCACAGAAATGGCTCATGGAAAATCAAAGTGATGTGGCTTGATACAAATGGCTGGTTGCTTTGGGGTTGGTTTTTTCACCTATTTAATAAAGAGACTAAAGGCATTGTAAAAACATTTGTCTTCTTCCTCTACCTAGCCTTTTCTCATTTAAAAGCACTTTATGATTCAAGAAAGTATCCACACTACAATGAGCCTTTCATAAATTAAGCTGTCCCTGGACAGATACTTCTCTAACTAATATATTACATTTTTGAGAATGCAATTCCTATTCATGGAGCTTAACAGAGCTATTAATTCTGTGGCTACTAAGGAAAAGTACCTACAGAGGACTTCCAATTGCAATAACAATTACTAGATATGCTACAAGGCTGAGTTAGGGGATCACGGTCGTCGCTGCCACCGTGGTGCTGCTGATGAATTACTGAAGTGTGTGTGCTGAAAACGTGCCGCTCCAGCAGCATCGTATCCTGTTTAGCAGTTAGAAAAGATTTTGGGTAAGATTTCCTGCTGGAATAAATACTCATCACTCTATTGAAGTCACTGCAGCTGTTACGATTGAAACCGGCAGAGATTCATTCCCTTGTCGCGAGGCAGAGAAGGACAAAGTGGGGGCTAAAATGCGTGTGTTGAGCCCATGCTGGGAGCTGAGCAGGGACATGGCTCTCTTTGGTGCTCTCCCGTGAACAGGTCTCACTGCAGAACTTGTGTCCCAAGGCACGGCTGAATCATTCCCAGCCCGGATCCCACAGAGCATTCCCAGGGTCCGGGGCTGCCTTTTGGCTGGCTGGTTGGTTGGTTGAACCTTGCCAACAACACACGGTAGAAAAACTTTCGGCCTATTTCGGAAGAAGAAAAGGTGCCATTTCATAGCAAGTCAGCTCAGCCAACATGATTTATGGGGACTATACATAGATACCCTTTGACATCTTTAGCCCAACTTACAGACAGTGCATTTTAGTGCAGGCATTTAAAGTTATCTAATTAGCCACTGAGATGAGCATACCGTAAAGATACATAACGAAGACTGAGGAAAGACACAATAGCAGAGGGGTGGTATTGTACCATGTGAAAAGGATGTTTATATCCAAACATCATATGCACAGTTGAGCATGAATTCACATTAGATCAACTTGAGCTTCAAACATGTATTTATTAGATATGGGTGGAAACAACTATTTTTCCATAGTGGAGCACTAATATCACAAGGGTGAAATATATGACTTCTAAAAACCCAAATATGGCTAATATTTCCCCAGGCTTGTTGAATAACAGCATCTGAGCACAGGTGATGATATTCAGTCATCTCTACTATTATTAATTTCTTTTTTGGCCTTATTTCTTTCTGTATCTTTAGTGGCATGTCATTTTTGCTCTGTAAAGACTTGCAAGGAGTGAAGCTGAAGACATGAATCCACGTTTTTCCCTACTGACATGGTAACATCTCATCCCATTGCACGGGCAGAGAAGGTGAGGTGGGTGCTGGTGCCCAGGACTGGGGTCAATAGCCCTGTAGATGGCCATGGCCTCCTGGGTGCATGTGGCCACTGGCCCATCTGAACCACTCCTCGTGGTTCAGGCTGGAGGAAAGGCCCCAGAAACAGCGATTATGGGAATAAAAGGAAATTTATACAAGCCAATGGGCATCCCACAGACCATCTTCCATTCACTGTGGAATATCCTTCCTCTTGTCTGATAAAGTGACATCTGGTTAGTATATCTGCCTGATTATCTATTTCTCTGCATCACTTTGAGCAACGTAATCTCTCTAATTGGTACGCGGCCTTTTTTCCAGTATGGTTAAAACAGCAGATCTTTGTGTGGCAATTCCTTCATGGCTGTTTTTGCTATCAGCTTCAGAAATCATGCAAAAGGAGACTAATTTTGTCATTATTCATTTACAACATTACCATGTTTGCAGCTTCAAAAACAGTATTTAGGTCTACGTATGAAGGAAATAAAATGCCCTAATTAATTTTCTGCATCACTGAGACAGAGCTTCAGTCAAAGGGGAAGGCAGACATCGCGGATGTCAGAGCGCCAGCCTAGAACCAAGCCTCCAGCACAGTTTAGGAGCAAAAGGTAAAATGAGCCAGTAGAAGAGATGATGAAAATGCTGATTGTAAGAGGTCTTTGGATGAGATAAGCAAATCTCCTTGTAATCTCAAATAAATCTGAAGTTTTCCTGCTGCATTCTCACCCCGTCCTGAGCCCAATGTGCATTTTGTTTCTGAAAGCAGCCCCCAGTTCTATTTTCATGCTTCGGGCATTAACACTCGGGATGAAAACACTCTTCCTTGTCCTTATTTGTTAAAACCCTAAAGGTTACTTCCTGAAGGTAAGAGGGCGGTTGCTGCCCTCACAATGGCACAGATTTTCTGTAACACAAAGAGACCTGGCCTGTTTGGTCCGGAGTGGCTGTCAAGGGCTGGCTGGTGATCAGCCCCTCAAAGATGTCTTTGTCCTTTAGACCTGGTCCTACAAATCCATCACTTGGCTGGAAAAGCTCTTTGTCAGGAACACGCTCCCAAGAGGAAGACTCAGAGATTGAGTAATACTAAGGCAAACCTGCTCCAGGTAAAATAGACAGGGCTGTGGTGTGGGTTTTTTCCCCAAAAAAGCAAAAAAGCTATAAGCAGCTGCATTAAAGCCTGGATACTGCTGACAGGACTGGGCTTTCTCAACAGATTGTGGTGTTTTAAATCCCTCAGGAGGCTTTTATCCCAGTACATCTAAACAGTTTATCAACATCCACGAGGCATCGTGACACCCCAGTTATTGACTAAGAGAGCTTTCGACGCCCACTGCACACAAGTGGTCATCCTGAAATGAGTTTAGTTGGTGAAAAGGGACAGAAAGGAAGGGCTAAAGTAGCCCTGATTCCAGGAGAGCAATAGACATTATAAAGAAGTTAAGAAAATTTTCCTTTTCATAAGGAAAAAGCTGAAAGTGGTGAATTTGTAGAGCTTTGAAATAAAAAGACATGATAATAGTCTGCTAATTCTCAAAATGTCTGCAAAGAGGGTGCTTCTGAAATATTGTCCTGGTCACTAAAGGGAGAAGAAAAGTGGCTGGCTGCACATGCAGCAAAAGTTTAAATTAGAGATTTGGAAAAGCTTCCTAATGAAAGCTGATTAATCAGAACCTGGCTCTGAGGGATGCTGTAAGATCTAAGTTCTAAAGGCCCAATTAGACCAACACCTTTCTGGAACGGGCACAGCAGGATCCTGCTTCACCGCAGCAAAAACGGACTTAAAGCCACTATCGTACCATGGTGCTATTTTTTGTTCCTCAAAACCCCACTCAGGTCCTGAGATTTCATTTTTGACACAGACACACACATCCCCAGACTGTGTATGGGTCCCCCAAGCTCAACCGAGAGTACTTTCAGTCTGTCCCACTGCTGTAGTGCCACCTGTCTGGAGAGAACATACCATAAACCTAAATCACATGAGATCAAAGTCCTCTCAGAAGGAAATCATGCCGATTAAAGCTAATTTCATTATTTTGAGTAGAGCAGCCTTCCCTCGGGAAAAAGGTGTTGAGGTGGTACCTCAGCTGACCTCAGTTAGGGAAGACTCCACCCAGAACAATCTTTTTTTGGTGGATGGGCGTTCAAGGATGAGGGTCCTTGAGGAGATGGGGCACACAAAGGTTGTTCCCGTTTCCCACAGCCACGATGAATGCATTAACTCTGGCTGGTTCCCCGATCCGATCGGTGCAGGGTCCTGATGCAGTGTATGAGAAGTGTGGCCTTGCCCTCTGAAAGCCCAGGATCTTTCACACCAAACTCAGTGCTGCTTCCTAGGCTTCCAAATCCTTGAATTTAGTCTCAGTCATGAGTTGCAAGAATGATACCCAGTACTGGAAGTCAGCAGTATCCCCCAAATAAGATGATAAAGCAGCTGTGTTGGCTCTAGAGCAGCTTAACTTTAGGCTTCTGAGTATGATGAATTATTGTTTAAGGAGATGTATTCATAATTCTGTTCCTTCCAAGCAGGTGGTTGATATTTTGAGATCCCTGCTGTATCAGCACTATGTATATTTGGCACAGAAACTGCATGAATATTATAAATTCTATATTTAATTGGGTCTCATAAAGAAATCCTGTAAATCATAGTCATCCCATCAAACAAAACAGGAAATGGATATGGTGAGGTATTCAACAACGTTACTTATTTTGTCCCCAAAGGTTAGACAAAAACGTTGTTGTTTCCTTCAGAAGAAAGATGATAGTCAGGTATCTTTGATGCAGTTCTGTTTGTCCGAAAATAACAAAATCCTAATTCTTAGCAGAGAAATCAAGTAACATAAGAAAGTCCTTTTATATACAGCAGCCAGCCCTCAGCCAACAAAGCGCCCTGTTTCGGCTCTCAGCAGGACCACAATGACACTATTTATTCCGGTTGTGCCCTAAGCTTTCCAGCTTCTTTATATCTTCCTTGAAATCTTTCTTTCTGCTTTTCTGTCCCCTGTATTTTGGCAGAAGAATATCACAGCATCATTTTCCAGTCAGTGGTGAAACTCCTCCATTTGCAGTGGTGAATGTTAGGTGGGATTAGGTGCTGGGGGTGAGAGTTACCACTGTTTCAATTTATGGGGGCCACAAAAATCCCAATGCATTCTGCTTTTCCTGCAGGAGAGACAGTCCAATGGCTCTTTCCATACAGACAGACTCCGAGGCTATGGCAAAGGAGCAAAGACACAATAAACAGAAGAGAGCCAGTTCAAACAAGTCTGAGTCTTACCTAATAAAGGTAAAATACACAAACCAATGCAAGCAAGAGGAGATTTGTATCTAGCTTCCTGAAGTGGGTTTGAATCTGTACACAACTACAGCAGCTTTCATTATTAGTGCGTTACTTTGAGTTCCCTGTACCATGGGATTACAATGAAGTACTATTTGCACCTATTTTATCTACGGTACATCTATTACATCAAATCAAACAGGAGATAAGAGAGCCTTGTACTGAATGAATGTGGCTCATTATTCAGCGGTATCCAGCAAACTGAATCAAGGTGGCAGGGGTGGATTTTGGCACCTGACCTCTTTTGGCATCTTTTCCCTCTGGAGTGCTGGAGGTGAGAGAGCAGAGTTTGCTGCCCGGAGCCTTCTGAAACTCACGCACCACCGCGCTTTCCTGACAGGCTGCTTCCAGGGCTCTCCAGAGTCACTTGATCTGGTCCTCCAAGCCCTCTTCATGCGGAATTCATCACGGGCTGTTTTATCTAGGCTTGAGTCCACGCAGAGCATCCACAAACAGCCAGGCTGCTCGGCAGGGTCCCCGGCCCTGCTTATCAGAGGGAAATGGCTGGGGACCGGCCCTTCTTGATGAGCCAAGGTGATCCTGAAGCATCACGCCCTGAGCAACTGCAAGTCCCAGCAGGTGACAGGCAGGACAGGCACTCAGTTGCCAGAGGTCAGGGAAAGGTCCCACTTGAGACTGTTTGCAGATCTGTGTTGAAAAGCCCCTTTGATAGGAGTGGAGAGTGCAGGTATGGCAAGAATGGTGCCTGTGATAACATTTGAGCATGACAACTGTGTTACACAGCACGATAACGGTGCTAGAGAAAAGCCAGTGGCATCGCAGCTCCTGTGCTGAGCCAGAGGGAACGGCAGGGCGAGGGCTGGTCTCCATCTACCCAGGCAGCACTCCTCACTGCCCCCATCTTCATCGTCTTCTGCAAACAAAAGCCAGTGACAAGTTGCAGTCAGGTCATGTCTTGCAGGGATGCCTGTTTCCATCTCCTTCAGCAGCAAAGCGTAGTCCATACCCATAAATCTGTGTAAGTTTCAGGGAGAAAAAAGCAACTGCGGAAGATCAAGATGAAGCTGGTGAGAGCACGAGCAGGAGAAGCAGTGCCTGTGGCTGGTTTCCAGTGTGCTCAGGGAAATGGGAGATGGGTGGCACAGTCTGAGAAAGTGTAACCATGTTCCTAAGTAATATATCTGGTTTATTGGTTTTTCTTCCTATCCGAAATGATCCAAGACAAAAATTGGCTAACAGGTCACTCTGGGGAGCAGGAGTGTGTCGTATGTGCCAAGTTATGAATAACCCCAGAATCAAGTAATTGTGAGCAGGACCCTCTCAGCAGGCAGGATTTCCTGACCATGGGCTAAGAAGGCCTGAGATGTGCTGCAAAGTCACTGTGCTGAAAGGTAATTTCTGTGTTTCTCTGTTACACAAAGAGACATTGCCCACCAGAAAAGAGCCTGAGCTTCACCCTAACAGAAGTCACACAGCAGCTCTGCTGAAGGCATGGGTAGGAGCTAATGAGGTGTGAACAGACTTTCTTATACTAAACAACACCTGCACAAGGTTCCTACTGATTCTGGGGTGACCGTTTGTACAGCAAATTGCTGTGCTCTATGAGGAAGTCCATGAGCATCCGGGTTTCCGCTAAAACAGGATTACATGTCTATTAGACTATCCAGAAGCTCCAACATTGCACTGTCCTGTATTACCATGCACTGCAGATAGGTCCTTGGGAAATTACTCAATAGAAATATGTAGGAGACCAATTTCCCCAGTAACAGCAAATCTCTCAGGCGCTGCAGTTTCAGTGACAACTCAGCTCTTGGGGTAGAATCCATTTGACTTTGGATTTGGAAAGGCCAGTGCTGGAAGTTCAGGAGCAGTGGATTTGTGTGTGGCAGGATTATAATGTGGAGGCTATTTTGCAAATAACCTGTCCTCTGGAATTGCTGACTGTAAGACGCTTCAGGAATATTGACATTTTGCAACAAGTACGGAAAGCTCAGAGTCAACTCCCATCATCAGATGACTTAACAGCACCCTTCACTTGCATAAATGAAACAATCTCCTGTCCTCGTGACAGTTATGAGAAGATCTGTCAGTTATTATGCTACCCTGCAGCAAGGAGAGGGGTGTTATTGATCCAGGCCTGTGTTTCATTTACAAATCATATTTACATTATGACCCTTATTGAGAGCTTTTCTAGGGAGAAAACAGAGGATACCAAATACAACTTCATCTCAAAGAAAAAATACCTTTTGAAGACACACAGAATGTCCAAAACATCTTAAAAACAAGGAAACACAAGTACCTGAGTCTGTGCACTGCTCTGGAGCAAACTATTTCATGTTGGTGTTATAACAGGGGCTCAACCAAGGGGCATGCTCCCTCAACACCAAAACAAAGAGTCATGGGAGACCACTCCTGTTCCAAAGAGTTTTAAGTTTTGTGCAGGGGGAGCTGCATAGAGAGAGGCTGAGGTTTTTTTCCCTGTGAACCACAGAGCCCTTGCTGGCTTTGGGGACCAAATCAAGAGTTCCATGGTTTCTATTCAGTAGATGTTTCTTCAAAAGCTAGGTCTATCAGAAGATCTGAAGTCATAGAATACTTTGGGTTGGAAGGGACCTTTAAAGGTCACCTGGTCCAAACCCCCCTGCCTTGAGCAGGGACATCATCTACTAGACCAGGTTGCTCAAAGCCCCATCCATCCTGACCTGCAATTTTTCCAGGGATGAGGCATCTCCCACCTCTCTGGGCAACCTGGGCCAGGGTTTCACCACCCTCAGTGTAAACAATTTCCTCCTTCTATCTAGTCTAAATCTTCCCTCAGTTTAAAGCCATTACCCCTTGTCCTATTGCAACAGGCCCTGCTAAAAAGTTTGTCCCCATCTTTCTCGTAGGCCCCCTTTAGGTACTGAAAGGTCACAGTAAGGTCTTCCTGGAGCCTTCTCTTCTCCAGGCTGAACATCCCTAACTCTGTCAGCCTGTCCTCACAGCAGAGGAGCTGAGAAACTGAGATCTGGTACTACTGACACAGGTGACCTCGCACCAATGTCCTTATGGACCACTGCAAAGTGCATGGCTGGTCTGCAGCCACCAGTTCCACCAACAGCAGGTGGGGAACCACCGGCAACATGAGGAAGCACTGCCTCAAAGGCTCCTTTGTTTCCACTAATCCAGAACATTTCAGTATTTTTATATTTGGTTTCTGTAGGATGGACCTCATTGGCTTTTCACATCTACAGCTATCAATGGGCAATCTGGGCTCTTCAGCATCTCAGAGATGCTTTTGTCTTATTGCCATTCCCTGTATCACTGAATTTTAAAGTCACAGTTTCATTTGCTGCAGCATTTATTGCACTCGGTTGTACTCTGAGGCTTAGGGAGTTGTTTTATCTCCCTAAACTCAGTGGCAAAATCTACTCAAGCCACTAGAGCTGTTCTTGTGTTCTAAATACATATGCGAAAAATATCAGCTAATTAGTGCTAAATTAAATGTGAAAGGACTATACGTTATTTTTGGGTTATGTGTATACACCACTTACTTCCTTCACTGTTTCTGAAGAAAGATCAGGCACTGCATGCTGTTAGTACCACTGAGAACACTGAAAAAGCTGTCACAAAATGATATCTTGATAAAACAAGATGACCTTTAAGTTTATGCTTTTATCTGGTTTGCTTCCACAGCTAACCAGATTAAAAATGTTTTCAAAATATATACAAAGCTCTATAATGAATGGAAAAATATGATTATCACATTCTTAATAATTTTAAAATTATTTTACAAGATAGGTACAATTAAAGTAGGTATTATTTTAAAACAGTGGGATTTCATACCATGCTGGCTACATTATTCATTTTTGAATGAACCTTGCTTTTTCCCATTTAGGAAGCAATGTTGATTTTTTTTTTATGCATGCTTTTCATTTTTCCACACATATTGTACAGCTAGGACAAAAATTTTCCCAGCAGGAATTGATTACTAACTGGTCCCTTTAAGCCATGTGGTCTTCCTTCCTTGAATTATTGAGCAACTCCGTGTCCTTAGCCATTTACAAGGTTTCCAGCACTAGACAACAGCTGGGGTCATTCTGATTGCTCCCGAGTAATCTTCTTTGGTACAAAATATCAGAATTCCCAAAGGAGCCATCCACTACCTCAACTCTTCTGTCTACAGAGGCCCTCATGCAGGAGGAAAAATAATAATAATGAAAATCCAAAACTGTCTGCCAGCATCAATTGTATTTTCTTCTCTTCAGGTTCTGGTCCTGATTTTACAATTACATTCAAGTGGAATTACAGAGTTTGAGCCAGTTTTTGCTATATTTTTGCATGATGCCTTATGAAATGAATTCCTAATCCCCAATTCCGACTACATAGGTCAACTGCCCTAAATATAACAAATAATATTAGAATTCAGGCTTTGCTGATGTCAAAAAGAAATCAGAGGCTGTGAGGATGAGCAGAGTTGGAGGGGCATGTGACCATTCCCAGTAATCCCAGGTTGGATCCATAGATTAAATCTACTCTCTTTGAACAAATACACTACCACAGAGACCCCAGATCAGCCAGAAAATGCACAGCATCGGTAGCACAGGGTTAAAGTCTGAATTAGGCTGTGGAAACAAGTCAGTGGGAAGAGGTCTATCATTAACTGAACCAAAATCCTGCTTTCGGGCAGGAATCTTGTGAAACATCCAGCTACGCTTTGAGTGTTGGTCCCATTCTCTGAGGCTTTCCTGGCGGGTGCCAGTTGGAAAGGCAGGGGCAGGGTAAGGAAATGGCTGGGATGGGGAGCTGAGACCCGCATGTGCCAACGATGGCAGAATTCCTGTGGCCAAGGAACTGAGGAAGAACTTGCCCAGCATGGGCCACGGCAGGGAACAAACATGGTTTCCTGTGCACCCCCCATCAGTTACTTTTGAAAGAAACTGGGATTCAGTCACAAGCAATTAACTCGTCAAATATATCCGGTGTATCCTACCTTCAAGTTCCATACTGCTGGCACAGAGATTTTCCTGGAAAAATATTCGTTTTGGTGTCCTTTGGATGGGCTGCTACAGAACTCAATCACCATATGCATGTTGGATTCAGGGAACTCCTTGGATGAAGTACTGTTGCTTGGTTGTTTTTCTTTTTTTCCTGGAAGGATTTCTTCCACTTTTCCTCTCTCTGAGCCCCACAGCACATCTTGAACTCCTGCTTGGCCAAATGAAGCTCGCCAGTGGGATTGCAAAGGGGAGAAAGATGGGCTGTTTATCAGAAAAAATGTCTAAGAAAATAGTGGAGAAATCCTGGTTTCTCCATCCCCTGGGCAATAAGGAGAGGAAAAAGATTTCTATTTTTTTTTTGCCTGTGAAACTGAACAAAGTTTCCCCCTCTTACCTGGATGGGAGGGGATCCCTAGAGTCTCCATTCCTGCTGGGCTTTCTGTTTCTTGGGGCCACACGTGAAGCCCTTTCTGTGCCTGTCCCGGGAGACTGGAGGCTGCAGCAAACTTCCCACACGAGCGGGGTCTGCATGACATGCCGTCTGTTTTCCTGGTAAAAGGGGATTCGAGATTCCTAGCCCCAAAGTCCCAGCGGTTCCCACAGTCCTTTGGATGTGGGACAGTTGGCAGCCTGGCAGGTAAACAGTTTTAATCTTCCTTGAAAGGCCAAACTTCCTGGCTTGGCTCTCTTTCTCCATCCCTGTTCTACTTCTGCCTGTGTTTAACAGCAAAGGGAAAACCAAGAGAAGGAATTATGTGGAAGATTTAAACTTGGGATGTTTTTACCATTTTCAGCTTAGTGCAGATGAGGACAACAACGTTAAACCAGGGAAAAATCCTTGATGAATGCAAAGGGATTTCCAAAACAAATGTCCCAAGTGCAATCCCAGATTTTTACTCACGGTCTGATTTTGAGAAGAACGGCAAGTGCTTCGTATCCCTTTCCAATACAAGGTTAAAGTGAAGGGGTTTAATGAGCAGCTTTGAGATATGTTTCACTCTGATGTTAAAAGTCTGATTAACCCTTCCCATCTGGGGAAGAACAGGTTATGCTGTCATAGCGAAAAATAAGGGATGTTAAGGAGGTATTTCTTCTTAATATCACTACCAGAGAGCTCTAGAAATGCTTAAAAAGAAATGCCCCTTGACTTTGACTAATAACTCTGGACACTTTTTCAAATTAATAAATCAGGAAAAGATTTTCATAGGCATTTACTGACACCAGTCTCACTGAAACACCCCCAGACTTCTTTGATAACCATAACCCATATAAATATGTAATACATATTTTCTTAATCTCAAAGCTGATTGTGTATTGCACACAAATCATCCCTTAAACTAGACCAGTACCTACTCAGATGAATATATTTTTTGATTTATGTACCTTAGTGATTCATACAGCTCCATGTTCTTTATAAAACTATCATTAATTTAACTGAAGTAACAGCTTCGTCTCCTTTGGCATCACTCCCTGTTCGCTGCGTTATCCTATCAAAGTGACTGACTGGAGCACAGTCCCTTGGTCTTGCAGATTAGAAGAAAATAAATGGCTGCCTATGCATAAAGCAGGGAAGGAAATCTTCTGCTCCAGGGTTATTTCTCCCTTGTTGAATACGCCGTTTGCTTTCCAGGTGTGTTTACAAGTAAGTGCAGACTGTCCTTTGCAGGATTTGCTCTGCCACAAGCACAGGGAAAGGCAACAATTATTTGCAACCTGGCAGCACTAATTCAGTTGGAACTCTAAATAGAAGGAAATGGCATCCTTTGGAAAAAGCCCCTCCAAAGTAAAACCTTCCTTGTGGGCCCATCCCACCTTCAGTGCTTTGGAGCTCCATCCAAAGGCAGCACTGCATCTCCCAGGAGAGCCCGAGTCAGATTAGTGAGCAATGCAGGTGGATTTAAACTCTGAACATCTCTCTCCAGCGATAAAACACTGCTGTTTATTATATCTGCATGCATTATATATAAAAATATAAAAAAATATGCTGTTCCTACAAAGCAGGATGTGTCTTCCTACCTCTGCCTGTCTGAGCTCACTGCCCGTGTGGTGGCTCTTCGTGTGTTCAGACAATTAGTGGTGGGCTTCGTTTCTCTGTTCACACCGTATGCTGAATCTCAACCCATATGTTACAACGACGCTATTGAAGGTGATTTGGAAAGGCACCCTAATTAAACAGCACAGTTGGCTAGCTAGGAAATTCAACATCGTGACTTAATATCACAGTACGAGGCAATTCAGAGAGGTGGTTTTGTCTGGGGGAACTCGAGACATGTTTGATTTTGATAGCTGAATTAAGGATGCAAAACACAGACCCATATGCACAGAGCCATGGTTTTTTTTAGAAAAAAACCCTTACCTGTAGGAGGTGAACTTCAGTTTTGTTTGCAGACCATCTACAGATATGTTCTGGAGGAAGACACTGTATGTCTGCACATAACTACCTGCGGCAAGCCTGACGAGATCAATGATGTGAATTCAAATTCACCTCACCTTGTGTTGCACAAATAGAAATTCCAAAAGATCAGCTTCCAGTGCTATTTGCTGCTGAATGTGCTTCAGATAACGCATAAACTGGCTGAACTGAGGCCAGAAGTTTACAGAAGATTTATATCTTTGGTGTTCTTGTTCGACATAAGAGGCAGAGTAATCCAGGGAAAGGCTGCACTGCAGCATCTCCTCATTGCTGAGGGCCTACAGAAAAGGAACAACAAATGTAAACGAGGACCCTACCCACGGCAGTGCTGCTGCTGGAACTGCAATCATTAGGCCAGTCCCAGGTCACGGATGAAAGCTGGAGGCCATCTTTTGCAAAATAACGGGTCGTCGGGTCAAGTCCAATAAGCATTAATGCACAGCCATTTTCTGCTGCCCCAAATCCATGTTGATACGGCAGCTGAATCTCAACTGTAATCCAGAGGAATAAAGAAAACAAAACATTGCCTTGCTGACAATGAGAGGAGAGGAAATAAACTGTGCAAAAGCACAGGGGGCACCGACTTTGCAAAAATATGGTTGTTCCTGTCAGCTTCATTTGACTTAGACTTTTGCCCTCATCTTCACAAGGAGTGTTTAGAACCAGTGCCCACAAGCACTCACTGGTGGCAGTGCTTCGCCTGGTTCTGGGGCTGTTATCGCAGTCATTGAGTAAAAACCTTAGTTCTGTTAAATGCTTTCATTCTTCTAACGGAAAAAGAAAAGCACAATAGGGACTATTACAGAGGTGTCCTGGGGTGACATTTTATCCTCCTGTCACGAGCTGAGAGGCAAAAGAACCAGGAAAAAAAGAGAAATGAGCCATAAAAAAAGGAGCAAAAGATGACACTTGGATCATTGCGTGTCAGAAATGCCATACAGGAACCCAAGATTGTCTTTAGTCAGCAGTGACACCAGTTTGTCAGCGTCCTCACCATTGTTTTACAGGGTCCGTCAGAGCTAACTGGACACAGCTCTACCCAATCATCACCCATCAATCACATTCTAAAAATAAAGTTCAACTGTCATCAAGTGACTGGAATTCTGACTATTTTATATGCCGGCTCCCCTGTCATTTTAATCCCCCGCATTCAGGTGGAAGCTACTCAGTTGAGTAGCTGAAAAGGGAAAAAGAAAAAAAAGCTCATTTTTTTGAGCTTGTAGCAGGTCCATGGAAGAGAGACTGATGGGTGACTATTTGCATTACTTCTAGGAATTCCCTTGGGATTTTGGTTGCACAGGACCAGTTTAAGGGGCACCAGTTTGCTCTCCTCTCTCTCTTTCTCCCAACTTCCTGAGGAAGGAACCAACCTCAGGTGGCTCCTGCTGGTCTATACAGAGGATCTCAAATCCCACAGCAGTTTGTCACAAACCCCAAGGCACCCACAGACACCTGCAGAAAAGACACTTCTTGCATCCAGTCAAAGAATAAATAATCTTGTCAGAAGCAGCATTCTCACCAATTCTCCTGTTTTACTCCACATGTTATTAAACATAAAATATCAGTGCAGCACAACGCTCACAAATGAACACCACCACAGAGATATTCCTAAGATGCTGGGGAATAAAAGGCTCTAGGTTCACTTAAATAATTACTCACTTCCTGAAGGAGATGCAGCATGTGCTCCTGTCTCTCTGCACATTTATATTATTTCTATCTCCTGTGCCCTTGGTGAGATACCCAAGCAAGGCAGCAGAAGGCTCATCTGAAAGGCACAGAAGTTTTTGCATCTGAATTTCCCTTCAGTATAGATTCGGGAGACTGAGTCTTTGAACACACCCAGTCGCCTGGTTTTATAATATTTTTAAAAAAAAACCCCACAACTCTGATGTCTTGCTTTCTTCTTTATCTTCTCTGCAGCAGCTGGCACTACTACTGCCAGATGCCACCAAAGTCTACAGAGTATTAAAACCAGGCCAGCCCTAACCCTGGGCTTGAAAGAGTGATGATGCCTCAGCAGCCAGAGGACACAGAGGGAACGAGTGAGCCAGAAGGAGCTTGTCAGAGTTACAGCTTCAAACTAACAAAATAACAAACCTGAGATTCAAAACGCAGCTTCAACAACAAGCAGATGTTCATACATACATTTTTGTTAGTGTTCTTTGGTGGCAATTAATTTTCTTAAGCATTTCTTGGACTTCACACGACTTTGCAGAACGTGTCTGGATTATATGGAAAAGAAAAAAAAAAGGGGGGGTCTGGAGGTGTCATGCACAGACAAATCCTTTTCCGAATTCAGATACAGATACCCGGGCAAAGGTATGGCATTTTGATTACGAATCCAGTCTGGCAGATGGCCTTTTCCACGCTGGATACCTCTCACCAGTATGGTGAGGTTAAAGCGTGTGGGTCCTACAGTCAGGAACATCCAAGGTGATGCAATCCCACAGGTACGGCCTCTCAGATCAATGGAATTACAGCCTTTAGCACAAGCTCAGAGCAGGGCTCAGCCCCCTCCGCAGCTCTGCATCCCACCAGGAACTGCCCTGGTTACACTATTAGTGGCAGCAATATGACACAGCAACATGATTTTCCAGCAGCTGATTCACAACGATGGTTCATTTGCCTTCCACTTCAGAGGTTTCTGGAAACTTCCACAGGCTCCCCTTTTGATCTCCTCTCCAAGGTGCATCTCGTGGTGGATCACTGCGGCCAAGTAGCCTGAAAGCTGGTAGATGATTATTTCCAGGGTATTGGCTACTCACTGAGAGTTAAAGCCAAGGCAGCGGCCACTGAGAAGGCAACTGGAATAGTAATGGGGAGGAACTGGGGCCACAGCAATCCAAGCCAACAGCATCACTGGAAGACAGCGAGAGCTGTCTCTGGGGCCAGCCCTACTGCACATCCGTTTGGAGCTCAGACAAGGAAAGGAGGATCTCAGGGGACCTGAAATCAGACCAGTGGAGCAACACTGGGAGCTTGAGCACTGCTGCAAAGCCAACACTCCTTTGCCTTATCATATCCAAAGCTTATTAAAACAAAATGCTGCAAAATGGCAGAGAAACAAAGTCAGATCCAAATCAATATTTGGAAGAAACAGTTGACAAAGAGCATAATATATATGCCAAGCATCCTCTTAGGAACAGACTAATTTTGTGCAGACGTTCCAGACTAGGAGATACGTTCATAAAATGTCTTGTCACTGGGTTTCAGAACAGCATGGGAACTCCTGGCAGAATTAGTTTCCAGGCATGACTCCATCCTCTCCTTCCCCCTCTGTGACCAGTTAAGAGCAGCCACCCCTCCTCAGTCTCTCCACAGGGGTTAATTCATTCATCTGCCTTGTGCAGACACTGGGATTGCCCTGAGAGTTTCCAAGGTACAAAAGGAAAGTGGAAATAAGAAGCAGCTCCCTGCATGATTTGTGAAACATGCAAAATACAATAGCAATAAAAATAGTAATGAGCTCATTACAATGGAAATGGTCTCATTAGCAGTGCAAATGCCAATCATATACGTGGCCAGGTTCCTGATGGCGCTGGGAGTCCTTTAAACACTGTCCTTCCCTGCTCCAGCAATATAAGCCCTATTTAAAAGCACATAATTCTTCCAATGCTCGGGCTGCTGTCCCTCCCTTTGCTCCCCAAAAGGTCAGGGTGCCATATATAGTGCCCAGAAACACGGGAGATGGGGGGCAGATGCTCAGCTGAGGCTGTGCACACCCCGCTCAGGGTCTCACTGCCACAAGAGGAGGGGGACAAGGACTCCATTTGCTGGCAAGAAATGCCTTGGGCATACAATGGGAACACATATATGGAAATATTTTAAGTGGGAGGAAAACAGTTTTCATCAACATGCTGGTAATGAATCCAGGGCAGTTGCTCATGAACCACAAGAATAGGGATTATGTCACAGCTTCAGAGGCTTCAGGCCAGTGATGGGAGCGCAGACACAGACAGCGCGTGTCCTGCTGCTCCAGCCATACCTCCTGGGAAAACACAGTGAAGGACGATGGCATCTGCCACGGCTGGAGCACGGCCCCATCGCTCCTCTTCACTACAGCCAGGTGGTGTGGTTTCTTTGCTTTCAGAGTTTCAGGCAGAAATATCACCTTTGCTGATAAGGTGCTGGGCGATGGCCCTGCCGGGTGAGAAAGTGCAGCCAGTGGATGGGAGAAGATGGGGCAGGCGCTGGGAAAAGCTGTGGGAAGGGCATTGCTCTGGGGACCTGGGAGCCTTCTGCAAAGCAAAACTCAGTCCCTCCAGTCCTGGTTGCTCCTAGATTCCATATTGTGCAGGGACACAACACACTCAAGCTCAGCAACACACACTGTGTGGATATTAATTGAAAAGAAAATGTCCATTTCACCCTTTTTCTATTAAATGTCTCTATATACACCACTTGGAGGCTAGAGCTGAGCTCCTCGTATCAATGTATTTACCTGTGTACCTGAGAAGACACTTATTATCTTCACTTTATAGCTCAGCAACTGTACTGCAGGAAATGCAGAGCTAAATCAACAACAGGACTTAGTCAAGTGGGCTCTTGGCTGGAGGTCCCAGAAGTGATTTCTCTGGGCAGCAACGGAGCTGACGCGCAGCCTTTTCTGCTGGCTGGTATCCATCATGCTTACCCTACACACAGCCTCTCAGGGGTCACTCCTGTTCTCATTACACATTTATGTGCCTTGGGGACCAGATTCCACAGGACCTGGGCTTTAGGGGACCTCAGACTGTGGCGCTGCAGCACCAGAGTCCCCCCATACACAGATCTCCTTGACTTTTCCATGGTCACACCAAAGCCTGCAGCAGAGCAGGGAGTTAAACCCCTGTCCCCACAGCCCAGGCTGTGCTGGAATTGCCAGCCAGTACCCCTCGTACACAAGATTCTTTTTTCATTTGTAGTCTAGGCTACCAGAAATGTACAACTCCATCAAGATCTGCAAGGTATATAATGAGCCACACTCTTCAAAAATATACTTAAGGCTGAAAGTGATTAAAGACGCTGCAGCCTGCAATTACCTATTACTCACTGGTGCTCTAAACGGTTCATTTTTCACATCATTCCAGGAAGTTGTAACTTCTTAAAGCAATGTTTCTGGTAATTATGGGAGAGCAGAAACAGCAGCCGCTGAGCATTATCTAACACTGCAGCACCAGAAACGCTGCCTTCTCCAGAGGATATAACGGGTGCGGGGATGCTGCGGAGAGAGGCAGAGTCCGGCTGCTCGGGGTCTCGTTGTTTAGGGCTGCTGAGCCCTCGCCAGGACTTTGGGTCCGTTCAGAGAAATACCGGAGCTGGGAACACTTAACCCAGCTCAGTGCACGTTTCTGAGAGCAGCTTCAGCTCCCAAGGCAATGCAGAAACACGTCTCTGCTTCTTCCTGGGGCTGAGTCAAATTCCTGCCTCTCTGAGGCTGCCCCAGGAATCAGGAGAGGCTTTTAGGAATGCATTTTTAGGCTCTCCACATTTTAATTTTGAAATGTACTCAAAGTAGCTATGACAGACACATCTGAACACTAAATCCCAACAACCTGCCTTCACCTCCCTGGCCTTTAACTTTTTATCAGTCTTACATTTCAGAGTTAAGCGAGACCTGCTTTTCTTGTGGTATAAGTAGTGCCACTTTGGTCTGACAAATGTATTGGACAGGTGCCTAAAACCAGAAAGACAAATAGATAAATAACCCCCCCAAGGCAGCTGAGACAAGCACTCTGTACCAGACCCTGTAATTGCAGGACCAAGCGCTGTGGCTGCCCCAGCTGCCTCTGCGCACAACCCAGGCCAAGGAACGAACCCCAGCGATGGTTACATCAAGCACAACAGTTTGGGACAGCAAAGAACATAACTTTTCTGGCTATGAGCCCCTCTGGGTGGAAGCTGCCTTGCTTTAGAGATGTACCTATCATGCCCAGAGCATTAGTTTCAGGCATGCTGTGATGTTTTCACTGTCGCTCCCCATTTCACTCTCAGCTCACCAGCAGAGTCCAGGTTCATAGCCCACTTCACACCTGCCTGGGGCCTGGGAAGAGTCACGATGGCTCATTTCAGCTTGGGAGAGGATATTGTTTTACAGAGATGTTATTTCATTCTCAGAGTGCAGTGATCACAGCTGCTGAGCTTGTGAATTTTATCTCAATAAAACAATTTTTACCTGTTTGGAAAGTACTGTGCACACACCCCCCCCACTGTATAAACGCTAAATGACACTATTACTAATAACTACCCCTGTTACTAATGACAGCAACATCTCTCTA
Source organism: Bartramia longicauda (assembly GCA_028566575.1). Lineage (NCBI taxonomy): Eukaryota > Metazoa > Chordata > Aves > Charadriiformes > Scolopacidae > Bartramia > Bartramia longicauda. Next base: position 1,079,130 of record JAOXNH010000067.1, read on the forward strand.
TAATAAGAGTAACAATAAGCTTTCCCAAGATGACTTCAGCTCATTTAATCTCAAGAATCATCTCAATAAAAAGGGGAAAGACATTAGAAGTAGAAATAGAGAAGAGACAGGCGTGCCTAAGAATGACAGAGCTGTATCTCTCCTGTGATGAGCAGAATAAACGTGTCTTCTCGCTCAGGTACGTGTCTGAGAGACCAACCAGCCCCACAACGCTGACTTGTACATGATGTATTTATGCAAGAGAAAAAAAAAGGTGTAAAGATGAGGGTGTTCTTTGGCTTTGTGTGTCCCCCATCAGTGTGGAGGGAGGAAGCACCCCTGAGCAGCAGCCAGGTCACACAGCTTGTTCCAAACGAGCATCCCAGCCCGGCAGAGCCCGGCGCTGCAGAGCCATGGGAGGCACCAGGACTCGCAGAAAGGATTCAGTGGGGAGGATTTTGTGACAGTTGGAGCCACCCCATGTTTCAAGCAGAGCTAAAACCCCCACGGCCCCTGGCAGCGGTGGCAGGTCTCCCTTCCCACGCTCACCCTGGAGTTGCCTCCTTCCTCCTGCTCCTGTGGGTCAGACAGAGAGATCTCTGTCTCTGAAGCAAAGAGCCAAGAACTCAAGTTAGCAAAAAGAAATGAAGAAACAGCAACTACCTGATGATTAATGCTACCAATATGAACCTTGCTGACAGCTCAGAGCCCGGGCATCTCTGCTGGAGCAGATTGACTTAGTCTCTTGAAACATGGGAACTAAAGAAAAAGAAGCTGTCCACTGGGAAATGTCTAAATCCATAGAAGAGTGATGAGCGTGTTTGGGTTGGAGGAATTGGCTGGAGAGAATTTTTGGCAGTGTTTGCCTCTCTTTATCTGGGTGCTAAACATCCACTCGGCCCAGCGTGCAGACTTTGAGCTGCCGGAATCACATCTATTGGCTGAACAGTCAAAGGCAGCAGCACATGAATTGATCTTCATTTTTTTCCCCAAGTAGTTTGGAAGTATTTCCCGAGTTGTATTTTTCCACCCTGACCTATATTTCTGGGGATGATTTTTCTCTATTTTTTCCCCTGGAAGGCAGGCAGACTGCAAGAGCTCTGTGTGCCCCCGGCCTCGGGGGTTTTCCCACCCTCACTGCCCCTCGCTGCATGGAAAAAGCAGCTCCCTGTGCCACAATTGCACCCGGGGGGGCAAATTGCTCCCGGACTACCAGCCTCCTGTTCAGCTTAAAGGCTCGGGGGATGCTCTGGAAATATCAAAGGCATAAAGAAAAGTCAAACACTTATTGAAATACTCGCTGCGTGAGCGTATGTGAGACATGTGCTGAGTGCTCCCTCAGGCATTTATGGTGTGTTTAGCCGTGTCATAAAAAGCTCCTGAGCGACAGGCAGGAGTCACTGATGGTCAGCCCCGGTCCGAAACTCCCCACAAGTAAATAAAGGCTTTTCCCCATGTCTTGGGGTTAGGACAGGGATCTGCATCCTGCTCTGCCCGAGAGCACTGAACTTGGATATAAAGCTGTCTGGAATAAATGTCTGCTCTCTGCAGCCCCGTGGTTTTGCCCGTGGTGGCCACAGCACGATGTGCACTTCCTAAGGAAGAGACTGGTTCCGCCCTACGTGGCCAGGGCACGTGCACCCAAGCAGAGAGACAGAAAATTAATTTTGTTTCTTACCACTTTTCCTTCCCACAGTATGCTCCCACTGCACTCTGAGGAGGTTATGAAACTTCAGTATTGTCTCAGACCACTGGAGACCAGCAGGATTTTAAGGCCCGATTTGTAACTCGTAGGAACATCCCAGGAGAAGTCCCAGTTTCCTGAGGTTCCTTTTCTCATCTTTATACTCGGGGGCCAGGCACAGCTGATTTTCTGATAAGCAAAACGAGCACAGCCCAAGCAGCCCGACTGCGGTGGCATCCGGCCAGGCTGAAGCAGAAAAAGGCTCACACATCTTCTAGTGATTCAGATACTGGGGAGGGAGAACATCACCTCTAGGAATTCAGCTTTATTGGATACTCTAATCCAGAAGAGATAAAAGCACTTACTAATTACTGCTGGGTTTTGTTTCTTTGAAAAATTTGGTTTAATCTCTTTTGAAAGTAGATGTCTGTTTGTGCTTGTTAGATGTATAATTTAATTTGTTTAGGACTTTCTCCTCTTTTAGGGTTTTGTTCTAATGATATTTGTGCTTTTCTTCCTCTTCTTTCCCTCTCCTTTCTCCCCAAAGATATGAACTTTTGAGTCACTCTAGATTTCTTTTTTTTAATTTAAGAATGATCATCCCCAAGCTGATGCATCTTCTTTGGGGGCTTATTTTTTCCTCTTGAAAATTCATTACCTTAAAAAAAAAGGGTGCGCTGCTTGCTTGCCTCTTTAAAAGCTCTGAGATGTATTTGCTCATGGATGTTTCCTGACTGAGACCTGTATTTGTGCTACACTGGAGAGAGAACTCAAAACATCTACTTTAGGAAATAAAAAAAAAGTAATATTATAATTTATCTGCCAACCACTACTACATAACACTGTGGAAGCAGAGGAAATTGGGCTGAGAGGGAATTTGGGAGGTCATTTAATTCACGCTTCTTACCCAAGTCAGGATCAAATCCACCTACATCATTCCTGACTGACGTTTTCCTAACTTGTTTTTAAAAGCCCCCAGTGACACTGGGTGCACAACCTGCCATAGCAATTTCTGGTAATATTCAACTCTCCTCACTGACAGAAAGTCTTTCCTAATGTTTAACCTCAGTTTCCTGAGAGGCAGCCTAAGCCTGTGACCACTCATCCTGTCCACAGGTGTTGGATCTTGCTGAGTCTGCCCAGCTGAGGGACATGCTCCAGCTGAACTCCCAGGAGCTCTGCACTTGGGCTCCTCTGCAAATGCAGACTAATTTTGAAAAACCCACCCACAGAGAGCTACACCCAAAATTCAAATAGAGATCAGCTGTTTGCCCTGCCCATGCCTGACATCTACTGAGATTTTGCTAAGTCCAGGGGAAAAAAAAAAATAAAAATAAAGCCTTATACATCACACACTGCACTTAATTGCACAACTCCCTTCCCTTCCACCCACTGTGTAGCACGACAACGTTCTTCACTCTTGCTCCATCTCACACACTGAGATATATGAGTATTGAACAGTTACTGCTGCACTGAGCACACTAATATTTGGATGATGTATTACAAATAAACTTCCCCCCGCCCTGCCCCTGCAAACAACAGCCCAAAATAATAATCCATCTAGTTTGCTATACAAATAGTTTGTTATACAAATAAAAAACCCTCTGACTCACTGTCCTGTTTCTTAACTGTAGAAGGGAATATATACACTGCTGTTGACTCATAGGTGCTCTCATGGCTCTATAAATGAAGACTAATGTCTCAGGCAGCTTTGCCACCAGCCTTGTAGATTCATTTGGGTCAGCCAATTAACCCTTCCTTTACCCAATCTCCTATGTTAAAGGGAATGATTAAAAAAAGATCTATTTGCAAAGTGCTCCGAGATGTCTGTCTGAGGCATGCTGGGTTTTACTGTTCTCAGGTTTAGGGATTATCACGTGAGTCTATAAAACTCCTTGGGGCAAAACACAGTAAAAGTGTGGGCAGCTCAGGGCTTCGTGGCCAAGCAGCCAAAACAGTTTCCCTGAGGCAAGAGGGCTCAGGGGGATCTCGCTTCTGGAAGCTACTGGTGCCCTTCAGCATTTTCTCTTTGTCCTGGAGCAGCAGCCACAGCAGCCTTGGCTTTCCATGGCTCTTCCAGCAGAGATTTGCTCACCGGGGCAGAACACAGCTGGGGCACAGCTATTCTGCTGCTCCCAGCAGCTGGAGTAGTTCTGCCTGCCCCCAGCACTGGCCCTGCCTGGTTATTAATATTTGTTTTCATTATTATTACTACTACTATTCTAAATAACAATGGAACAAATTCCTTCCCAGAAGTTTGTTGGGTTTTTTTTTTCAAGTTACTACATCCTGCGGTGACGAGAAATATTCTTGTATTAATGGGTGAGATTCCTTCATACTGGATGCGGGGGGCATGAGGAATTATGGTGGGAACAAACTGGGTGTTGGGGTCAGACACGACAGATTAAAACTGCCTCAAGCGCCCGGAAATCCCGGCTCCTTGAATCCTAGAGCAGTTGTAGCCTTGAAGGCACAAGCGCTGGAAATGTGGAGGTCCCCCAGTGCGACAGAGCAGACTGGGAGGAAAGCAGGGAGGATCTATCAGACCACAAATGGGCAAAGAATTGAAAGCATTTTGTGATTGATGCCAAATGATCGTGTTGCTGGCCTCAGGAAAATGAAACACTGAACAACAAAACACAATTATTTGGGGCCAATCAAAGATTTCTTGCTCAGCCCCAAGCTGAAACACTTTTGGTTTGTTTGATCTTCTGGGAAAAATAATAATAAAAAAGTATCGTGGACACATTTTAAAAATGGGGTATTTTGGAATGGAAAAAAAAGGACTAAAATCTTTGTTTTCTTTTCCAAGTTTTGACCAGCTTTCTTATGTGAAACTGTTTCACAAATTTGCCTCAAATAGTTTTTGTCCAAGGGGAAACAAATAATACAATCACAACATCTCTTGCTTTAACTCTAACTTTTTTCCTTTGGCATCACACCTCAGATACATCTTAATGGCTGTGTTTCCACCAGACTCTTCACTTCCAGTGAAGCAAGCGCTGATGTTGAAAACCTGCTGGGTTTGGCTCAGTGCTCCCCACTCCTGGGACTGGAGCGTTGTGTCCCCAGCCGAGGGGACCCTCAGTGCCTCTCCTGGGGGATTCTTCTGGAGCCAGATAACAGAAAGAAGTCCGAGGCAGCACAGACAGAGCCAGGCAGGCCTTTAGGCACGACTCCATGGGCCTCTGGATGAGGCCTGCAGCCCTGGCATCCCCTGGTTACTGGGGTGAAGCATCAGGTCCCCAAATGCAGACTGAGGTCTTGCTGTGCCCACAGTCACAGACAAACAACAAAAGAAATCCCGCGCCTGAGGGGCTCACATTTTGCTTTTGCTGCCTGTTGAAAGGAGCTAACAAGCTTTGGCCTGCAAACCCTGAGACTTCTCCAAAAAGACCTTCAATCCTCCTGCAGCAGACATGGCCACAGCAGATGCTGTGCTGGGGCTAGAGAGGCAGAGAGATCTGGGCAGGTAAGAGGGACACCTTGTCACTGCTCTAAGTGACAGATCGACAAAGGCCCTTCAAAATTAAGTCCCATAGGTCAAACTTCAACAACAAGTCTGTAAGCACAGTCATGGCTCTCGGTCTCACCAGATGGGACAAGGGACACACCACCACAATACAAAGCCTCAGAAGTGTAGGGCCAAGAGAAAGCAGCAGAAAACCAAGAAATGCACTGTAATTTCCACAGAAATAATGAAAAAAACCTCATTGCTTCCCCCCCTCCCCCCTTAGCTCACCCTCCAACAACACACAGAGCAGGGTCTGTAACAAAATAAACCCAAATATAGCAGCAACATTGCTCTTACCTTATGCACCATGACACTTCCCAGCCTCTGCCACCGCTCAGCTTGTGGCGCACCCTGAAGCAGGAAGGGGCCAGGACCCCAGATTTACCGGTGGAAAACAAAGACACAACTTCTGCAAGACACCAGGTCCTGATCCTGCACCACTGCCAGCAACTCTCCATACTGCAAACAGGCACAACAGAGACTGGTGAAGGGCTAATGAGGAATCCGAGGCAGCTGGGCCTGAGCTTTGAGCATGTCAGAGCCCACCTGAGGACACTTAGGAGCCTGATTAACTCCATCAAGGAGGCTGAGAGCCTCCCTGGTGCACACCTGAGCTGGACTCCTCTCTCCCACCCCTATGGCTTGTGGCACCACCCCACACAAGCTGGCTCTCCTGAAATTAAAGTGTTCAGCAATCTCCTGTAAATACTGAAACAGATCTAATTATTCACAGAATCAGGGAAAAGAAACCTCCCTCTGTTTCCCCAAAAGCAGGCAAAATGGCCCATTGCAACCGTGCAGGAGAGAAAGGCAGGTGCTGCCCTGCTCCCGTCTGGAATGTGTGCAGGTCTCTCGCTTGCTTTGGGGTCTGGTGCCAGCCCCGCACTCTCCACAAAGAGCATCTCCTTCAGAAAGACCATCTTTCATCACAGCTGAAAATCAATGTTTTTTAATATTTTTTTTTGCTGCTTAATCAAACACACAAGCCCAAACCAGTGAATTCCCCAAATTGCAATGCTCCTCGTGCAGAGCCACCCACCCACCGGCTGTGGAGAGGAGGGGGGATCACGGCTGTGCTGAGGTGTCCAGGCAGCCCAGTGCCCCTGTCCTCTCCTCACCTTGCTTCACTCCTCTGGAGCTCAGGGAGCTGAAAACGGGAGCGATGGCATCATGAGTGGGCTTGCTCTGTGGTCTCCCAGCAGCTCAGTTGGGCAGGAGTGGATGGGAAGTGAAAGCTCCTTGGGCTGAGAGCCCCAGACATGGACTGTGGGGCTGCAGGTCTCATGCACCCGCTAGAGGACACAGGACAGGGTGCAAAGCCTGTGCTTTAACCACCTTGTGCGGTACCAGCTCCCCTCCGACTCACACAGGGAAGACGGATGCCTTTGGGTTGCCAGATCCAACAGCTGTGCCCTCATTTCTCCCTCTCTCAGCTTCCTTTCTCAGTTTTGTTTTTCCATATTTCACTTTCTTTCTCTTTCCTCCCTGCTGCCCTCCTTCTCCCAGTGAGTGGGGACAAGCTCTGCTCCATGCAGCACAGCCCTTTCCCAAGGGATCAGCATATCCCTGCCCCAGGGAGCCCCTTCCAGCCTGCTGGGGGGGCATTAGGAGAACTAAATTTATTTTTTTTTCCCTTTTTCTCCTCCTTAGTGAATTCTCTTTTCCAGTCCTTGCGTGGCCCAGGCTCCTGGCCATTCCCCAGGGGGGTTTGGCTCTGCTCACCCTTGTGTGTGGCTGATGACCACCTCCCCGCCCATGCCCTGGTGCCACAGGTGCCCCCACGCTGCGCTGTGGATGCCAGGATGGATCCTGGGATAATCCCTGCATCGGGCAGAGCAGGGAGACAAGGAAGCCCAAATCCTGGCAGGTTCCATGGCCAGGGAGGCAAAAGCCCTCTCCTGTTGCAAAAGAGGACACGCAGAGGGAGAGAAGTTGGTGCAGACGTAAATCAGCGCTGGGAACTTGCAATTAAGACTTTGCTTCGGTGATGAGTAATGTCTTTGCATAATTCCCCTCTGGATGTTTTGGATACAGCATGTTGTTTCTCCTGCAGCAGCAGAATTTGGAGGGTCTTGCTTACTAATTCATGTCAAGTCTAATTGGGCTGCACGTCTGTCTCAGTGAAATGAAAAAAATTGCTTGTATTTGGAGACTTTGAGAAACATACAAATGTTTTCAGAAAAATGAGTCTCCCATTTTAAAACATATGTGTTACCTCCTTTGTATCTGTTTTGGCTGGTTTTTCAGCAAACCTCCGAGCAAATGTGTTGGCATGAACAATATGTTTCAAGCAAAGAGAGCAAATACTTTCAGAAAACAAAGTTTTTAAAAGTCATAATGTTTGATTCATCATTGTAAACATCTGGGTTAGGTATTTACTGTCCCTCCAGTGAGGGGCCATGGTATTGCCCAAGACTGAAGGGCCCAATAAAAACAGTTATAGTCTTGAACAACAAATGCTGTAAATGATCTATGTACTATAAGCTACAGCCCAGAACTGTCCACAGAAGGGTTTGCTATGATGACTCATTTTCAGGGAAGTTGTCATCTGCTCAGTAGAATTTCAGGTGGCCAGGGGAGAGAAAAGTTGTAAAATGAATCAAGTGAAAATTAGTAATTATTCACCCTCTTCTGACACCCACAAAGGTGACCCAGCTGGTCGGTTACATCCCACACATTCCCTGTGGGGAGACAAAAAGGGAGGTGAAAGTAGATTAAGACTTCTCTGTTCCTTTGGAGCCACAGTTGTTACTTACACAGTTACTTACCTAGAGTCAGTTGCCCAGGCCCCTGTTCAGATGGCTTTTGAATATCTCCAAGGATTAAGGGTCCACAGCCTCCCTGGGCAACCTGTGCCAGTGCTCGCTCACCCTCACGGTCGCACTGCCTATAGCTCACATTTCCATCAGCTATGAAAAAACACATCAGCAACAAAATTGTCAGAGATTAAATTTACACCTTCATTTCCACTTTCCTGGGCTACAGCAGGGGCTGAAACAGCCCACGGGCTGTGGTCAATAAGTAAGCAACCATGAATTTGTTGGTTTTAGTCAATTCCTCTTCTGCAGATTCAAGCCCTCTTGAGAGATTTGTTATTATCCAGGACATGCCTCTAGGAATCTTTCCTTTAAAATCCTTAAAGATTATATCTTACATAGTTTAACAGGCCACCACAGGGTATCCCTTGCCAAAATCCACTGAAAACTTTGAAAAAGAAGGCTTATGTTGTGTTCTAGCCTAAGCTGATCTTTTGTATGGGAGAAAGCTTCCCCCTGAAGTAATTTGTACAGGGCCCAACTCAGTGTGGGTGAGCTTTCCAGCCCGTTTCGCCTCTCTCTGTGCTCTGGATCACACAGCTGGTTACGGGCTTGGTGGGTCCTAGAGACGTTCTCCATGCACCGTTCCCTTCTGAAGAAC
>JAOXNH010000067.1:1088612-1117485 GCA_028566575.1 Bartramia longicauda
CAGAGCTGGAGGCAGCACTGGGGGGGGTCTCCCCAGAGCGGAGCAGAGGGGCAGAATCCCCCCCCTCTCCCTGCTGGCCACGCTGCTGGGGATGCAGCCCAGGGTGCGGGGGGTTTCTGGGCTCCAGCGCATGTAGGGGGAATGGGGGAATTCACTTAAGACAGAAACACTGACCTGGGAAAATTCTGTTCCAGAGAGTTATTTGAGCTCTTATTTGGAATCAGGAAGAAAAATCAGTTTGGGTATTTGTGAATTGGGTTTTGGTTTAGGTTTTTTTTTCCTTTTTTTTCCTTTTTTTCTTTTTAACAAAGTTTAAAATCACAGAACTCAAAATTCTTGTTTAGTACTTTTTTGCTTATGAAGAGTAATTAATTTCTTAAATTACATAGCAAGAGATCAGAGAGAGACACACAGATCAGATGCTGGGGAATTATCTGTTCCCCACTAACAGGGGCACGTCGTTGCTGTTGGAAAACCCCAGCTTGACTGAGCATGGTGGGGTCCCCGTGCTCACCTCCCAGTGTCCCTGTCTGGGCCCAACTCCCAGTGTCCCTGTCTGTGGCTCTGGGTGGATTTCTTTTGAAGTGAAGTGGTATTTTGACTGGGTGGTAAGTCACAGTGAGCTGACACTTGTTTCTCAAAGAACGGAATGACATGAAAACCTTATCCTCATACTGAGATAATAGCCAGCTTTGGGCAGGAGACAGTTTTTCTGTCAAAGTCAAGATACAATTTGATAATGTCAACTCACTTTGGCAAATAAGAAAAAAATCTGAAAAACAATAAAAAACCAACTTCTGTATCTATCAGGAAGTTTCATTTTGTACATAAAAAGATGCTTAACCTGAATTTAAACTTTTTAAGAAAACAAACAAATCACTACCCCTTTTTGCTTATTTTTGTCCTGTGCCTCTGATATGCTGCTTAGAAAACTTCAAAAGAGAGCAGAGCTTTTCAGATGGAGAGACCCAGCAGAGAACAGCCTTCTTTCTCAAGGAATTGTGTGAGACAAGAAAAGTTTTTCAGAAAGTCCTAGCAACTAGGAGTAATTGCTAATACCAATGGCTCCTAAAGCACCAACTATCAGCAGGATCAAACCACAGCTCCAACACAGTCTTAGGAAACAATTCTCTGTACTTTTTGTTACACAAAGCAGTAACAACAATCACAGTTTTGAACTCTGTTGAGTAAACAGCCTCTCTCCTTCTCACAAACAGCCTCTCTCCTCACACGCTTGGCTGGGAACAATGCAAACCCCTGCACAGCCAGAGGTCAGGGCTTTATGGGCGCCCGATAAAACCAGCAGTGCCCCAGTTCTGACCGCTTGGCTCTTGGGTTGTGACCTGCCCCACCGGAGCCCTCAGCCACTGCTGCTGGGTGCTGTCTGCCATAGCACCTTACACTCCCGTATTTGAAACTCGGAGAAGCAACCTACACTGTTTTCATGTGTTAACACTCTTCAGTGTTGTTTAACCATTGTCTGTGCTGCAAGAACATCTTCTGGTCCCCAGCACTTTAATAGCCTTTTCTTGTCACAGTTCTGGCCACACACTGGGCTTGTGGCTGACAGACACTTGTAGGCACAGGTGGAAGTGACCATAGCACTCTCCTGCCTGTTCCTATGGCCCCTGGGACCCTGCTCAGGGGCTTTAAGGGAAGGTCTTTTGCTTGTTACGTTCCTGGGCAACCTGGGCCATGGCAGTGCTTTGGCTCAGGGACTGCAATCTATTCTTCTGTCCTTTCAGCAGATGTAAACCCAAACTATTTACAGGGTAATGGCCTAATGCGTCCAACTTCTGTTTTGTTAAGGTCACATTTTTTTCCAGAGTTTATTTGCAAGAACTTTCCACTGTGCTGTTCACCACCTCCTCTGACTAATCAATGTTTTTCCATAGCTAACAATGAGGTGGGACAAAACCCAGTCTGCCTTAGCCTATTGATATAAGATAGTACGAATCGATAACGCTCTGTTTTCTCTCCGTTCTGGATCCAAGCCCAACAATCTCTAAAGGTAAAGGTACCTTTACGACACTTACCAATATATCCAGTTACTAAACAAGTAACTGGAGTCTAAGACAACAGGTGCATAAATACTTACTGGGAAGAAAATACCCTAAAAGAAGTAGTTTTCCATGTTAACATTACCAGTTTTACATGACTAACTCATCCAATATCATAAAGGTTATGTTCATGTCTTACTGCAAAAGGATCTTCAACCATATTGCTCTGTAGACTATGTGATTTTTCCTTAGTATAACATTCAACCTGAATTAACTATCTGTGCAATCACTTAGGTAACAAAACACTGCAATGAAAAATTGCTCAAAAAATGCTTTGTTATCAAGTTATAAACATAGGATCTAGGAAGCAAACCAGGGTTTTCAACCTGACCTCTGGAACATTACAGTAAGGGCTCTGCCATGGTGACAGTGCTGCAACACGGCCACACCTCTGAGATGGGGACTGGTAAAACACATTGCTGTTTGGCTGCAGCATGCCCCTGCAAGAAATTCTCTGTGTATAAAGCCCTTTGAAGCTATTTTAAGAGGCAGTCAAAGGATCAGGTTATTTTCTTTAATCATGACAGCAAATGAAGGCATGTGCTGGAGCCGTGCTCTTGAGATGGCTGTGCTGTGACTGGGATGCTGGGGCTTGCTGGGAGAGAACGACTGCAGCTTTATCTCTTTGCTGAATCAGGGCCTTAGGACCGACTGGTGAAAATGAGTAATTTGAAAAGTACAAGCTCATTTTGTACTTCTGCTAATTGACACAACACTGGTCTTGCTTAATACGGAAACTCACGAGCTACGGGGTGTCTCTCCTCCTCCCTCTCAAAACCAGGAGGGATGGCTATTCTCGTGTGCCCACTGCGAACCAGAGGCACTGACTTAGCTGGTGGTTTCCACACCTTTACTGTACTTCCTCACACTGACTTTTCCTACTGATGACCTTTCGGAGCTGGAAACTCTGAATGTTGTGGAGAGAATGCAATTTCCTGCCTGCAACTGGGAGCGAACCTTGAAACAGCAGTCCTGCTCAACAGCTGGCAAATAAAACACGCCAATAGTAAGATCAAATGAGGAATTATGGTGCAAAAAATAAACTAACAGTGATCAAAGTCAGCTGAAGAGTCTGATCCTACAGGACAGAAGGAGCTAGTGTTCTCTTCCTAACTCAGCATTTAACTTGTGCTGTTGGAAGCAGAATGTCAAGCGCCTTGAAGTCAAGAAGATTAGTAAAAAATGGGGAGACGCTGTCCCAGGCAAGGGAAAAAACTGAAACTCCAGGAGTCTTTACCATTGCAACAGAACTGGTAATTTGTAATTTGTAAGATATCTCTTAATAGTCATCACAAGGCACTTGGGTCCAGGGGAAGGAGATCCCAGCATTTTATGCAGCATTTATGCAGTAAATGGGAGAAATAGGAAGGCCTATGGGGAAAAGGTTTAATATTTCAGTTCAAAGAGGTAGAAAAAACTGGAAACTAGCATGGTGGTTCCCATAACACCACTCTCAGCTGCAGACATGCACGCAGAAAGCAGAGGGAGGGGAAGGAACTCCCAGGAAGGATGGGATTAGCAAACCGAGGACAGGATGATTTCAATTAAGGACAGTGCGGATCCAGGCACGCATGGAAATACCTGTGGCAGAGAGTTAAATTCTTGGAAATTCCCCAGCAGGTCTCCTCCTGCCCGGGCACGGGCTCTGGTGTTCAATCTCACTCCTGGAGAGGTGGGCTGGGAGGAAAGCGTGGGCAGAAGGACTGTGCTGGACTTTGGGTCTTCGAGACTGGTGATGGCACGGGGAACACGAGGCCGAGTTAAAAAGCTCTGAAAGACAAAGGAGGCAAAGGGGTCAAAAAACCAGCCACCATCTTAGTGCTAATGGCTTTTTGCTGTTGTACTAAATGAAAAGCACAGTCTGTCTGCACGAGTGTGAGGAGCACAGCAGCACAGCAACAGGCACTGCAGAAGAAGGCAGCAATGCTGGTGTCCGCTGGGACGTCTCACTGCGGAGGGGAGGTTTTCGCTCCCTCTGCCTTGATTCCTCAGTCTTTGAGCACCACTCTGGGGATTTCTGCCCTTTGAAAGGCTGCTTTGAAGAGCCGTACCTGAATTAAGTGAAGATGTCAGATTTGTACCACAGATAACTTGCTACGCATCCATGTTCCCCAAAAGTCCAGTGTCTTCTCCTGATGAAATAAATGTATTTTTTCCATGGATGGATTTCCAGAGGTGCACATCAGGAGTACTTAGACACATGAAATCCTGCGCACAGAAAATCAGCAAGTCAGCTGGGAGCCCTGACACTGAGGAGGAGAGCTGTGCTCTGCTTCCCAGCAGTGCCATCACGCAGCTTTTCTGCTTAACCCAAGAGAGCTCTGGATACTTCAGGGAGAAGAGGAAAAAAGGGTGAGGAAAAAAAAATCTGTTTGTCATCATGAGGGCAAAGCAGTGGTAGACAAATCCATCTGTCTCACAACATTCCTGTCAGCATCTTCTCTACCGCTTTTATTTTTTTTCCCCTTTTCCTGTGCATGTGCATAGAGAGGAACAGCAGAATGATGGAAGATGGAATAAGAACGAGTTGAATGACAAATTCAGTAGATATTATATAATGAACCCGTTCTTCAGAATTGTTTAGGAGCAAGATTTATCTTGTGTAAATAAGAAGGAGCATTTCAGCATGGCACGGGCCCATTTCTGTCCATCTGGCTTTCCAAAGAAATTATGTGGGGAAAGCAGAATTCCATTTCAAGCAGTTAAAAAAGAACTGAAATGATATTGGTAAGAGTAAAACAAACAAAAAAGAATCCTGACTAATGCTATTTAAAAGTGTGGAGCTGTTCTAGGAAATTTAGAAAGAAGTGGTAACTGATGGAAACGAAAGAACTAAGCTTTGAATTTAGTAAACGATGCTTACTTGATTACACCCATACGCAGTCACTGATGAGCTCTTGAGCAGAACTGATGAAAAATTGGATTGTTTACATGTATTAAACCAAGCAAATGGGAATCTGGGCTCAATGTGCCAAAAAACCTTGAGAATAAAAATGCTAGCAATAATTGCTACATTTTATGTGTCAATGGCATGGCAGCAAGGATTCTGCATCAAATTCTGACCAATGGAAAAAGGTTGGGTATGTGAAACTGTAATATCACTTATCTACCAACCAGGCCACCTGATGACTGACAACTTTAATTTTAGCGTGAAATTGGCTGACTAGCCGTTGAAACATCCATCCCTTTTGACAGGGATAGTAGTCTCCGGATATTTACCACTGGAAACTTCCAAAGTCAGCCTCCTGCTCCACTCATCTTCATTTCGAGCAGCAAAGAGAGCAGCCTTCACTGAAATCACAGCTCTCCCGCAATGAGCGGGGCAGGGATTTTCTCCGGCTCTCGTTGGCACATACTGTGGCTGCCTCTGTGGGAAGGTGCCTGTGCTCACAGGAAAACTGAAGTACTGGGGGGTTGTGTACCCCGAGGACAAAGTGTGGTCTTTGAGGTAGGGGCGTGAGTTAAAATCAAAGAGACTTTATTTTATATGGAATGAATAAGGAAGGTAGATTTTTAACCAGAGCCCTTTCTGTGTTCTTCCCAGCCAAAAGTAGGCCCACAAAAGAACAGCACTTGAATGTATTTTAGGGTTGTATGTACATGATCTTGCAGGAGAAAGCTACGAATACGGTCTAGTAACAGGTTATAGGACACATTACCTTATGGCACCTGCACAGAAAATAAACACTAAGTGGGAGAGAGAATAGTCACAATAACCATTAATATTGTACATTCACTATCTTACTAAATACCCCGAGTACTACAGTGCTCTCCTGTCTGGACAGAAGAGATATTTAATCTGAAAACAGTGTGCTTTGTGGAAGAGTGTATCTCATTTTTAAGCTGCAATCTCACAGATATAAAGACCTGTCGTGGTTCTAAAGCCTATCGCATTTGAATGTCTTTGCTTATTTAGCAAGTTCATTAGTACTTGCAATCATTTAATTATTCTGTTTTTGATATTTGCCATCCACACCAGGTTGAGGGAGTATTTACAGCTAAACAATAATTACAACAGAAGCCAGACAGCAAATTCCCTAATCCTTCCAAATCAGCCTGGAATGGTGAGCTGCCTTCTTCCAGGACTGTGTTCTACCACAGAAACCTCCACCAATTCTGGGGACTTTGCCACAGCACCATGTGCAGATTTTGCTTTCCCTCCAAATCCATATTTAATCATCCTAAGAGTTCTCCAGATCAGTCCAGGCACTTCTAAATTATTTGGTTTCACAGGAAAAAGGTCCACAGGGGACATCCCTCCATTCACTGTGACAAGGGACGTTCCATCAGTGTATAGCCAAGAGACTGAGACAGCCATTCCATAGGGAAAGAGATTACATTAAAAAAAACCCCCAAACTGATGAAGTATCTGCCAAAATATCTTTGTTATGAATTTCTGGCTATTAGGATGCTATTTGCCATTGTGCTTCTGCCTTTTTGGCTGCCTGGAGCCCCACAGTAGTTGTAAACGTTACCCATAGCAGCTCTGGAGTGGCTTTGCTGTGCCAAAGCAGGACACAGGGTACTAACGCTGTTTAACTTTCCTAAAAACCCCACCTCAACAGTGGCCGAGGGACAGTAAAGTACGTACGAAACCTGAATGCTGCACTGACTTTTTGGATTGCAACAGAAGGCTTCCACAGAATTGAAGGATTACTGCTAATTTTTATTCAGAAAGGAAAAATAGAACTGATGAGTATAACTTGTACACAGAGTATGATGAGCGCTGCATCAGCCCAGAGACTATTAGCACATAATTAATTAAAATGGCTCGGCACTTAGGCTTCTGCTACTGACACCGTGAGAGCTAACGCTGGCCCACTTTCTACTCTCATTACAATCCATGTCAGTAGGATGGACACGTTTGAAACTGTTTCCTGCTCTTTGTTACAGTATTTGCCAATAGCAGGAGAAATTGATGCTGTAAAAGAGAGAGAGCATCTCCAGCACTGCAATGGGGGAATGAATTATCCTCTGGTACAGACTGTAACTGCACTGTATTTGGTGAGAAAAAATTAACCTCTGATATGGTCAAGGGAATGGTTTTGTGGTGCTATGAAATGGTGTTTTGATTTGTGGCATTAAGTAATGAAGGATTCCCATGAACAGCCTCAGCTATCTACAGACGTGCTTGGGTGAGTTTGAGGTGCTTGCTCACCCCAAGCTTACCTGTCCAAGGACATGCACTCCGTGAAGTCATCTCTCAGCAAGAAATTGTTCTCTCTTTCCAGAATCGGACCTTCAGAGCAGAACTTTCATTAGTATTTTCTGAAGGACACATTCCTGAAAAAACTTCAAGAGAAAAAGTTTCAGCTTGTATTTTGGGGTGATAATTTAGCTCCTTTAAAAATCCACTGAATCAGAATAGGCTCTCTTGGCCAGAAAATATTTTCTTCTCAACTACTGTAGTCAAAGACTGTAGAAAGCCCAAAGGGCTGTTGCTTCCAGGAGTTTCTCTGGCATTGCCAGCACCAGCAGATCCTCAGTGTGGACAATCCTCAATCTCAGCAGGTCTATGCTGTTACCCCGGCTCAGGCTCCATCGGCAGCACAACCATCTTGCCAATCCCAGGGTCTGCGTATCGGCACAACTCTTTAAACGCAGCTCCTCAGGATTTATTAGTGTTGCAGTGTCACCAAGAGCTGATTAATTATCAAGGACTTCTGCATAGCAGCTAAAGGGAGAGAAACGTGCTTTGAAGAACAGCATCATCCATGCCAGTCGTGTAGCAGAGCGCTAATTATTTCTGCCTGTGTCATTGTTGTTGCCATCAGAGGGAGGAAGCTGGCATTCCTCCAGCTTCTGGTACTTTAAGGTAATAACGAAGAGTGTCTCAGCATGCTGCATGTTAGAAGGAGATTTAATGTGCTTGCTGAATATTGTATTGAGTTCCTGATTTGTGTCAGCAAGACCTGCTAATTCATAAGAAAAAGTGTCATCAGGACTTATTTTACATACGTTTAGACATGGGGAAATTACGCCGGAGAAAGCCTGACTGTAGCCATTAGCACTCGCTGCAGATCTCATTTGACTTGAAAGGTCACTGAGGGATCCAACGAGGTACGGACAGATCTGTTCAAAGACACCCCTCCAGGATACTGCTGGTGTCCTCCAGAAAGGCTCAGGTCTTTTATTCCTGCTGCTCCTCTCTCTGCAGAGAAACCTCCCAGGATTCTGTCCCCACCAGCCCATGCTTCCTGTTTCTGCACAGGCTCCTGCTCCCTCACCATCCCCTGGACTCTCCAGCTGATCCCTGCTGGGACCACTCTCAAATGGCTTTTGCAACTCCCCTCCCCTCTTCCCTGGTGTATTTAAAACAAGTCCCACATTTGCCATCTAAAAAACACTCTCAAAATAATGTAGGAACTCCACTGATGCAAAATACTCTTTTCCCCATTTACCACCAAAAAGGAGAAGCGCTGAAACCTGATGGGAGGTGGATTGGCAGTTGGGATCCTTGGGCACGCCAGGGTCCCTCCGGCCCTGGGGGACAAAGGGACCTCTCTACTCCCCACTGTGGCTGTGATGGGCACCACGGCTCAGATGGGGGCAGCGAGGGGCTCCTGTGGCTCCCTACTGGAGTCTCCAAGGCTGCAACATGTATTTTGATAGCACGAAATCCCAGAACCCTTCATAAAATATTCATGGCTTTTTTAGTGCTGCATCTTCTAATTTTAAAATCCAGGCCCTAAATAATTTAGCAGAGTTATGAAGAAAAATAAAGAAAAAATAAACAAGTCTCCAACCAAGAAACCCCCCATCGAGGTTGTGGCACAGTTGCTAAATTAAACTTGTCAAAGATTCCCGCCATGTTACTTATTTCTGCAAGAGATGTATAGCTGTGCCCGCTACCCCCAGGCCCTGAGCCTTCTTGCCATTGGAAAGCCATCAGCTCGTGCCAGCGGCCTCATCCTGCCCAAAGCAGGGACCTGCTTCTGGATGTGCAACAGCTCATTTGCCATGAAAAAGCAGCCGGTGAGACCCTGCTGCAGCCCTGCCCCATCACGCTTTGTCCCAGATCCACCTTCTCAAGCGGCCACAAACACTTTGCACCATAAATCTTAGAATATTATTTCTCCCTGGATGCCCCATGCACGTCCTGGTCACAGCCCCTGGGGGCCCTTTGGTCACTCGCTCTAGACTCCCGCAGTACAGACATGGAGACACTTGAGATGGAGAGTCCAGACCTTTCTTCAGTGCTCGGTTGCATAATTACAGCATCTAATGTGGTTTGAATTTGTGTGCTTTCAGCTTCCAGTTCTTGAGCCCTCTCCCATTTTTTTCTACGCTAAGCGAAAAAGCCACTGTGCCCCAAACTGGCTCTTTTTCCTTGTGCAGGAAATGCTACCCCAGAGAAACAACCCAAGTGGGCTTGGGTTAGCTAGTTATCAATATATAAAAAGACTGAGTAGACTTAAAGATGAAATTAAAATATGAACCTCTCTAGCCATGAATATACTTTCCAATAACCAGATTTGGCTCTGTGGTTTGCTGCTGTTCAGGGCTGGCTTTGCACAGGTTACTCTGCTGAACGCAAACTCAATTCACCTCTCACTGAAAAATACAGTATGTCCCCTGAAATGGTAAATATGCCAGCTAACTCCCCCAATTTAATTAACTTCTCCCCAATGGCCTTGCTTAAATAGACTTCAAAGTTCAAAAGACAAAAAAAATGAAGAATTGCATTTTAATAATGCACTTGACAAAAATGGGAAAAAAAGAGTTTTCATTATTGGATATTGCAGTCATGGAAACTCCTGTGCCTAGCGGCTGGTTTGCCTTTTATAACATCAATAATTTAAAACTTAATTATTGTGCATTATTTGGTTAAAGAAGATTATGACTCTAACATTTGCATTTATTTATCAGTAATGGTGAGATAGCTCTTCCTCAGTAAAAATATATTTGGAAATTCATTCACCCTGCAAACAAAATCACAGAGCAGCTCATCTCTAATGCTACTATTTAACCACCGAGAAATTAAGCCTCCCAGTTCTGGAATATGATGAGAAATGTCTGTTTATTACCAAGCCATTTGGGTGACTTTTCTGCGGTGCACTTTCAAACCATTAAAAAGGCATATTTTGAGGGTAATCTCTGGGAATAACAACCCCATTATCCCGTGCGGAAGCTCGGTGAAATTTCTTGGTTTTATCTTCAAAGGGCAGGAGACATTTCTTGATGCCTTTCATTTGTCAGAAGACACGAACCCTCCAGGGAGCAGCCTGGGTGCAAGGGACAGCGCTGCCAGCCTCCAGGACACCAATGCACGCAGTCACACGCTGGCTCTTGTCACATCTTGAAGGAATTTTTAGATTGGGTATTAGGAAAAATTTCTACGCTAAAAGGGTTGTGAAGCCTTGGAAGAGGCTGCCCAGGGCAGTGGTGGAGTCACCATCCCTGGAGGGATTTAAAAGCTGGGCGGTCGTGGTGCGTAGGGACAAGGGATAGTGCTGGTTTTGGCAGAGTTGGGTTGATGGTTGGACTCAATGATCTGAAAGGTCCCTTCCAACCCAGACCATTCTATGACTTTACAGGCTGCAAGTCTGCAGTCCTGCTTTCCCTTTGAATTAAGGACCGCACAGGGCCCACTGACTTCATCTGAGCTGGGTGGAGGGCAGGATACAAACCTACTGGGTACCTCGAGACTGTCCTGGGACTAAACCAACCCCCACCATGAATCAGAAGACACAGGGGACACCTCCTTTTGCTGTCACAGGCAGTTTGCTCGGGCAACTTCTGTTTTCTCCCCTGTCATGCTCCATGCCAGCCCTGCTGAAAAGGCACTGTGCCCCTTCCTCATCCTCCTGGCTTTTAACATGAGACATAAAAATCCCATTTGATAATTTTGGGGAATTTTCATGGATTCACCTCGGAAGAATGAAGGCTTGACCTAACTTTCTGAAAATACCGCCTGCGGTCCTGTGAAGCCCCAGCAGTTCCCACCCGACACTTCGGTCACCACCCCGATCAGCAGCAGGAACGACAGCAGAGATTCGGGAGGGAGAATGGGTCTTTCAGGATTAGAAAGCAAAATGTGAATTTGGCTGGGATTAAGTGGCACAGAAAATTCATCCGCTGTTTTAAATCCAGCAATCTTGTAACATAAAGCACTCTTGAGAGCCTAATCAGAGCAAATCACTTTCAACTGTTGATTTTTAGGAAAAAAAAAAAAAGAGGACGGAAGCAAAAAGGCCTGTTATACCTTCTTTCTTTTCCCAAGATGTACAAAAAACCCCAGAGATGGTGGGAGGTAGAGATTTCAAAGAAAGTAATTTTGGTGCTCAACTCCTATGGACCATTTGTATACTTAGGGCCTTTTAAACCTACCCCCGATGCAGAAAGGGGAGCACTACAGATCACGATCCTGATGTATAAATATGTAAATTAGAAAAAAATTAATAGCTCTGAAAAGTTCATAGGTTCAAGAGGGCCACCAATTCTGAATTGGATGAGACTTGAATCGGCGAGCGCTTGCACACGGAGCATAACATTTCCCACTGCCGCGCTACACACAAATCTGTGTGTTTTGCAGAACTCTGACGAATTCAACTCCGACAGCAATTAGTCTCACCACCTTATCATATGCTGCAAAAAGTCAAGTCACACCAAATACAAAATTAAAGGTTGGGTTTTCTGAGCTTCCTAATGCCTGTTCAGGCATCTGTGCAGATTTTCAAAATGTGCATTAATGAGACTCCACGGAAAACTGAAGTTACTGCAGAAAATAACTCCCTGGAATGCAGGTTACTAGGAATGAGCTCGTTCCTGTGTTTTGGGCAGTAGGTGCACTGTCTGCTCTCTGAAAACAGGCAGCCTGGGTTAACCCTGCCAGCTCCTGAGCTCGGAGACAGCACGCAAGCTGGTTACAGCACCTGTAAGGCAATCTAGAAATTTTCAGGAACAATAAATGCCCATAATAAAACTTTAGGGAAAAGAATAACCAATGACCTTCCAAACACCTCACGTTAGAAATATGTGGAAGGTGGCAATCCATCTGCGAGCAGACAGGGGAACCATGATTGATAACAGGAGCGGGTGCCAGCCAGCAAACCCCATTTTGGGTGAGGATCTCTCCTGCTGTCCTCTGCCTCCGCAGAGTGATAATACCCGCAGAGGTGTCAGGAGACCACCTTGCCCCCGGCGCAGAGCTAACAAGGATCATTACACTCCCATGAACACCCATTCAAATAGATCTTTCTCAGCCAAAACGCTGGCTCCTGCCCAGGGCGGCCCTGCCCGAACGCTGGGCCTGCTGCGCCGGCCGGAGGAGGCTGGGAGAGACCAGATGAAACAGGAGGCAAGAACAAAGAGGGAATCTGTGTCCAAGAGATATTCCAGGCAAAAATGCAGTGTCACGGTCACGGGAAACGGCAGAGGCAGGGTGGTCCCCATGGCAGGACCAAACCCCAGCCATCCAGCAGTGCCTCCCCAAGGAGCAGGCCAGAGGGTTGAGCTGGGAGACGCAGATTATTCACAGAAAGGGTTGTGCTGGAGACAGAGGGATTGGCAAACATCCCCACACTTGCCCCCAGGCTAACGCAGACACACAAAACATCAGATTCCAGCTGTAAAAGTCAACGGAAGGTGTTTCTGGGGGCCTCGCGGATGTAAACCCCACATTTGGCTCCAACTTGGCCACGCTCTCCAGCCCGTGGATGTGGGCCCTCAGCGGGGCTGGAGGACCTGCCACAAAGCAGCTCTGTGGAGACACTGCAGCCAGAAAACAGGAAAGACTAAGTAAAAATGCAGTAAGCCTCTTGGTACTCCCCTGCATATTTAGCGTCTATAAAAGTACTTGCATGTGTTTAGCAATGCATTTAATTAAGTGGAGCTGGGTGGTAATATTTGCTCAGCTAATGCTGCTTTATTGGCAATTGCTTTCACCTGTGCAATGCTCCTCTCTGTTGTTTTTAAAGGCCTGTGGTCTTAACGCCACACCTTGCTCTTAGGAAGGATCCAAAGTCACCTGAAAATGACTGGTCTTCCAAAACCTAGGGAAAAATTACCTGCTTTCTAGATAACCAATGCTATTTTCCCGGTTGCAAAGAATACAGACTGCCCTAGAATCATACCTGTCTATAATCTGCTGTACTTTATTTTATATTTAAATGCTATATTTTCACTTCAGCAGATATATCATCAGTCTCACCTGGTCACTCACAGAGAAGCACTTCACCATTCATTATCTGCCAGCACAAATTACAATTGCAAGTGGAGCATTATCTAATTATTGTTTTAGGTAGAGAAATCAGTAAAACCCCCCTTGAGATCCCAAGAGGTGATTTGGAGGCAGATTTAAAGGGAGACAATGCTTCGAAGGTATCTATTATTTATGCCCAGCTATGCTGACCTTTGAAAAATAACCTTAAGTGACACACAAAGAGCAGAGAAAGACCTGACCTAACCACCACTGAAAAAGCTTACACTGGGGTTTAGTGGATCCAGATCAAGCTCAATGCTAAATTAATTTCTGGGTTGTTATAATCTTTATCCTTGACTATATTTCATGTTGCACCATATGGCTATCAACACGTATTGTGTCTCCATCTGGGTGTAAGCAAGAGCTCCACATTAACTCTCAAAACAGAATCTTCATTATGAGGAGAAAGAGGGTGCTTTTAAGGGCTGAGGAGGTCTGAAGGCACAGCTCCACCATGCAGCAGTGCTACTGCCCCGTGTTCAGCCTGGTCTGTTTTATAAAGGGGTGTGTTTCTTGGTTTTCCTTCTTGTTTTATTTCTTGTCTGGTACTACTGGATAATATTTACCCTGTGCTACTTCACAGCCTGTGAAATGGAAGGACGGTTCAGCTGACAGAAAAAGAAAATAAAAAACTCAACCACAAAAAGCCCTCCTGTCCACATCACACGCACTCCGCGTTTGGCTGGAGGCTGCGGAGCTAATGGAGAGGATTAGCATTTCTCCCTCCACAGGTACTAATTTGGGAGACACTTATTTTCCTTTTGCAGACTTTCCTGTGCAAATGACATGCTCTTTGGAGAGGGAGGATCTAAGCTACAAGAAAGATCTTGTTATGCTCTGGCTTCATAAACAGGAGCTTCAAAAATCAACGGAGCCTTGTTATATATGGGATAAACAGAACCACCATGAAGGAACGCACTGTCTGTTGTAGATTCATGAAGTGAGAATGGGCAGGATTTTCCAGCAGATAGGAAATCATTCACTGCCTTCAAAGTTTCTAGCTCCATGAAGATCAGACATCCAGATGCCTAGTGCCATTGCCTGCAAATACAAACTGGGAATTGTGGAAACGTGAGAAATCTTTTCACATGGGAGTCAAGAGTTCTCCTCTGTCCAAGTCTGGAGCACACAATCCTCAGTGTTTTAGATGTTTCTGACTAATGGTTGGAAGGGAAGAGAGAAAGCATAAGATGTGCAATAAATTACATTTCTTTCTAAATCTGCTTTAGTTTAGAAGCCACTCAATTTATACCAAAAGCCCTTGGCTCAGAAGCACTGTGTATTTTGCATAATATACAAGTACTCAAAGAAAAATGTAGTATACAAAAAGTAGCCAAGATTTTTTAAAGTGACTAATGATTTTTGAGTGTTTAAATATAAATAACTTTAAAGGGAACATAGTTTTCATAACACTTGAATAAACCTTTTCAGCTCTTCTTAAAGTAGATACTACACTGCAGTGTGGAGGTACTCATAGAAATCTGTTCCAGGTTCCCATTTTTAAATTCCATATTTTCTAATTGAGAGGTTTTTTTCTCCTCCATGAGGACTGTCACGCTACTGTCCTATACAGTATAAGTCCCTTTGAGATTTGTCCACGTACCCTTACAACAGCACAGGATTTTTTTTTAAATAATGTCCCAACCATTCTGTTAAACAGCTGTGATATTTAAAGGCTTATTGGGTTTTGCATTTTGCTTTGTTGTTTTTCTTAAAAAATAAAAACAAATAGATATGAAAAAAGTGTTCTGTGCTGAGCTTCTTGTCTCCTTCACCAGGTGCATCTCCTTTTCAATAAAATCTTTGCCTACCATAGCCTTCAAGCTTCATCCTCCATTTTCTACCCTCCACGTTTTCATGACAATTCATTCCTTTACCATTTTCCCTTCTTCCATCTTCAGTTATTCTCCTTGTTACTGGTTCTGTTCCCAAATACTCTTTTTCTGTTGGTTGCCTGACTGTGTTGCTCCCATATCTCTGGTATCTTCCTCTTACTCTACCTCCTTCCAACTCTTCCTCCTTCCAACCCCTATTGATGTAATTTCTGCTTCTGCTCAGCAGTTCAGACACTCAGTACCTTCCACCCCAATTCCTCCCCTTCTCCAGCCCCCTCTAATCAATTGTCTTCCCATATTCTATCATCTTCCTTCACGATTTCCCAAAATAATACATTGACTGATAAATATTTCCATGCTCTATCCATCTTGTGTTTGTGACAACCCCAAAATGAGCTGCCTTGCTCACCCATTAATCTAGTAGTCTTCTATCATCAATTGATGCTGTGCCACTCTCTTTGCTGTCAATCAGCCTTTCTGGGTGTGAACAGCCTGAATTTCCTCTTTGGTTTCCTTTGCACCACCATCTTCACTCCCAGTTACTTTGGCAGCACCTTGCTTCTCACAGTTTTTCCCCCCCAGCCAAGCTCCTAACCCACCTTTATCCCTCCCAGCATTCCCAACATACATTCCAGCTCACTTTGTTTCAATATTCATATCAGGGGTAAGAAGAAACCAGCCCAAGACAAAAATAGAGCAGAAATTCAGGGGATGGCTTGTGAAGCATGCAGCTTTTAGCAATCACGGGCAATGACATTTTGAGGCTGCTCTGCTCAACCAAAAGGCTGGAGGCATCTCCCCTGAGACTGTAATTGAGGAACTAATGTTGTCTTGCCAACAGCCTCTCTTTCCTGGTCTCTGCCCAACAGACACGACTTGGATATTATCCTTCCTCTGAGCCTTGAAATCTGGGCACACTAAGCAGTCATTTTCCCTCTTGTTCAGGTTTTAATTTAACCTCCCTGACCACAACAGGTGGTGATGTTGGAATCTGGCACTGAAGAGGTGTGCATGGCTGTTCTCACAGGATGTTGTATTTGTAGGCCAGCAGCAGCTGTTTGGTAATATTTATATTTTCCCCCACTTGTTTTAAGTTCGTATTTAGCATCAGGCATTGCTCCCCTTTCAGTCTGTCTTCTGCATTTGCTCTTTTTTTTTTTTCTTAATCCTGCATTGCTGAATTTGCCATTCCCCTAAGTCCTACCAAACCCACACCTAAATCCGCACACGCTCGTGCCTGATTCCCCTTCCAGCCACTGACACTTGCCCAGAGCAATGCTGGCATGTGAGGAGCACGTGGAGAGGACAGGGAGGAGGAAAATGAGGAGAAACTTTCTGTGCCTCGTCTATTTTTTCCTTGTAAGCAGGCAGGTGGTGCTGGGTCACAGCTGCACTGCTGAAGTTGCTGGGTAGGTTCAGGAAGAGTGAAAGAGCAGAGGAATAAAAGAAATGAGAATGGCACCTGAGGAAAAATCTGTGTAATGGAAGTCTTTCCAAACTGATTTCCATAGACATTTCACCAAGGGATCTTCATTCCAGTACTTACACACAGCAGGACTAATCAGTTTATTTCTCCATTAGAAGGTTGGTATCTGTCTCCAAAACAGTTTCTCTGGGCTGCAGCCCTGCTGAGGAACCACACGTCTTTCCTGAGCACTGGAAGAGCTGCCCATGCAAATCCCAGCAGGAATTGTGTGAAGGGCTGGATTTCGATGGCTGTACAGGTCAGAGAGTTCACAGGGCCGATGATGAGAACATTCCCAGTTGTTCCATGGTGGTGTGCGAGCAGAATATCCCTCTCTCCCCACCAGCTCTAAGGGACGGGCAATGGCCTCTTCTGAGGTGGGATTAGAGCCAGGAAAAGGTGTGTCCATGGTCCTCACTTACTTTGTTGACCTGTTCCTTGAGTATCTTTTAGATGTTGGCTTATCCAAACAAAGAATGGAGCTCTTTTGTTTGGTTGGTTTTTCTTGTTATTTCTGTTGTACATTTATATACAATTAATTCCCCAGACTGATTTTGCAGGGAGTGGAGAAACAATGTGAGCCAATTCAATATATTTTTCCAGAGTAAGTAACCTGCTATGCGCCTTGGAAAATTGGATTTGTTCTTTTTTACTGATGTGGAAGCCTGGAGTCTTGAGAATATATACGTATGCTGTGCCATTCCAGAGTCTAATACTGGAACGGAATTATCTGATATTCCTGGCGGGAGGAAGGTTTTATGCCTTTTGCTTCTGCCAAGTCAACCCAGCAGAAAGAGAGAGAGGGAATTTGCAGTGCCTTTCTCAGCCACGAGTACCAATGTCAGGCCCATTAGCTTGATTTTAATATTTCCCAATTTGATTAGAAGTGCTGGCAGTTGGGGAAAAAATGTCCTTGGACTAATAAACACAGCAAATCTGATAAGGGAGTTACAGAGAGACTTGCTGCACAGCCTCCCAAGTACCAGTTTCACAGGCGATGGTATTGCCTGTTTCAGTCTCTACAATAGTACATGGAATATCATTAATATTTAGCTCTTACTGATGATGCTGAGAACCTGGACCATTGTCGGGAATAGCTGAGTCTCTGAAGTGTGCACGGGAATTTGTTCTGGGTTATTCAGTTTTCGGGGGTTTTTTGGGGGATATGCGGCATATTTTGGTTTGCTTTAAAAAAAAAATCCAAAAAATATGGATATGAACATAGCCTTGGGGCCAGCAATATACAGCCTGCATCTTGGCTCAATAACTCCTGTGGTAGGAGAGAGACAGTGAAATCAGTGCAAGACCTGAGCACAGTCTGAAGCCATTCTATACTGCCGAGATTTGGTTTTGACCTCTGCTTTACTTCTCCCTGCCAGCACGAAGGCTGCTGAAAGGAAAAGTGAAACCAGCCCAAAATACAAAACTTACATTTACATTTTTTGAAAACGTTCCAGCTCTTAGTTCCATCTGTGCCAATCAAACTCCATGGCTGGATAATACACAAAACCTTATTAAAAAATACTAAGCTGAATTATATGCAAATTAGGGTTTCATTGTCTGTCATCTCAGAAAGGCTAATAACATTACAGATGACAACCTTCTTATCAAAAACAGTTTCTAATACAAATTGCCTTTGACTATATTTACAATGTCACTTTTAATCAAGTGAATTGTCAGGCTATTGCACTTACGCGATCCACATTACGCAAAAAATATAAAGAAGAGGGAAGCAGGTACAAGTGCTTTCAGCTTTAACGGGCTGCCCATTTCATACCAATTACTACGCATTTAGTAAGCTTACCCTTGTGTTCTTAGAAAAATGCCAGATAGAAATGTACGGGCTCCTCTGAAGGAGACAGCGTGCAGGAAAAGCTCATTCCACTTACCAAGAGCATTTGTCTTCGTAATTGCACTTACTTTTCTTTCTCCTATGCAATTAGTAAATACAAGCTAAAAATAGCCACGTGAATGCCGATGTGGTCCCTGACTGTTTCTCTGTTGTGTCACTTTTAGGGAAGCTCAATGTTCCATTTGTGTGTAAGTTAACAGCTTTATTCACAGCTGGATCCCTGCAGGTGTGTTTTCCCTGGGCGCACTCACTCTCAGCCACACGAGCGTCTCCCGCGGGGACTCGGGCAGCTCCTGTTCCCCGGGTCCAGCCACCATCCCATGGCTCGGCCACCACCACTGCCCTCACCACGGCTTCACCCTCCATTTGCAAATACAGGCACAAGGATTTCCACTGTTTGTGCTTTTTTTGTTGGTGGGGCTTGACAAAATGCTGCTCACCAGAGAACATCCTTCCCTCCTGCCAAAGAGTGGAAAAGGGGAATTTCTTCCCTACCGTGTGCAGGCAAATGTTCAAAGCCAGGTGTGCAAAGGTCACTTCATGTGCAGAGCTGCTGTCCTCCTCCCAGCAGCTCTGCTCATAAATTGAGAGCTCCAAGATGAGGAAATAAAAGGTTTGATTATATGTACTAAATTTCTATGATACCTTTCATCTTTTTCCCATCACTGGGCTCTGTTTCCTGAAAACTGCCTCGTAAAAATAGTGGCCCTATCAAGTCTTGTGTATTGGCTCCAAGACGTGCTGATGTGGCCCCATCCTTTCCCGGTGACAGGATCTGCAGTAATACCCAGCCTCCTGCTCGCCTTCCAAACGTCCCAGCACGACACAACGAAGCAGATTAGGGTACTTGGGGAGGAAGATCTCTCCTTCCCCAGGTCCGGTTCACTGAGGAAGTAAAGACCAAGAATTATTCACACCGTACTGGTCCCTGATGGTGGCTGACAGTCCCTATGGCAGAGACATCACTTCTGGCCTCAGGAAAACTGGCTCCTAGCTTCAGTTTTCCTACAGATTTCCTCCGGGCAAGCCTTTTAACTTGTCAGTGTCTCGGTTTGCTGGCGGCTGAGTGGGGATCCTGGTTGCTTTTCCCACTCCCTGGAACATGCAGATGGATTTGCATTCCCAGGGTTTCTGTATGTGGGGGAGCCAGAGCCGGAGGCAGCAGCAGCCCCGATGCTCTGGGAGCACCAGCATCCCACTCCTGCCTAGCCCAACGGTGCATTCCCGTTTTCTCTACAGGATAAACAGTAAAAATAGCAGCTGTCTGGATAAAAGAGCTAAAAACCACACACATGGAAGAGGAATAACAAATTTTCAAACCCACAGCCCTAAAATTCTCTTGTGTGTTTAACCACCAAACACTCCGGAATCCGAACTTCCACCCTTTTCAGGGAATAATTTTCAATTTTTATCAGCCAAACACTTTTTAAAAAGGTTTGCAGCTACAAACATTAAGTACGAGCTTAATTAGAATATTAAAATGTATCTCCTATTATATACACATGCACGCCCCTGCCTCTCACACGGGAAGGGTTTTCCCACAGGTCACTTTGTGTTATTTCTGTTGCTTTCTATAGAACAGTTATTTTTATCTATAAGAATCCTGCTTTTCTTCTTGAGAAAAATATTCTGCAAAATGAATAAGATGCATTAAAAGTCTATAAAATACTATAAAATGAGAAATACAGTATCAGTTCAAGAGTTGGATAGCAACTTGTTTTTGTCACCTAAATACAAAGAATTTAGAACATTGAAGAGGAAAGGACAAAAGAATTAAGTTAATAAATCTAATATTCCTTTTCTTCAGGAAAAAATATTGCAGGACTAATTTTCTCAAATCCCAAAAGAGTGAAAACTCTTTTTTTCCCCTTTCTCAATGCAATTTTCGTTCTTTTGATAAATTAGAAAGACTTTAATTTCCTTTTTCATTATAGTTTGAATTATAAACACAGGCACAAGCTTTGGGGATTACACGCAGAACAGAAAAGCACCCAAACCTTATGTTTGTGGCTGTTCCAAACCATTTGTTAATGCCCAGAGACGGGACACTGCTGCTGGTCTGGGGGTCCCACCTCCCCTCTGCCCCCCGGCTCTGAACCCCTTCATTTTGATTTCTCCAACTAAAAAACAAGTGATTTGTCTCCTTCCAGGCACTGCTGCAGCTGCCATTCCTGTGTGGAATTCTGCCTGTACCAGCGATCCAATGTTTCCCCAGTGCCTCAAACCTGCCCTGCACCGCTCTGGTGTCTGTCCTTGCTCCGAACTCAGAGTCCTGGTGCTCACGTAGCGGAAAAGTTTCTCCTTCTTGAGGAGATCAAGTTAGACTTTTTCACCCCCAAATGTTTCTTAAGGATTGAAACGGGACCCCGATCTGCCACGCTCCAGAGCTTTCTGTTTGCCAAAGTACAACTGCTGGCTGTAATACTGGGCCTGACCTGCATCATGTCAAAGCTCTCACTATTTTAGTGTTACAGCCCAAAAAAGCATCAGGGGTAACAGTAGAAACATGCTGGCTTCTTCAGGGGCACTGTCACTGGCTTTCTAATGAGTGGGAATTTGGGAATTTGAATTGTGGGTCCTCAGCAAAGGAGAAGTGTCTCCAGGGACTGAGCAGTGAGTTACCAGCCCCTATCAAAGAGCACAGAGATGATCTCATAAAGCCACTAGTTTGGGAAAGGAGGAAAAGAGGACGGGAACAGAGACTGACCCGCACAGCAAGATCTGCCTGCTGCCACGCAGGAACTGGGATGGCTCACTCCAGGGTGGAGGAGAGCTTCCCAGCATCTTCACTGACACACACCATGGCGAAATCTGTGCTCTCTGAGGGGTCCTAGACTGCACATCACGCATTTATAAATACAGCCAAGCAAGAAACCACCTTTTCCAGCCCCAGAACACGCACACTTTCCAATAGTCTTTCCATATTTGCAAGCAAACAGATCAATTTGTTTCACAAGCCTCCTCCTGTCTCTATTCAGCTGCCAGAAGGATGATCTCAGGATAAAGTGTGCCAAACAACAGAGAAGATTTTTGGGGGAAAAAACCAATGCCATTATAGAAATAGTCATGTCTGCTTGCCCCCCTTCAGCCTTTTAATTTACAAAACTCTAATTAGGGAAGACTTAATCTATGGCATACATAAGGAAACTGAAACTTCTAACAAAATATGCTCAGTACCGTTTGCTTCATGCTTCATTAATAAAGAACAAAATGTCTCTAGACTTTCTGTAACATATGCACAGAGCGATTTCAAACCAGACTGAGATTCTTTTCAAATGAGGGTTATAATATATTCAAGCAATAACAATGCATTTTTTTATTGCTTTGCTTGTAAAGTTGTTTCCATGTTCTGCGAGGACAAAGTTATTTGTCATTTTTGCAAAGTATAACTTGTTACTTTGATGGTTTTTAGGACCTTTCTATTTCAGCTGTAGCTTCAAGGTTGAGTGTAGCCTACAGCAGAGCTGAGCTCGGGGACTCAGAGGGTAAGAGGAAGACTTGTATTTTTCTATAGAAATTGTATCTTTTCAAAAAAATTAGAGACACAGGAAAACAAAGTTTTGATTCATCTTCTAACTCATATATAATGCGTAGGGCTCTGTGCCAGCAGATCACAGGAAAGCAAAAGGGATTTCTGGCTCTTCCATGTTTTCTCGTCTTGCTCAGACTGCAGACAAACCAGTTTAGTCACTGGACAGGTCTGGAGCAAAGAACCTCCAGGAGACAAACACAACCTTTATGGTTTCTACCAAAGACTGTGTCCTGGTTTGTCTATGGATGCAGACCCACTGCTATCACTGACTGTCTGCCCTGAAGAGTGGGGCTGCTGCAGCCTGGGCAATCTCTGCCCTGGTACTGATAAATGGGGTGAAGAGATCTGCACGACTGAAGAATTTCCCTTTCCACATCCATTTCCAGAAGGAATCCGATAGAGGAAATTCCCTGGATTCGTTCACTGAACGCAATCTCTCTCCGTGCAGGCAAAGGGGAATCAAAGTGATCTCACGAGTATAAAATATTTGATAGTAAGATAATCTGGGGGAGAACATTTGCCCAGGAGATTAAAAAACACAATTTCAAGTAGCTTTGAAAACGTGTGTGTGCTCCTACAGCGAGGTGTTAGATTGCATTGTACGCATTGAGACATCAAGGTTTACCAACATTTGCAATTCAAATATAAGCACCGAGTGGAAAACTGTGAAACTGTTTAAAGGTGTCAGTGGATGGGTTTGTAAGCAGAGGTTTGGATATCATTTGATAGCTGTTTATTTTTTGTTAATGTTTACGATGGCCTGACTTTCCATGTGATGCAGATCAGCTCTGGTGGGTAAATGGCACTGAATCAGTGTTTTGAAAATACAGAATATTTTCATATTTAGCCAGTGAAACAAAAAGCCTTCCTAGAGTGAGCAGACTGTTAAAATGCTAATAGACTGTATTGAGGGAGTTTACTCAGACCCCAGCAGGAAACACATATACCATTTACAACGATCTAGATATGTGTTTTTAACATAAAAGGGTTTCCCTTCCCGTGGAACTGTAAGAAGAGAGTAAAGATAATGTGATAAACCCCATGCCAATGAAGAAAGAAGAAAAATATATAAAGGGCTAGTGAACTTAATTAGGTTGAAATAATTATGAGCATGAAGTATGTGCATATAATGTGATAGCAACCTTTTATGTTTAATGTCCTAAAAGGGAATCTCATCAGTCAACTGCTGGTGAGAAACAGCACAGACACTGTCACAACATGTTTCATCCCATCAGAGATTTTAACCAAAAAATGTCCAAGTTTGAGGGGTTTGCTACATATTGCCCAGCCTCCAGTGCCCAGCACCACCTTCCAGAGCTCAGGGGGTGTGTTCAGAACCACCCTGAGCTGCAACACAACATTCGGAATGAGAAAATAAAGAGGAAAATCTTGCTGTACCTCTCGGTGCCTGGTGAATTCACGAGCAGAGCTGGTGCTGGCTTCAGCAGAGGTGACCGGGCTCGTTCTGCATCAGGAACTGAATGGGATCGAAGATGGCAGGGTCAAAGAAAGCAGAGAATCCAAGAAACCTATAAAAACAAAGTCCAGAATGGCTGCAGAGCTGTAACCTTCCAGAAAGGTAATTAAACAAACAGGCAAGGAGTGTTTGGGATTGAAATCTCGGTTTAAGCATCCACTGTTCCTTTATCTGATTATCAGAGTGGGAGACAGAGTTCACGTGCTGAAAAGACCAGAAGATTCTTTTTGTCTTCTCCTTGTCTTTCTTTGATTTTTTTCCCCCACTCATTCTGAACATTGAATAAACATTGCATTAATTCAATCCTGTCTGATGGTCCTTCGGGTGACAGGATTTGAAATCTTACATTAGGAAACAAATTCCTTGCCAAAACTAAATTCTTTTAGTCTGGCTCATACATTCCCAGCTCCATACAAATAAAATACACAAACTCAACTTGCTGACAAACGGTGTGGATATTCAAAGATACCTATGTCTCAGAAATAGCTAATAAGCAGTTTAGCTATTTTTATTTTTTTTTTTAAGTTTTGGCTCCACTTTCACCCTGCAGTGTATCTACATCAATTGTTTTATGCAAATGTCAGTACAATCCCTTGCCATCAGCTTAACGCGTTTCCTCCAAATGGTTGAACTCCCTCCCATTGTAGGAAAAGTGCAAGGTTTAAGATTTCTCCCAGTCATTTAAAAATAAATAAATAAATAAACAGAGGAGAAAATGAGAGATTATTTACCTCATGGATTTGTTTTGCTTTCCTAAAACAAAATAATTCTGGATTCTACTTACTGGAAATCTGCTGGGTTAAGGAACATTTAAATGAAAACAGCATAGGGTTGTTTTGCTTTGTTGGCTTTTTGTTGCTTAGGATTTTTGGAAAGGTTTACAGTGGAATTATATAAACAAAATTAAACAGTAGTTTAGCATTTTGCAGAATCACACGGAAGAACAAGGCATTCTGATTAAGAAGGCTAAATCCCACAAACAGAGTGCATCAGGAATTTTCTGATGAATGGTTTAGTGCTAGAAAATGCCGGTTGGCCATAAAAATCGCTTTTTCTAGATACATGTTGCTAACAAGCAATTTCTCTGAGAAATGGCCTGCCACATAGCCATCCTGCCTGCTGCCTCCATGCCTTCTGGGTCTGAAGGACTTCCAGGACGGATGCCTGCAGACCCGGAGCTACCAGGTTCCTCCTGGGAGCCCACAAGGACAGGGCTCAGCTACTGGTTTTCGTAAAAGGCGAACAGCAATTGTGTGAATTCCCAGAGGAAGCAAGGACACGGGAAAGCCTACATTGGCTAAGGGTATCGGCTCAGAGCAGAGCTGCGGGTTATCTGCCCTGGTCCAGAGCCGCTATCCAAGCCCTGCTCGGCCACGCTCACAAACTTCCCCAGCTCTCATGGTCAAGACAACCCTTTGGTTTGATGCTGGCCAAGAGAGTCCGTCCCATGATCTCCATTCCTGATCCTGCCACTATCCCCACAGGAAGGCTTTCCTGTCTCTGTGTATTCTTTTTTCCTCCTGCCCTTTTGGTATGACTGTTTGTCTTCAGCGGGGGAAAGAAAATAATTAAAAATAAATGCCTATTTCTGTTGTGTGGGCACCTGCAGGGACTGGCACAATGGAGCCCTGATCTCATCTGCGGCCGTAGGGCATACTCTCCTTTAATGTAACTATCTCTTAGAACATACACAACAAACAGACCAGAGAAAAACTAATTTTCTGCTTTCTTTCTATTTAAATATACTGCCAACTCAAAAGGCAGAATCCTTTCATCATCTCAATGTCTTCCCCCTGTACAGCATTTTGGCGATTACAGAGACAAAAAAGAAAAGCTGAAGTTTGCAGTGGTTTCAGCAGCTGAAGTTCACGCTCTCGGAGAGATGCTGTGTCCAGCAGCTGGTGGAAATCAAAGTGAACCCAAGAAAACCTTCCCAAGCCTGGAAATCACACCGTTCCCAGGGCTCAGGAGAAGTGTTTTCCCAAAGTGCTCTATCAGTTTGTCTATTAAATTCATGCACTTGAATATCCTAGAAACCTGGAGTCATAAAAGCCACACGGTGGAATACTGATCTGAATTACTATTTTGCAACGGGTTCATTAATTTTTTTCCATAGTCCTTAATTATACTGAAATAACAGCCTATGAAGGTGCCCATTTTGCTTATATCAGTATCATATTATCTTGAATATTATTTTTTCAATAATAGCAATACTGAAGACAGAAAATACTAAGTACATCGTGTTAGCCAGAAGGCGTTGCTCTCATCCAGATATTCCTTCCATAGTGAAAAACACTTAAGAAATAGATTCAATTAATTTTGTTGCTAAGATGTCAGTACAATCTGCCATGTACACGTAGCAAATGTGAGTAAGTCTCAGTTTATACCTCCCAGGCTTTTTTGGAATGTGTAGAATTACAGCAATTAATTGCTGCTGTTTAAAGAAAATGTGAAAAACTATTTTGACATATATGCTGGGTAGTTGTGAGTTCAACACATAGAGGAGAATAAGCAGTGGGTGGGAGTTTCAGATGACTGGTAAATAACAGAAGTGTAGTGATTTGCAGTCTTTTGAAAATCAGAGGATAGATTATTGACTTGCATAAGAGATGACAAAGGAAAAAGAGAAAAATGGGCCTAATACTGCAAGACACAATCAATTAAGAGCTGTTTTAGTAAAATAACGCTGACTTCTTGTCGGTGAGTTAGCTTCCTTGCTGCATACAAATGACAATAAAAAAAGCACTAATTCCAATGCTGCCTTTGTGTAAATACAACTCTTTAACATGTAGTATTTTTTTTCTCTTTAGAGCATAGTCTACCAGATGAGTCAAAAAGGAGATTGGTGTTTATTGGGATCCAGATGCTGCCTAGAAGCTGTCACGGTCACGAACAGCGCAGACACAGCCTTTCCCTGGGTGCTGCTGAGGGCACAAAACCCAACTGGGCTCTTATTCTCACATTCCTTGTGAAAAGTCCAAGGTAAACTGGATCTTGCTCAGAAATATGGGAAAACAAAGTGCATAATCTGAGTGCTTTCAGTGTAACAATACTTCACTAACAATTTTAAGTTCATTATCTTGAAAAAACTTGGGCTTGAGCTTTCCTGAGTTTTCAGTTCATAATGGCATTGTCCTTTAGAAAAGAATTTGCTTTTTATATTTTGTTTCACACATTCCCCATTCAAGAATCTATGTAGTCCAAGAAAACAAGTATTTTATCTCACTCAGCTACAAATGGCCCCGTTTTACCTGAAACAGCATTTTGAGTATCACCACCAAGTATTGTATGGGTCACAGGAGAAGCCATTTGCTAACACTGCTCAACTTCTAATCCTCATTTTATAAAGGACAGAGAGGAGTTTCAGAGGCTTCTTCAAGTCACATCAGACAAATTATGTACTTGAGACAAGAACTGTATAATTTTTCTCTCGTGTTAAAAGCAGCTCTTGTCTGGCCTGTTCCTTTCTAGCAGGGTCCAGATGTCTTCAGCCCTTTTCAAAACAGGGACAAACCAAAACCACTGATTTCAGCCAAGCAATTTTTCAGGCAGTTTGCTGGTGACCTGCTGTGCTGTCACCCAGGGTGGCTGGAGAGTGTCCCTCTGCCGGGCTCAGACCATGGTACGGTGCCTCGAGGTGACCCAACCAGCTGGGGATCCCACGCACACACTGCTATGCATCCACACACACATGTTTACATGGGCATACAGAGGATAAATTCGGTTAGAGCTGCAGAAGAGAAGTGCTACCTGTAAACACTGGCTGGTTTTGTTAACCTACTTTGCAACATGCAAATTTATTACTTTTTTTTTTTAACTGCAGTTAGTGGTTTCCAGACAAAATCATAACAACCACTAATCACTGGCAACCAGGTTATGTTTGCAAAGGAAAACAAAAGCTTGAGAATACTTACTAGCTTCTGGACTACAATGTTTACGGAGCCTCCAGGATTTTGATCTGTGCACGTCCCTAATGCACCAAATGTTGAACATCCAAACCAACTGCCAAAACTCACATTTGGCCCTGATTATCTCCTTGTTTATCATGGTTTGCATTCCCCAGAAAAGAGATAATGTTGCAAGCTCAATAACCACAGAAAGTTGTGAAGATACACTTAAAGAGAAACATGGCTGTTTTCCTAAAACTTGGTTCAGAAGGAAATTAGTGTAAAATTCGTTAGATGTTAATTGAGGGGTGCACAGCAATGCTCAGGTCTCACCAGCCAAAATTTCTACCTGATTTACATCTTAACGGAATGGTTCCTTCACATATGTATTTGTCTTTCATCTACTAAACCTGTAATTCAGCTGTCTTTTTATCTATCACTGAAATAATCCCTGAAGTTCCACCAGTAAATCACTTCTCAACAGAAATGGAAGTGTCTTGTCCATTTTCTCCTGATCTAGGTTATGGATATAGAAATAGCAATTACTGTATTGCTGTTACAGGTTACCCCATGAAGACACCAACCAGTCTACAGAACTCACTGACACAAGCCCTCATTAGACCAAAGATCTTAGCGGTATTCAAACAGGTTAGTGTTTTGTTTGCTGAACGAGAATTTGCAGAGACAGACACCAAAAAAATGTGGCTGGAGAAAAAAAGGCAGCATATTTCACACCAAGAGAGCACCACACAGTTGGGAAATTAGAAGGTTAGAAGGACATTATAAAGCAAGGACAGAGTCATAAGGGTCCATTGCAAGCTTTGTCTTCTTTTAAACATTTCCCCCAAGCCTTGGCCAGCCCTGGCATGGACCCGGTGGTTGATTGCTCTCGTGAACAGAGCAGTCCTGAGATCCACAGAGCCTTATTGCTCACCATCACTCTTGGCACGGTGCATCTGCCGTGTCTGCAGTTGGGTAGCACTCCATAAACAGGTGAACCAGACACGCGAAAAGTTAATATTCTGCTGTTGTGACAGCATAATTGTCTCTAATAATAAAGGGAAACAGCTGCTTCAAATAGTCTTTCACTTAGAAAGTGTTGGGATCATTATACTTTGACTTTTATCATCTGTTTTTTGGATAAACTCCCAATGTGGTTTATGGTTCTGCAAAACGGTAACATCTCATTTTCCCAATGACAGACAGATGGGGTTTGCTGCGAGGCTTCTCGATAGCGAGGCACGTAAGACCCTTCAAGATACTTAACTGCAAGAAATACTGGAGATAACAAAACATTGCCTTCTCTCACTTTTTAAGACTCCTGTTATTTATTTTATTTATTTCCAATGGTTTCAAGTTTTCCTTTTTTTTGAATGTTCACTATTATCACCTGGCAATCCCAAAACTTTGTGATGTTTTTGTCTCAGTGCACAGGGAGAGAACAGCAGCTGTTCCACAGTTAATTGGAAGGCAGTGGGGATGGGATGCAGTGCAGATCTCAGAGTACGGTCGGTGGCATGAGATTTGTATGCCGTTCATCTCCCCCTCTCCCTGCCTCCCTC
>JAOXNH010000067.1:1122768-1136017 GCA_028566575.1 Bartramia longicauda
CTGGGCAACCTGGGCCAGGCTCTCACCACCCTCACAGCAAAGAAGTTCTTCCCGATCTAAATCATCCTCATCTAAATCTCCCCTCTTTCCCATGGGTGAAGCTCATAAAAAATTACAGGATCAATAATATTAGGAGTACTACTACTCATTACTAGCAATAGTTTGCCAAGGTGATTAATTCAGTATTTCTCACCTTGGTTTGTCTCTGCTGCCTGCACGAGCCCGTTACACACAACTCATGGACACAGACCCGAGTGCCTGCTCACACCTAATCTTGTTCACCAATTTCTTCTCATTAGGGGACGAAAGCGCTCGGCTGCATCCAGCGCTGCGCTCTGTGCCCTTTGAGTCTGTGGCTTAACCCTTTTAACATGATTAAAATAAACTAAGATCAATGCGGCCAGCATTCCTCGGGATGACAGAGAGGAGCCTAATTACTATTGAGACTTCACAAAGGAAACAGAAAAGCTAAAACTTTTTTCCTTTTTTTTGACTTGGGGGAAAAAAAAGGTCTAATTGATTGTGATCAG
The DNA here is from genome assembly GCA_028566575.1 of Bartramia longicauda. Taxonomy (NCBI): domain Eukaryota; kingdom Metazoa; phylum Chordata; class Aves; order Charadriiformes; family Scolopacidae; genus Bartramia; species Bartramia longicauda. Next base: position 1,123,299 of record JAOXNH010000067.1, read on the forward strand.
TAAAGCCAATACTTTGAGACGTTGTCTAGGTTACCAGATTTATTGTCCCTTTTCAGCAGTCCTGGCCATTACTTAACTATTGGATTAATTGTATGCAGAACAAATCATCTGCCATTTCATTTTATGACTCATTAAGCAAGTACAGCAGATAACCGTTACTGCTTTTTGGTGTAAGAAGATTTCAAAACTTATGCACTGCTAATGATGCTGGAATTAGGAAAAGCAAATACCTTGCTGTGTGCAAAGGTCAGAGTAAGCACTAATGGAATACTTATCTGCCCAAAGAGTAAATTAAATCAATTTCCTGAGCCTCGTAAGAGGTATAAAGCCGAGAGAGGAGGCTGCAGGATGAAGAAATGGCATTTCATTTGCAGGTGGCTCCCGGTGACATCCCGCGGGGGAGCCCTGCAAACCGCCCGGCCCGGCCCAGCCGTGGATTCTCACTGGTGCCATCAGGAGCATCTTTAATTCTAACACTGATCTCTATATATTTGTTGCAATCTGACCTTTAAAGCTGTGAATAATATCAATCAAAGCACATTAATTTCTCTTCAACATTGTAATTACTGTTCTCAATATTAATCACATCCTAGCCGTTTTCTGCACTTATTCTATTAGAAATACAAAACTTTCTTTCCCCTCTCATTCTTAAAACATTAAAACCGTGGAAAGTTGAAGAGGACTATCCTGGTGAAACCTGCTGCCACAGATACCATGTTTCAAGGCGATGGGAAGAGGAGGGTAAGACATGTCAGACGCCAGCACAGAGCCCTCTAAGCCCCACGGTGGTAGGAGAAGCCTGTGCATGTGGGGTTACTTCCCCCAGGTGGAAACCTGGAAAAGGGGAGAGCAGCCCATGAGCATTCGCTAAGAGAAATGGAAGTGCCCCTGAGGAGCCTGCGGACCACGTGCTGCGGGAAGGAACCCCACGTTACAAAGGCGTTATGAGTCCTTGGGAGCGCGGGAGGGACTGTTTGGGGTGCACGGAGGGAGGAGAGAGGAAGGAGCTGGAGCTCGGTTCCTTCCCGGCCGTGTTTCCATCACACCTCTCTGCCCGCCTGCTTTCACAGAGCGGATGCCAACTGAACGATCCACAGCACCAGAGCAAGAGGAAAGCTGAAACACCGTGACCCTCTCCCTCTTCTTTTAAATGAATCTCGTTTGTTATCCCCTCCCTGCCTGGAGTTGTATTTTCCATGTAAAATTTCAGGGATTAAGCAGCAGGGAGGCAGCTGGTTCGTGTGGCATCAGGGTAACCCCAGGACTGAAGAGGTGAAGTCTTTGAAACGACTTACTATCGGTGGTTACAGCATGTTCTAAGGACTTGCCTGATGTTTGTGAGCTGTTTGGCTTAGTCCTCTCCCTGATGAATGAGTTTTCATAGATCCAGGACAAACTCCTCATTTTTCTTTTCCTTTTAATAGAACCCCACTGTGCAGCTCCTCTGGAGCTGGCACCTTGTGGGGCTGGTTTGTCATTATCCAAGTTGCTGTAACGTTCTCCTTTGAGTAAATGCTAAACTTTTTATTTTTCCCCCTCCACTATACTTTTCTCCCATCATTCTGTGTAACTGCAGTAGATAGGAGAGATCTCAGTGGTTCACCAAGAGAAAAGAGTGCCTTATTGTGCTTAGGAATAGAAACATTTCCTCCTTCTGCCAGCTTTCCTCAATTGAAAATAGGAAAACACATAACCTGAATGTGTCCCATGTTTTGGAAACAGAACATGTTTTGGGGCTGCCAAATACACACAAGTAAACAGGTCATTATTGCTTTCCCATTAATTTCTGCTGCCAAAGGCAGAAAAGAACAACCACGGACTGTCTGAAGGTCTCAGAGCAAGTCTTCCCCTTGCCCAGCAGTCCAAACCTCTACAGCTTCGTTGATTACTATTTACAAAATGTTCTACAATGAAAAAATCCCTACAATTGCTATTATTATTATTAGGTTCATACTATATGTATATTTGTATACTCTGCCTTAATGCCACAGGAAAGCTCATCCATCACACCACACCCTCCCTTTGATCCTACCCAAAATGTGCCATGGAGGGAACTGTATTTCCTCAGATAGCTTTTTTTTTCCTTTCTATTTCACCTCATTTCACATACTAAGCACATGCTAGGGCTGCAAAAAGAAGAACTGCCAGACATTACCATCTGAATGCAATGAGAAACCATTTTATGCTGCCTTAACTTTGGATTTCTAGTGCTTTGAATGCAACTGGGGTAGGCATTTTGCTTAACAATGGGATGCTATTATTAAGAAAATAACAGTTAATGGCCATATCTTCTTGCTCTGAGAACTCTTAACTGCATTGAAACAGGAGGCAAATCCACTATTTTGCTGTTCTAAATGAAAGCACCCCCATAGGTGAGATGTTTTGATTGTGCTGCCAAGCACTCCCCTTCACTCCGACTTTAACCTGCTCCAGTAATTGAACTGATACACAACATTATTTTAGACTTTTTTTTTCATTATTTGCAGACAATTATAGTGCATTATCCAAGGCATTTGCTAAACCTTCTGTTTAACTCCCCTGGTGTTGCAGGTCATTTTAACTGACCTCGTGAACACCTCAGGTTCCCAGTGACATCCTGCTCCTGGAATTACAGTGCTGCGGAGCCTAACTGGAGGCTGGAAATTGGACGAAACAGGTTGAAGTGGAGTGGACTGTCTGTAACCAGAGGTGTGGATGGGGAGGTTTGAAGTGCCCTGATTGCAGGTGGGTGCCCTATGAAGTGCCCTGTCTGCAGGTGGGTGAGCGCATGTGGTGCCAATCACCCCGGGCTGTCACAGCCCAAACCTTGGATTTCTACCATTATAATGATCCTGTGACAACTGCAAAACCTCCCAGGTGGCCAGAGGCTCATAACAACACATGAGCATTCATAAATCCTGCTTGCTGAATTCATTGACCCCGGCGTTTCCACAGGATGGGGATGTGTACACCGAGTTAGGACTCGGCAGAGCGGGGCAAAGGGCTCCCAGACCTCACTCTAAAAGATGTGGCATTAAACAGGCCAAAGGAGGCTTCTCAGCAGGGAAGGAACACGGATTGTCTATCAATCTGTCACGGCAAAAACAAGCTCTGAGCAGAGCCACCATTGCCCTTACGGCCGAGAATGCTTGGAACTGGATGGGAAATGGGCTGTGGGAAACGTGTTAAATAAATGTCAGGGGAGCAGTGAGAGAGGGGAGAGATGGAAATGAGAGCAGAGACGTTATTAAGGCAGACAACCGAGATAGCCTTGGAGCTACCAGCATATGTGTCAAATAGCTGGTTGGTCAAAGAGGTTTAGTCACTGTTCCCGCAGTTCCTCATCAGCAGACCCTGGCTGGAGTCACTGAATTCGTTCAGCATCTCCAGGAGTTACCTTCAGAAATGAAGCTTTGGTACCTTTTCTTCTATCCTCTTTACCAGCAAAGTTTAAAACACTCCACAGAAGTTTCCAAGGTGTTAAAATATATGGCCCCTGGATTTTATTTACAATCACGCAGGATAAAGCTTCACATTCCTGACATATTAAGTGAAAATAATTCTTTTATATTTTAAACTACTTCCAATGCCATCTGGAGCATTTTAACACTAGATGACTCGTTAGCAACCAGTACGAAAACCAAAGTGCTTATAAGAAAGATACATGGCTACAAGTTGGCCTATTAGTATTCAAGGGTTTATTTTATAACTTTTGAAGATACCAGGCTCTGATCTGCATGAAACTCCAATTAATGTTAATGGGAATTATGTGAACATCCACAGTAGTTATATGGCCCTTAAACTCTTGGTACAACTCTCATTGTCTACTCCTCTAAATTTGCATAAGCAATTAATGTCTCATTAATGTCTCATTAGGAACTCATATGGTGTGAGGGAGGAAAGAGCATTAGTGCCTCTGTGGAGACTGTATTAGGTCACTCAGGAAAATGACTTTACTCCTTTGCTCTTGTTTTGTGTTTGTACGCACAGAAAGGGACAAAATCGCGGAGACGCAGGATTTGGCAGGGACCAGGGCGACTGCTGTGGAGGGAGGCAGATCTGCTGCTGCCAAAGGAGTTTCCAGTGAGACACGAGACACTCGGGCAGGGATCAAAAGGAGCCCACTGAGCTCCTCTGACAGCAGAGCATCCTCAAACCGTCTGCTTTCATCTCTGCTACTGGTAAATCCAATATTTAACTTCAAACAATTGAGCAGTCCCATTGGAGTCAATTGAAGACCTATACCTCGGTGGCCTGTAGCCATCATCCCTTCACACTTACAAAAAAACCCCAAAAAAACACTTAAATTTGAGGTGGTTCTGTTACGTTCAATGAACCACCAGGCTAAACCCATAGGGATCTGCCATCCCACAGCCTGAAAGCTCCTTCTGGTTACTCTGCAAGGCTGGAAGCTCCTCCAGCACCTGTAACTCCTGGTTCACTGTTGAGGTGTTGATCCTCTGAACACCTCGCTGAAAATGACGTGGCAGCATGGGGCACAGCATTTTGAGCCTTTATATTTCTAAAGGTATGGGCTGGATTCTAAACATACACAGGAGCATTTGCTAGCACAGCAGAGCACCAGAGTGGGCATCAGACCCTGTCTCAAACAACACATTTTCAAAACCTTTGTACAAACAAGCTGCACCTTCCCAGCAGGAAGCCTGGTCACTGCTGGAGGAGCTGGGCTTTTCACTGCTCTCTGTATTCAGATGAGATCCAAAAATGTCATTCAGAACAATCTGAACAGAGCACTGACAAACGAAGATCAAAATCCTCAATCTGTCCTACCAAAGCTTTCTGTGAAAAGCCCAAGAGTCCTGCAATACCCCATGATGCTGAGAAGCCCTGGTGCAGTGGCTGCAGGGAGTGTTCTCATGACAGCTGAAGGACCATGTGAGTGACTGGTATGTTCGAGGGGGTCCACTCAAACACCCGTCGGGAGCTGGATGGAGCCCCCTCACCCAACACAGGCTGAAAAAGCTGTGTGTTGCCTGAGAGAACCCATTTCTTTCCAGGGAAATCTAACAGGATTCACGCTCTGAAGTTGAAGAACATCCTAACTATTAACTAGAAATATACCTGACCATTCCGGGTGTGCTGGCAAACCCGAGGAGAGGCTTCCAGCGCTCCCAGCTCCCGCTCACTGCTGCTTCTACCTTCAGCCTTATTTTGGGCTGCTCCAGCAAGCACAGCTGTAGAGAGCAGCACGTTTACCCTGAAGAGTCCCAAAGGGATTCCGTAGCTCTAACGTGCAGTGCCATTCGTTACGTTACTGAAACTCCTCCTGCTTCAGCTGGAGCATTTTGGTACCTTCAGCTCAGAGGGCTTCAACAGCCCATCCAGTGCCGGCCACACAGAGCCCCAGGCCAAAGCTCACAGCTGGCACAGAGCAGGAAACAGCACAAAGTGCTCTCATTTTCAGTGGAAAAGGAGATGAAGGAATTAAAACAAGCAGTCCAAAAATTAACTGCTCGTGTCTCTCCATTTTGGACTGCACTTGTTTTAATCTGAAGAGCAGGCACAACGCTGGAACGCACCTCCCTTCAATGGAGAGAGCCTTTTTTCTGGATAAGCCGTTTGCTGTGCAAGTACATGGAGTGAATCCAAGGGTGATTTGTCACGATACGGACCATAGCACCTGAAGAATACTCCTGGCAAATATTTCAGGTCCAGCCACTCCGAACAGTACCTCTGGCACCTCTCAGAGCTGCTGGAACTGGTGTTAGCTGGGTTGTAGGAGCACATGAAATGAAAACGACCTCAGCTTGGGAAATGGGGAAGGTCCAGAAAAAAAGACCACTCCAGAACAACAAATGGGACTGTGGGGATGAGGCAGATACAAGCAGAAAAAGTACAACAAAATACTGCCAACAACTCTCCACACACAGCTTTCATTGGTTGGAAATCCTCTTTAGCTCTGCCGTTTAAATTAAATGAGATAGCCTTTTGTTGGAGAAACCAGTGTAGGGTCCCTGTATTCCCATTCTGAAGCTCCGAAGACACTGTGAAGACTAGCAGGTGCTAATTACACAAACAGAATGTCCTTAACTCTACACAGATAGAAATCTAGGAGTTTTCTGATGTGTTCCTCAAAAGAGTAATTGCTACATTTCTGCGCAACTTGGAAATCTTTAAAGGCATCAAGGTTTCTTTGAGAAATCAAATTTATGCACTCAGTCCTGAGCCTGGACACCCCAACCTTGCTCACAAACCAAAGAAGCATTCAAAGGAAGGAAAATACTGCTCCTCCTTTTATCACCCTGCCCCTGTCCTTGGGAGGCAGCTTATACATCACCTCTGAGAGGAGAATCAGTAAGACAAAATATGATCCTTAGTAACGAGCAACACAACCACAGGCTCTGTCTGTCGTCTCACAGGCACGTGATTCCTCTTTGGTTCTGTAATTTTTTTTAATGTTAATTTCTACATTCTAGGGTCATTCAGGTAACTGCAAAGAATTAGCAACCAGAGTGAACGTAAAATGTCCCCCAGGGCTGGTCAGAGCTCTTTCTCTAAAATAGTTTTATTTATTATTCTTGCTGGTTTCTATGAGCAAAATCCATCTCTCTGAGATGGGAATTGATTGCTACCCTGTGGAAAAATTAATACTTCCAAGCTATGTTTTAAAACCATTTGTATCAAAGACTTCTGAGTTTGACCCATTTGCATCTGCTAAAAATAGAGGTATATACTCAAATGGCTGGAGGTTGAAGCTGATGCCAACATATTTTTCTCTTCAGACAATCACCAACTCCGAGTGCACCAGAAGTGAATTAAAAATACTGAAAATAGAATAAAGTCCCCTCTTTAACTGGGCTGAGTGCTGAGTTATGGCAATCTCTAAATTGCTAGAGAGCTTACCAGCCCATACTCTGTCTCCCGTCCAAGAAAGGTACCTCAGTTTTTTAACAAAATTGTTTTAGCAACTGGAATTTCAAGACTTGGACCTAGAGAAGACTGGCAACCAGTTCTCTCATGTGATGATACGGGCAGGAGGGCACTGGCCCCTGCGGATGGATTCACAGGTCAGCCCAAGAGCCAACCCTGCTTTTTAAGGCAAAATGGCCCAAGTGCCCCCTCCCCGGGGCCAGTGGCATGTGGGGTGTAAGGGGTGCCCTGAGTTTAGGAACTGACCTGAATAGCCAGAGTCAAAGCCAGACAAGGAAGGCGGTTCGTAATAAAGGCACTAAAGAGCACTGTGTCATTAGTTAAGAACTGTGGTTATTTGTATGTGTATGTCTACCCCCTCGATGCCACGGATGTTTTACTGAGCGCATCTGTATTTCTCACTGAATCTCAACAAACCCAACACTTACCCAATCCTTCTGACCGAGAGGGAATTTAATTTATGTACCCTGGGGACAGCTCTCCCAAGCAGAGTCCTCCCACATCCTTGCCCATTATTGTAAAATCCCCTGTGTTTTCTGGACAGCACCACTCTGCAGCTCCTGGTGGGTGTGTGAAGGATTCCTTTGCTAGTAAATCAGGACAGATTGGACGTATTTTCTCTCCATACTCAGTAATCAGAGTAACAGCATACTTAGCCTTAATTGTCTTTAGACGCACTGCCAGGGAATGAAGAGCAGTACCACCACAGAGCTTACTGAAACAAAGTCCCCTCCTATAATTAAAGGCACTGGTTTCAGGGGGGCAAAGCTGCTCCGGCCGTGAGCAAGGCCAGCCTTCCCCCAGCCTTCCCCCAGCCTCGCTCTCCCGTACTTCTGTGCAAAAACCAGCCGAAACACTAACAGTGTTTATCTCTGCATTTCTCTTCTCCCCTTTTGTAAGAACCGATGCACTAATCAATATTTCCAGAAATGAACAGGGATTAAACAGTTGTGCCGCTGGTGGTTTTTTTAAACACATATTTAAATGCTACAGACAATCTGTTAAATGTTGGTGGTGAGTATGCTTTATTGGGCTATAGGGCTCACTTTGGACTTTGAAAGTAAAATTTTCCATCACCTTTTAATTAAGAGTCTTTCAGTAAGAGTGTAATTTATCTCCAGTTGAGGCAGCAGACTGTATGAATAGAGCCTGCCTCCACCTCGACAGATCAGCCCAAGGCACCAGATGTTTTCTGTGAGGAATAAAAGCCTTTTGGGTTGGGGTTTTTTTTTCCCAGTTTTTAGTTGCAATCCCCAGGCCAACACACACCACCATGTTGGCATCCAACAGGACAATCAAACGGATGGTTAATAATGATGATTTTGTTGGGCTTTGGTTTACTCAAGTGAACGATCAGAAAAACATTTGTTAAATGGGGGCTAACAATTATATTCTACAGATTGCTTTTAGAAAGGAAACTAAAGGAAGGGAAATAGGTGCAATATGGAGATACTGATGAACAGGACTGTATACAACCCCTAATCATAAGAAAAATTGGTCGGTCTACATGCTCCAGAGGCAGAGCACAACCTGGCTCCAAAGAGGACACCATGGAGGTCCCTTGGCATCTGGCTGGGCTTGGGCTGCCAGTCCCAGGCTCTCAGTGAGGCTCGGTCACTGCAACTAAACCAGGACAATGGGGTTAACGTGGCTCCTGGGTCAGACCTGCTTTGTGTCAGGCAAACCCAGGTCCCAGCGGCATCACTCATCCCAATGCTCACATCCAAAGAGCTGGCTCCAGCCCTTCGGGGGCAGCAGTGGTACCTGTGTGGGGCATCGGTTCCAGGGACAACAGTTCTCTTTACAGGAGCAGGAAAACTGTCACAGCATCTGCTGTTCACGCTCGGCACTTCCGTTGCCAGATTGAGCCAAAAGCAGCGATATTGTAGTTCAACAGGAGGGACCGGGCAGGGGACACTCAGGTACCTCTGCCACCAGAGTGGTGACACCAAGCAGGCAAACAAAGGGAAGAAGGAGCACAAGTTGGAGCCCTCAGTCTTCTCCTTGTACCCCTAATTGTTTTCAGACTGAAATCTCGCTCCCATATCCATCTCACCCTCTGCATTCCCTAGGTTGGGGCGCTCAGGCATGACCATAAAACAGACACACATGCTGCTCGTGCTGATAAACCTGGCTGTAGTGCTCCAACAGCTCACCTTACAATACGAAAACTGAGTGTTGCCAAAAGAGAAGATCCTCTGCACAACCAAGCGCATTGGCAAGAGTTTTCTCCCACATTCTCTCTCTCCCTTCTGCTTAAGGAATTATTGTCTTATTACGGGTAGCTCCCATAAAACAGCTCAGCGTTCAGATCCTGGAGTATCAAACATAAGTAAGGAACAAAGGAAAGCATCCCGCTCTGTCCTGAGGTATGCTCATAGAAATGGTACAAATTCCTAACATCCTGTTTGTTTTCCTGGTATTATGGAAAGTGTGTGTATAACCCAATTTCCAGTGTTTCACTTCTTGATGCCTTGTTAGCAAGAATTGCAGGTCCCGGGAGGAGCTAACAGCGTAGAGTCTCGTACAGAGCGATTCTTTGGGGAATTTCGTACTCCACAGCACAAGCTATCAATACAAAAAATCATAACTGCCTCTGGTTGCACAAGCCTTAATGCAGTTACTGCACAGGCTGGAATGTTAACTCCTTAAAGCCTCTTTATCTGATGTTCTCATTTCAAACCACATTTCTCTCTCCCTATCTCTGAGGTTTAGCAAGGCTTGTCGGAGATGGCATATTGTAATTACCTGCCTTCCACCCCCTCCCCAGCACATACAAATAAAGGCTTTTGCATCTTACCTCCCAAGCTACTATGAAATGCCTTTGTTTTTGAACACAGTAGAACAAAAACAATGTTGTATTATTCAGTAGCCGTGGGAAATAGTTCTTTATTTGGATGCAATTAAACTTAAATGGTTAGTTCTGCTTTTTATCAAAAGCCTCTATGAAATATGTATAAACACAGCAGTCTTTGCCTGCTCATTTATTCACTTTGAATAAACTATGCAGAATTAAATTGAGCTTTATTTCATGCTTGCTGTTAATAAGGTGGATAACTAGCTAGTAAGTTCTCAGGACATGTTACATGGTGTATTGATCTTGTTTCTTTAATCTGCTTCCAGAAAAAAGGGGGCAGGATTCTTGATGCTTCAACTGCCAGTATTTTCCCTTACTAAAAGTGGAGCTCTGTGCACCAACTGAAACCGGTGGATTTTGGCCCATGTAGTTCTCATGAAGTCAACGGGCATTTGCTCATTGATGGTGACATCTGAGAGCCTGTGGCTGATTCTCATGTCATAAATCCACAGCGCTTTGGAAATCACAATTTAATCTGCAGCGTTTCTTAAGCTTTCTCACTGGCCAAGTTTTTGGGAGTGGGAGGAGATCTAACGGGAGTTTTCTGGGAAGTGTTATTGCAAGGAGGCTTTGGGGAAAGCAGAGGGAGAGTCCCATAAGAGACAGCCTGAGAAATCACTGCCAGTTTGCTACCAAAATCAGCATCCCCAGTACAAACTCTTGGGGCTGCTCCGAGGCAGAGGCAAGACACAGTCTGGTCCCAAATGCTTTGGGGCTCCCCCTGGCACAGAAGAAAACTCCATCCAGTTAAAGACCATGTCCACTTTGTTTTGGAAACAACCACCAACATTATGCTTTCTTCACCCCCAAACCAAAATCAGACCTTTTTTTTCCCAAAGGAAAAACAGCTTCATTTTCATCATAATTCTGAATGAAAACTTGTTGGCAAGGAGGGGAGTTCCTGCAGGATAGAAACATTGAAGATTTTACAGTTTTACCTATTGGAACCATCAGATGCTGAAGCCACAAAGTGCTGAAGAAGATGAGGTTGCCTGGGCAACAATTTTTTCACAGTCAGCAGATGAGGCTTGCAACTTATTTTTAGCTTTTTTCAAGGAGAGAAATACCATCACAGAGAAACGCCGGCAACAAACAAAAACATGCACTGTTCCTAGAAGTAGTAAAAATATTAGTTAGATTACACTGGCATGAAAGAAAATATGATCCATGCTGCTGCAAAAAGGCAAAACCCCGAGCTTTCTGAAGTGAGAAGTCAGGACGTGCATGGGAAACACTCCGATTCTGTACTGATTTGCATGAGCACAAAGTCAGCTACTTACAGATATAAGCGGTTAGTTATACATCTGAGAGATAAACACTTTCCCTGCACAGAACCCACAATCTGTTGCTATGTACTACAAAGCAGCTATAATCATTTATTTAGCAAGCCCCTGAAGTTTATATTCGTATTACACGCATTTGAGCATTTGTGTAGAGTAAGAATATTTGAGAATTCGCCACACTTCTCAGATGTCATGAGTTTTATTCTGGTGCTTGTTTACGTGAAGCGACATTACAAAAAGAAATGAAATAGGAACGATATAAACACACAGAGTTAGCTGTGATGTTCTAAGGTAGCTTTTATTGCCATTTGTCCTTGTGAGCAGCAACACACGCTCAGCAGCTCACGGCTCGGGTACATGGGCACCGGGCGATCGCTGAGGAGACACTCCAGTGTTCCCGGGGGGAGCAATGGCCAAAAAGCCTTTTCTGAAGCACCTGAGTTGCCAGCCTTTGTTGAAGAGGTGCTATTTCTATCTCCATGATAGCAAAACTTGCCAATGATCAATAACTTGCTCTACAGACACCCTGGAAACCGCGCTCGTCCCAGTTTCATGGATTATGCCTTATTTAGCAGTACACCTGAAACTCTTTCTTTAAGAGATTCTCTCTGACAGCCGCTTTCCAGACAGATGCAACTGCTGCCGCTCCAACCAGCAGAAGTTTTATTTCCCAGCTCAGTGCAAACTTCTACTTAGGGTTTATGCATGGAGAGGATATGTAGGACATGTTTTATTCCTTGTTAAGTTCTAAGGGTAGTTTGAAAAAGATTTCCTGCAAATGGGAGTCCAGGTGCTCTGTTGGACAAGCACGAGTGCTTTACACAATTAAACAGCCCTGTTCTTTCCAGGCAGCTGCCGGAGCCCTCTGTCTTCCCAGGCCTGTTTTGACTCGCTTGTTCTCAGCCTCTGCAGAGGCACAAAGGATTGCACAAGGATGGCACAAACAGCGTTTCAACTGCAATTCCCTGCTTCAGGAAGTTTCTGTCTTTGGAGGGGCCAAGTCAGGATGCTCTGGATTCGGGTGGCCACCAGTGACACCACAGCCCTGGACCAGGGATGCTGGCCTCTGCCCATCAGACAGGTCTTGAAAGGCTACGAAAAGCCCATGGGAGAAATCATTGCCTGGAGGGAAAAGAGGATCCACCATGAGGAGCTGAGGCCCTTCGTTCTCCAGCTGTGGGCAAAACCAGGGTCACGCACGGCCACCACATCACTCCCATTCCTGTGCAATATGTGCATCTCAGAGAAGCAGAGAAACAGAGGAGGAGAAGGAAGGGAAGACCAATCCAAGTATCAAATGGCCAGCCCTTGGCCAAAAGACATCACGTCACTGGGAGCATCTGTGCAAATTGCCCCACTTTGGGAAGTTTCCTCAGTTCTGTTGCGTAATTCTACTACAGCATTAATTAGTAACATGCACTAATCTGCACTTGAACTCCCTTTGTACCCAGATGTTGATATGACCCCCAGCTAGTCACTCATGTCTAGGTCGATATATCATCTGGTAAACTCAGGCAGCTTTCCTCCGCTCAGAAACTAAAAACCTCAGGAGCATAAAGCATCCCCATCTACGGAAAAAAAGGCCAAAGAATTAAGAGCTCCTCTTGGTTCGATCTCCAAAACGTAGGTCTATATGTAGCGTTTTCATTTTTGGCCATGGCTAAAAGGAGAACAAATAAACGATGGGAAATGGCATCCTCTTGATGCAG
>JAOXNH010000067.1:1144406-1163269 GCA_028566575.1 Bartramia longicauda
GATGTGCCAGATCAGTGTGATAATAATCAATTATTCTTGCATCACAACACCCACCAGCAGCAGGAACCTCAGCTCAGACACAGTGATTGCCACGGACCTGACGCATTTTATCTGTTGGAATGAGTGTTTTTACAGATCTTGTGGTGGTATCCGAGATGTTTTCCCAGACTACTGGTGCTCAATGAAACAGAGCACTTGCTTAGTTTGGGTAATTGTCTTTGGGGATTCAGGAAAACAGGTTGGAGTCATTTTCTTTTAAACAGGGTGTTGAAAACTTCATTTGCCACCCCTTAAGTAACAGAAGACCACAGTCTAGTCAACGAGAGATAAGAAACCTCAATCAAAAAATAATTCTCCTCCCATCCAGCACCTCAGAGGAGCCTTACAGTCTGTTTTCTGGCCTTGTATATACAAGACAAGCCTTTTCCCTGAAGCAGCCAAGCTGGCTGTGGGGACAGCAAACTCCCCTTGCAAAGCTTGTCACCCACCAGGCTGCTCACGGATAGACACACAAGGCCTAACCATGGGAAAGAATTCCAGCCCTTGAACAATACTTTGATTTGATGCAGAAGCATCTCCATTATTGTTCCCAAGTTTAAATCCTGATTTGTCTCTTGCCAACTACTTCAAACAGAGCCACTTACTGAAAAAAATCAGGAACCAGGAAAAAGATTTCATAGAAACTTGTACTGCCTATCCAAACCAGCTCAAGGAATTGAACTATTTCCTCCCTAGGACCTGCCAAGGCAAATAGTCTGTATCATGAGATAATGATCCACATCTCAGACTAGGAGGAGAGCAAAAAGAGAGAAGATGGATGTAGTCCAATTATTGTGGCTCTAAAGCAGAGGAACAGATAAACATGGTATTATGTTTACATCATTAAATATGCTCTAATGAAGACAATCATGTTTTAAGAGGATCCTCTGATCAGACCTGTGTAATATGGGCCATCAAACTTCACCTTGAATTCCTACCCATGAGCCTAACGGAGTGCCCTGGCTTAAGGGCACAACCTGTGTTAGTGTAAAACCTTTTTGGCTCTGCTTTGACTTGAGGACACAGAAGCCTATTGTTTCACCTGAAAGCTCATCATCACAGATATTCCACCTCAAATTAAAAGTGTGCCTTATTTCTTGGCATTTGCCTGAATCCGTCTTTCAGCCACCCCCTCCTGCGAGACCCCACTGCTTAGGTTCCAGCACAGAACAAAATGCACAAAATCCTCAATTTATGAACCTTTGTGTAGGAAATGTAGATGCACCGAGAGCCTCAGAAGAAGTCCTCGCTCAGTTCACATCTCCCAGCCTGGAAACCACTGCTGGATCCTCTGGTGCTTTCAGCAGGGAGAGACCAGCCCTTCACTGCTCAGCAGAGGAGGCAGCACCACGGCAGGCGATTTATCCACACCGAGTGCACACCACAGCCTGTGGTTAATGTGTCGTTACAGCTGGAGTGGACCATAAGTGTCTGGAAGAGAACAGGCACCCCTCTGGGCAGAGAACTGGTGGGAATCCCCACCGCCGGTGGGGGGGCTGCCCAAGGGGTGCTCCGGGCTCAGACCCCAGTTTCCCACACAACCCACAGCCCAAAGACCCCCAGCCCCAGCTCTGCACGGACCAGGGGGGTGTCAAAGCCTTGCAGAACCCATGCGAGTGCAGCCCCCCAAAGCGCTGCTGCAAATAAAATCCAACAAAACCACCCCCAACCCTCCTTAAACTCCTATTCTCACACCTCACACAAAAGATGCTCTTTGCCCCAGGGGGGTCACAAATCAATACGCAGCTTTTGAGCCAAGTATCTGCAGTGTTTCATGAAGGCTGTAGCAACTTAAAACTGTAAAGAATGAACTGGGGCTGTTTTGTCACCATTTATTATGTTGATTGTGTATTTATTCCTCGAAGCAGGATTCTGCTTAATGTTCTGTGCTTTGAAAAAGCCTGGCAGCTGGTGTAAATGAGTTATAGACCCATTTGCCACCAAATCAAAGCCCAGAGCCAGATCAAAGCCAGATAAAAGAAATCTTTTTTTTCTGTCACAGACTGGATGGCTTCTTCTCTGCCCTGTAAATAAAATTGATATTATTTCATCCAACTTCTATTTTCTCCTGATCAAAATATGATTATGTCTAATGCTCTCCTGTCCAGGGCACTGAAGTTATACGAGATGTGAAAGCTTATTGATGTATTCAATTACTGGATGCTGCTCCATTGTCTGCTGAGCAGAGATGCTCAGTTATCGGTTCTTTAGAGCTGTACATTTCTGCCTAACAAAGTCATAACTCCCGCAATTACCTGCCTGATGGATGGAAAACAGAAATATCTCACGAGTCCAATGCTGTTATCGGCTCTTTTCCATCTCTAAAATGGCTTTATATTAATGAGATTAGGACTGTGAAAGAGGTATCACAAGGTTTAATTATTTATATTTTTCCTCCTGTGGTAGCAACACGCTCATGTTTCTTGATCTGCATAACGATTTCTCTATAGCACAGGATTTCCATAGTAAGAACTGGATGAAATGTGAAAAGCAATAAAGTGCAACCTTTCTAAAGGCTTGTGCAACCAGGGCTTACATCTCTCTCTTCCCACCAGCGAGACATCTAACCCACACACCACAACAGTTGTCAGGAGAATCCTCAGCAGAATTCGCACTGAAGAGACACCCGTGCATTTAATTAGGCTGGAACACCCAGGCTGAGCACTGGGGACCCATGGGCATCAGCTGCAGGTATCCATGTATTTATAAACCCACCGAGTATCAGTGTCATTTCTCTCCCTATAGCTTTCCAACAACTGCCCATGCCCTATCACGGGACTGAGTAATGAGTTGGCACATGCAGAATCCTGATCTCCCAATGCCACACTCTCACCTGGGCTGGTTTCCTCGGAAATCTAGCTGGAGGTCATACGACCGCTGATGGTGTGTTTTTACCTCTGCCTCACCCCCTTTTTCATCAAATAAAACTACCTTCTCATCCTGCAAATTACTCTGATGAGCCAGACAAGGAGGGGTACTTTCCACACAGTGGTTCTGCGTTGCCATCCCTGCAGCAAGAACTGAGATTTTCATGTAAACAGCATAGCTGTGATACAACACATCTGTCCTAAAGGCTGCTGAGACTGGTTCCTTGGTTATTATACTTTTTTTGGTGTAACACAAATATCAGCCTCGTCATCCTTAAACAGAGCAAGTCTCAGTCCCACGAGGAAGAAGTTATTGTGGAAGTGAAGCACATGGAGATGACCCTGTAAGTACAGGCACCTGAAAAAATTCCTGGTCCAGACCAGGCTGTTTAGAAATGCTGCTGCTCCCCAAGGTGTGCAAGCAAAATATTTAACTAAGAGATGAATTTTTCCCTCCTTAACATTTAACAATAGGTGGCCTCGGCTCGGACCACCACAGGGCGCAGTGCGATGCTGAGGCTCCCATGGCCCACAGGGAGGGATTAGATCATTGAGCGGCTCTTCCTGGCACTCGCAACCACGTCTCGTATGCAGTTGGTGACATTTAATTCATCACCCTCAGCTCCCAGGAGGCGGAATTATGGAGCTCTTCAGCAGTGACCGCTCAGCCCCTCATCCCACCGCTCCTCCCACCTCCTTCCCTCCGACTCCGAAGGGCCGTCCCTCCAACAAAATGGGTTAAAGAGTCGCTGCCACACGGATGATTTCCAGAGGCATTTCTCCCCCTCAGCTCATCATTCTGCAGCAGTCTGACTGCTGTCACCCTCCCTTATTATATACAGTGGGATGACAGGAGCGATCTTTGGTTGGGAGTTGACTGTTCTGTAAAATGCTGGCACGGTGGAAGCAGCATTACTTGGTAACACCAGCACGAAGCTCGAGATGCTCACACCAATACCAGCGATAACCACATCTTCACTTTAGACCCTGCATTTCTTTGGGATGTGTTAATATAGCATTTTTTGCCAGCATTCAGGCTGCTGTAACAGTTAAGGAGGGATATCCTTACACTAAGATCTAAACCATATTTCATACAGAAAAGCAAAACAGGCATATTTCAGATCAGAGCAGTGAAAGCATTATAGCTAAAATCCTGGGACAGCAGCTTGGAAGACTAGACATCTGCATTTATTTAATGATTAATCTCTTTGGACTTGTACTTTTCTCTGTATCTCAAATATTGTTTTCCTTCTTTCCTCAGGAGCCTGCAACTCTGCTGTCAGAAACTACAAATCAAGATAGCTCATCGGTGTTTGTTTAGCAAGCGCATGTTATCATGTGAAGTGGAACTACTTATGACATTTTCAGAAAGCTATGAATAATCACACATCATTAAAACTGTTGATTGAAATGGTGCTTTGCCATGACATTTTTAATCCATGGCATAAGTAAATGCAAAATCTCCCTAGGAAAAGGAAAGAAAAACACACCCAGAAGTCAGAGTATTGTACCCCCCCAATTGTTCTCTCTACTGTACCCTAGCTGTGAAATAAAGAAAAGGAGGGCATTGCTGGGAAAGCCGACAGCAAAACTTCCCTTGGTTTCAGTGGGATCAGGTTTACTCCAGTTGTGGCAATTTCCTATGAAACAGAGGATACGTTGCCTTGGGAAGGCTCCTTTCTATCACACATGGAATCTTTCGATAGCTCTACATGCTTCATGTTAAAACACTGCTTTATTTTGCTGAATTCAGAACATCAGCCTACTCTCTGATAAAAAACCAAACCAGTAGTTTCACATAATGTACACGCTGGGAATAATTCCACTTGTTTATAGAAATTGTTAAGACCCAGGAGCACAAGAAATTGAAGGAATAAAATTCAGCCAGCCCAGAGCACAGGAGAACTAGTGCACCAGAATATGGAGCAAGTTCTTCTCACATCCCGTGTGGTGGGAGCTGAGAGATCCCTCTCCTCTGCAGGCAACACAAGCTTGGTAGATCTGAAACACAGGCTGCCATTTCAAAAGGCCTGGGAAACTGTCCTCAGGAACACCAAGATCCTACTCATTCCCAAACACGTCTGCTCTAAACAGGAAACCCCTGCCTGGGAAGGGGCAGTCACTTCCAAGCTGGTTTCTTAGTGACCAACAGGAATGAAGCAAAATATATTATAGAGAATATTGTCTCTTTATCCTGCATGCCAGACAGAAGTACTTTAAGGAAGTTTCATTCCTGTAAAGCTAAACTGACTTTTTTCAGTTAAGAAACTACTAAGAGATGCTGCATGTATGGGTAACACTTCAGAAAAATATATAAAAAAATATTAAAAAACCCAACCAGTGAAGAACATGATCCAAATTCCAGCGGGAACAACACCTCCATATAGGAGCTACCCACAGGAGAGCACCCCCACCTTGTCTGCAAAGTCTCTGCCCTCTGCTATGAGCATTTTCAGCCAGCATCCAAAGCACTCCACAGCCTAGATGTCAGCGAGAACACCACTGGCTGGGTAGGTTTTTCCTTGTGTCCTGAGCCTATTTCTTTAGAAACATCAGTGCCTGTAGTTCTACTATGTGGCCTGGCTTCCGTTCAAGAGCAGAAGATTGCACGAGTGCAGCAAACAGCCGGTCCGACTGGGAATTTGAACCTTGCAATAAGTTTAAAGATCCTCTTGGACTTGCCCAGTTCCCTGTATCCCAGCTCCCAGGAGGTCTTGTCTCCTCCTCACCCTCAATCGCTCTTCCCACCACTTAGTCCTTCTGATCTCCCTGCAACACCACCATGAGCTGGCCACAGCCTTCAGGCAAAAACGACTGTCCACACATGCACACATCTGTGTGCTTGCCAAAGACACAATTTACATCCCTATACCTTTGCTCTAAAAAAATCCCACAAACCCAAGTATTTCTTTAAACAGAAAAACAAAGACAAGTCCTGTTCAACCCAACTAAAGCATTCCCAGCCAGATTGTAATCACGCTGGAGCACTTCAGGCTGGATGGTATTGCTGGAGCTCATTTGTTGCACCACCACGCTCACAGCATGGCCAGAAAGCCCTGCCCTGTCCTCCTAAGCCTGCAAATATTTATAGTATTTATGTGAGTAACACAGGCCTATTCTCTGTGAGACAAGCACATCATCACACTCCATTCTGACTGTAAGAAAAACAGTTTCTCACTAGGCTTTCTGGCTCGCTTTCACAGGAAACTTTGGTCCAAGACCGACAACTGATGAACTTCTTCTCAAGCTGGTAAAAGTTTGCCAAAATTACAAGCCACTGACAACGGGGTGCACATCCCTGCTTGAGGCCGACTGATGTTTCCCAATGACCCTCTTTTCATCTTGTGTAAGAGACCAGTTTAGGCATGCTAAGAACCCCCCTTCTAAGTATTTCTCAATATTATGCATTTACCCACCTAATGGCTAAGACAAATTACCCCAGAGCAGGCACTGCTGTTGGGCAGCAGCCTTTCCAGTTGGATCACATTAAACTCCGTATTCTAAATTTGAGAGTCATTCCACTACTCAGTGATTTCGAAAGCCAGCAGCAAAGTTACAGGTGTGTCTGGTTCCTGTATCTAAGAAGATGCAAGAAACAACAATATCTTGAGATGAAGAAAAAATGAGAAATGCACACACTGAAATAAATCCTCCCTGATGCTTCCTATATGCCACTCATTTGGGACCTAATCCAAAATTCACTGAATTCGGAAGAATCATATTCGTTATATTTGGATAAAGCCATTATTCATGAAAAGTACTTCTGCTTCCAAGCATGCTCTGATTAAACATAATAATACATCCACATCTCACAAGCAGCAAATAGTCAAAGCAAACAATTTACAAGCTTTACTTACAAGATCTATGCAGTGAATACCAAGGAATAAATAATCCCTTTGCTGAAATCAGGGTCAACTCACCCACCAGAAGGACAGGGAACAAAGACTAAATTGGGAGTGAATTCATTTTCCCTGCATGGTTTAGCCAGCTCCTGGTACAAACTAGATGGAGACAAGTTGAGCTGGATTTGAGTTCATTTGATTGGGATTATTTTATGGCACTGCAGGAAATATGTAGTTTTTGGACAGGGGAATCTGAGCTTTAAAAAAAACCAAAACCATACCCTTCCCTTAGTTTTCCCCCCACAGAAATTTCTTTTTTCCCCAGACCACCACTAAAAAGCACAACAGCAGAGCATCCGCTCTGGCACCTGGGAGTGGTGGGGCGATTGGAAGAACCATAAACCCCAAATAATTGTGTGTTACACAAAACAGCATCCGCCCGCCAGCGCCAGGATGGTGGGCAGCAGGCGATTAGTGCTGGCAGCAAACGAGCAGGCTGGCCTGCCCAGCCCTGCCCAAAATGACTGATAATTACCCTGCACAAAAGCATATTAATTCCACAGCAGCGTTGTCCAAGATGCCGTGGAGCCGCAGGATGCGCAGCCGCCAGGAGCAAGCGGCTGGAGCCCCGCACGTTGCTGCTCTCCTTTCTTTATGGTGTCCTTCTCTGCTGGCAACCGCTTTTCAGAGCCGCTGGCTTCAGGGGATTTTTAGCATATTCATTAAAAGCCTTGGACTAAACCTAGTGCCTCTCTGCCAAGCAGAGCTGTGTGTGAAGGCAGTGTCATTGCTGGAGATATTTATTTTGAAAAAAAAACCACCCCAAAAATAATCAACCTTTCAAGCTTATATTGTCCAGCGAGTTGTTCTAACAACCTCCGATATCAAACAGTTCAACAGAACACAGGCAAAACTTTATTGCCATTTACATAAGTACTATTCCTCTTGTAGTTCAAGCCAGAGGTGAAGCCTGAGCCTTCTGGATTTGTTTACCAGCTGAAAGGAAAGTTTAGATGCTCATTTTCTCCCTAGAAAATAGCCTGATAAAACGGTCAAGTCCACACCTCACCATTCCCAGAAAGCAGCATGAATACTTGGCTTATTCGGATTAATTTTTCAAGAGTGCAATGTCATTTCTGCCATAGCATGCAAGGTGGTATCGCCTGCTGCTGTGAAACAGCATCCCCAGGGTGCTAAGTTACACCAACTACACCTTTTGCAGGTTCAACCCAACTTGCTCTAGAAATGCCAGTGAGGCAAAATTCATCAGCAATTAAATATTGTCCCAGGAACAATTAAAAATATTAGTGATACTAAATCAGAATACATTTATACCCTCTAGATGTCCAGTCCGAAGCAGTAAAAATAAGCCACAGGAACAGAACATGGCAAGTAGTTGGATTTCAGAAACAGCCAAAGATACTTCTTAGCACAATAATAATATTTATTTCAACTCCTTCAATATGAAATGAAAGCTGTGGCACTTCCAAGAAAACACAGTTAGTGCTCAACAGCAGCACCTGCCTATGTGCCTCGCTGCCGTACACCAGATTCACAGGCAGGAAATCTTTAAACTCATTTAACTTCACAATTTTAACAAAATAAGAACTGAACTCCTGCCAGATCTGAAAAATATCTAAATCTGGTTCAAGTTCAGTGAAATAATCACATTTGAGATGTTTGCACTGAAATATTGCCTTGGACTCCACTCTCTTGCGGTATAGATGGTCATAAATTTTAAGCCTCAAGAGGTTTTTACAGTGTCATCCTTTTCAAACACTGATACTCTGCTTTGCAGTGCTTCTCCCCAAAATCTCCCAAGCCATAATATTCTTAACCGCAGAGTCGGCTTGAGGGGATGCAGGTCTTAAAATGAGCCTCTATTAAAATTCCTTGCAACTGGATCCCAGTGTTTGGCGGTATTAGCAATAATCATTAAACCCAGCCAAACGCCTTGTGACAGAGTTCTGGGGGTTTGACCAGGGAGAATATTTCTGAAAAGTGTGTGGTTTTATTTTAAAGGAGCTTTCCTTGGAGAAAGAACTCACCCTGATTGCTTTTGGTTTACAAAAACAAGAAGTTGACATTTTCTGCAGGAAGTACAGCATTTTCTGATTAGCTCTAATAGCCACCTTTGGGAGATGCTGCAATTTATGCCAGCATTTGAAGTGGTTGAGTGTCATTAATTGCTATTCACTGGGGGATCCAAGGCTCTCGGTACCTGCTGGAGATGGGAGCCGGGAATCAGCCCGCGGGCCAGGGCTGAGCAAAACCCTTGAGTGCCCGGCTGAGGGCTGAGCTGAGCACACACCTCCTGTGCTTTGTTGACCTGGCATTGTGCTTTATAAACCCCAGCAGATGTGTCAGATCAAGTGCTAGTTTAAGCATCCGATAGCAAAATATGCATCCGTTATTCATTTTGCTAGTTTCAAAAGCTTTTTCACACAGAAAGCAATGCTGGAAAATTTTCCAGATTCCCCCCCTCCCATTCTTTTTTCTCCTCATGTTTCTCAAAAACACTCCCTCCAAACTAAATATATCTCAGTCCAATATTAAAAACACATAATTTTGTTACCCCAATAAACCAGATCTTGATAATGCTAAAGCTACAGTAATATGTAATTCTTGTCAAAAGAGTCACTTATTTCATTTCCCTTCCTCAGAGATGTGCTCTCTAAGTCAGTTTCTGATGGAAACAAATGAAGGCGATGATTTGTCTTGAATAATAAAGCACCTGCAGCTGTTTGCAGCATTTGGAATGATGGCTTGTCATTAGCAGAAATGCTTATATATTCCAAGCACCCTACATGCCTTGCAGGTAGGACGCCAGGGTCTGTGTCATTTACCTCAGTTTCTCACCAATTCCCAATAACAAGAACATCAAGGATGCAGCACGTACATCACCTGCCCAGGAGTCTGGATTTGCTCTAGAAAGTAACCTTTCCATAAATCTCCTATTGACACTTTGGGAGAAGAGGGAAGGTTTCCTTCCCCTGGAATCATGTAGGACCTAAGGAGCAGAAGCTCCTCCTGGGCACAGGAGGCGGTGGCCACAGTGGGAGCCCGTTCTGGGGCTGAGCAGTGGCAAACACTCCATAACTTCAGCAAGGATTTCAAAGTCACCTGTACAGGCAGATGCTGCCCAAGCGGGCAAAGCTTTGCAGCTCCATGGTCAGGTTTGTCTTTGTCCTTCAGAGCCCCAGTGAGGTGAGACCTATGACATCCTCCAGGGCAGACCTGAGCATGGAGAGGTGATAACGCCGGGGAACTGGCCGTGGGGCTGTGCCAGCAGCTGGCGGGGGAACGGGGAGCAGCTTTCACCGTGCAGTCATCCATCGAGGAGCTCAACTTCATTCAAAATGGATTAACTCATTACAGAAAACAGGAGAATAAATTGCACAGGAACGAGCAAGGGATTTTCAAGGGAGTTAACACACTCCAAAACACCACGAAGCTCCAGTATGACTAGAAAGGATGAATCTGTAGCAGTATAATTTACAATTTAGAAAGTTCATGAATTGCTAAAATATTCATTAAGGGAACACAAGACCCTTTTACTTTAC
This sequence comes from Bartramia longicauda, assembly GCA_028566575.1. Classification (NCBI taxonomy): domain Eukaryota; kingdom Metazoa; phylum Chordata; class Aves; order Charadriiformes; family Scolopacidae; genus Bartramia; species Bartramia longicauda. The sequence continues at coordinate 1,154,718 of JAOXNH010000067.1, forward strand.
AGAGTAGCTTCAGTTTTTCAGCAATTCCATGAACACAGCCAGGTGAACCAGTTACTCGTCACCAGCATCCAAACCTTTGGTGACCTGTTAAGAAATGAAAACTCCCCCTGGTTAGGGTTTCACATGGCTGTGTCTTTGAGTCAGCAATATCTCCAGCTGCAAACTCACAAGGTACAGCTCCAACACAAACTTAATAGTAGATCAATTATTATAATTAACAAGATCAATAATAGGTTAACAATAATGCATCTTTCCTCTCAGGATAAGCTGTGCCACAGTCACATTGCCTTGAGCTCCAGCAGCTCCCCAGCTGAACGCAGCAACATCAACACCAAGAGGACTCAGGGCAAGCAGAGAACCACCTTTCTGCCAATACTTGCATGAGTCCCTTCCCCATCTCGGTGACATCCTGGCTCTGCCCAGGACTGGCAGTAATCAAAGCACAGAATCCAACTGCCCCAATTTTCACTGCCCTCCACATAGCCATGGGCTTCGAAACGCTCCTGACCCCGCTCCACACACCCAGAAGGAGCTGTACCCACTGCTGCTTTCAGCACGATGGTCACTGCTTTGGGCTGCTGTGTCTCTGGGCACCCTGCACAGTTTTGCTTGTCCTATTCTCAGTTTATTTCACCTCAAAAACCTCAGCCTTCAGTTTCCTTGTACCCATGAAAGGATATTCCTAATTCCTCCGATCCCACTCTTTTGCCCTCCCAAGCTTCTGCGCCTTCCAAGAAGCAATACTCTCGCAGACATTACAGAGGGCTTCATGTTGCCCTGCCAGTCCGACAGAGCTATCTCCACCCATCTGGAGACATACCAAAGCAGGATCCTCAAGCCAGTTTTATATTTACTGCATGCCATATACTATGCATCATCATCTAAGCTCTCAAGCTACTGCCTCCCAGAAGACCTGAGGAATGAGGGAGGGCGCCTGCCTGACCTCCTCTCTGGCGGACGAGGCTCCCTGCTGCGGAGGAGGGAAGTGCTTTTGGACAGACACAACCAGTTCTCCCAGATAGCTCAGGGAGATCGTGGAAGTGGCAGGGGACACAAAGGAGCAGCTACCTGCAGACAGCAGGACACTGCAATCCCTCGCCCCAAGGCTGAGGTTAGTAGCCAGGAGACTCCTTGGCTGTATTTGTGCTTTCAGGCGGCTCAGAGGAGAACTGGGAGCTCAAGTTCAATAGCCCAGCAGCTGATTGATGGTCCTCTGCCCCTTCCTCTGCCTCCCCCTCCCACAGAATGGTTCAAGTTGGAAGGGACCTTAAAGATCATGGAGTTCCAACCCCCCTTCCATGGGCAGGGACACCTCCACTAGAGCAGGTTGCTCAAAGCCCCATCCAGCCTGACCTACCACAGTGAGGTGGGGGTCTGGAGGCACCTGTGGGCCCTGTAGCCCCTAAACACTGGTCACTCCAGCCTTTGGGTGCTCCATCAGAGCTCCTGCAGCAAAAGCCAGCAGCGCTGCTTGCTTCTGGGTCAGCACTGGCCCCCTGTGCCCTTCTGGCCAAAGCACCCTGTCCCAGTTGATGCAAGCCATTGTCTCTGATCTTCAATCTGTTCCTACGGAGACAATGGGACCACCGGCTATCTCCATCGCCCTTACAGCAGCCACCCCAGACAGGCACAGGGCAGGGAGATGGGGAGCCAGGCTCCTGGAGAGGGGTGAGGGGCTCTGCAGGACCACCACTGCTCCAGGATGCCTTATGAAACCAACCTCCGTGCTGGGAAAGGAGTGGAGCCTCACGGGCAAGTCTCTTGGGCCACATCCAGGAGCTGAGGGAATGGCCCCCCTCCTTGTGTGGTGCTTGGAAACAGCCACACTCATACAGGGAGTTCAGTGAGCTATTTACACCACCAAATGATAGGGGAAACTCTCCTTCCTCCACCCCCCCGAAGAAACATGAAATCCTAGAAAAATAATGCTTGAGAAGTCACCTAATATACATCCTCAACCCCAAGCATTCCTAGCAGCTGTTTGTCTAGTCTAGCCTTTAAAAAGCTCTGAGGATGGAGGTATTTTCTACCCTGCTTGGTTAGGCTATGCATAAAAGTTAAGAGATTTTAGGTAACACCGTGCAAGCTGCTACAGCACATTTCTCAAGCCTGTGCACAGGGCTATTATCATATCCCAATATTATTGGCATTTACTTTTGCTGTGGGTTGCTGAAATAATATGAAATTCTGATTGAATTTCTGCTGCCAGTGGAAAAGCTGGGAATCAGTAAACATGCTAAGAGCAGGCCGTGTCCGCGAGAGCGCCAGGCAAAGGACTGCCACAGGGAAAGGGAGGAGAGCCTGGAAGAAACGCTTCCGAGGGAACAAGCTGTGCTAAGCCCTGCAGAATTGCTGGGGGAATGTCTGCCCTTCATCCCAGGGATCCCCACAGTGGCTTGAAGCCAGTGGGTAACGTCTCATCCCACAGCCATTGAAATGAGAGCAGAAAGGAGAAGAAAAGCAGAGAGGAAGAGATTATTTCAGCAGCTTTGCTCACACCAGCAAGAGTTTTCTGCTTTATGGAAAGTATCACAGCACCTCGGGTTTCTTATACAACCGGAGCTTTCTACACAACTGTCAGAGTTACAGTTTGGGTTTATCTTTGGCATGACCTTGAGAGCTGTCATTCTGCAGCAGCCGAGTTTTGGGCAACCAGCTTGGCTGAAGCATCAGAAAACAAGTGATATGAGGAGAGGCTGAGGGAACTGGGCATGTTTAGTTTGGAGGAGGCTGAGGGGAGACCTCATTGCCCTTTACAGCTCCCTGAAAGGAGGGTGTAGAGAGGTGGGTGTTGGACTCTTCTCCAAGGGAATGACAGGACCAGAGGAAATGGTCTGAAGTTGGGGCAGGGGAGGCTTAGATTAGATATCAGGAAGAATGACTTTCCTGAGAGGGTGGTCAGGCCCTGGAACAGCCTGCCCAGGGAGGTGGTGGAGTCACCATCCCTGGAGGGATTTAAGGAGCATGTAGACGTGGCACTTCAGGGCATGCTCTAGTGCCTGAGATTGGTGGGTTGTGTCTGTTTGTGGGTGGGTGTGGTGTGTGGTTGGTTGTTTTGGTGGAGTGTGGTTTTGTTGGTTTTTTTTGTTGGTTGGACTCGATCTCAAAGGTCCCTTCCAACCAAGTAGATTCTGTGATCCACCAGCAACGGTTGCCCATTTTCCTTCCACAGCTTGTGTCTGAGGTTAGTTACCAAACACATGCAAGACTGACAGGGCTCACGTGGTTCTTTGGCCCTCCAAAGGCCTTTTCTCTTGCACTAAGGCTCTCCCAAGAGCATTTTCCATGCTCTGAGATGCACAAGCATCTTCTTCACGAAAAAGGAGGGGTGGTGGGCAATGCCCCGAGGCCATGGTACCCAAACCCTGGGCAGGAACAACCTCACTGCACCAAGCGAATCCACACAAAATATCACACACCAGCAGCGGCTCCGTCCTTGCTCTCAGCCACCGTAGGGAACCTCAACCCGCGTTCAGTTTATCCTGAAAAGTGTGTACTTCAAAGTAGCGCCGCAGCCAGACAGGAACACTCACATCTCTCCTCAGTCCTTAACCAAGGTCTTCAAACACATGTTTCATCTAAGCATAGACATATCCCATAGGATTGTCTGTTAAAAACAAAAAAGCTGCTGTTTCTGAACTGGTGTAGCAACAATAAGAAAGGAGCAGCGGGGGGAGAACAGCCCCATACTTGTCCCAATGCAGCATCCAGAACTCTGCCCGTTAAAGACAACACAAGCGGTGTGCGGGCTCAGGATGCTCAGGATGCAGCAGGAAACAACCACACGCAGAAAATACAGTTCAGGGGCTGCATTTGCAAACCTTTGCAGGCACCTAGAGCCCTGTCAAGCCCCACCATAACTCATGCAGTCACCCCAGAAACTAATCACCACCCTCACTATTATTTTCAGTTGTTCCCAAGCAATGAATGTGCATGAGCAATGTAGAAGTAAGGTTCTAAATTACTTACAGCACTCAAACACCTTGACAAAAATGCTAGCCTTGCCCATGCTCATGATGGCTCTTGGATTAGGAGCAGAGAGTGGAAATTAGGATTAGGAGCAGAGCAGAAAAAGTCAGGACAGAGACTACAATCCAATTATTTATTATTTTTTTTGGGGGGTGGGGGGTTGGCACCTGCTCAGCCTTGAGACACATTCTGTTTTTCACATATCAAATCTCCCACACCAGGCTTCAGGAGATCTGCACTCCGTTCCCAGCTCCCAGGCAGATCCAATGCAGCTCTGACCAGGGCAGTTCATTTGTCTGTGACTCAGTTTCCCACACGTGAGAACAGAGATAATTTGCACAGCTATTACTGCTAGGGTCTACGTGAGCACAAAAGCAGCTCGAGGCAGTTCATTTAGAAGAGGACAAACCAGCTTTCTGGATCAAAACAAGCAAATCTAATTTCAAATCAGAAAGGTATTTTTATATTTATTCAATTATCTTGCCATTAATGCTTTCACTTTTTTTTTTTAAGGGGAGGATGCTCAGGTTCCTGAAGTGATTCCACTAAAGCCTCTTTTAAACCTTAATTTCTCTGAATGTACCAGCCAATTTCAGGACTAAATGATTACAACTGCCATTCATTCAGAAAAGCAATTTAATTTTGATCAAGGCCTACTCCTCAGCTTTGAATTCAAATTAAGATAGGCCACAATTTTTGAATGTAGTTACTTCTAAAATGGAAAAGAATTTGCTGCCTGCAAGAGACATGTGAACTCTTACCATAGCAAAAATTGGTGTTAGACAGCTGGTACTTGAAGCACAATTCTCATTAGAAGGGATTGGAGCATTCATGTCCCAGAAACATGAAGAATAGAGACTAATGGATTAATCCATGGAGAGTGCCACAAGGATCTTTACCTCACCCCTGCTAGAATAGCCCTCCCACAACCCTTCTTCCTTTATCCAACTCCTAACACACACGGATGCTCTTGCTGGAAAGAGCTCACTGACATCAAAGCGTCCGAGAGTCCTAGACACGCTTCTCTCTGGCAGCGTGTTGTGACACAGGTAATGGTGTGTTTGACTTTGCTCCACTAAATCCAAAACTGCCTCATCTGCGTGTAAGAAAATCTACATTGGAAAAATATGCTTACAATGTTTACATTAGATACGTTTTAATGAAAGCACACCATAAAAATAAAAGCGCCTGCACCCCTGAAAAGCCTCACTTGCATAATATCATGCACCTGAAATCAGCTGGAATCAAATGTCATTCTTCCCAGCTGTAGTGATTTTTTTTAAAAATAATTTCAAGTGACAGCATTTATCATCATGTACTTTTCTAAAAGGAGAATACATTGGCAGGTTCACTGTATTTTAAAGCTCCTGTGATAAAGCCAGGAATTAGGCATTTGCATGTGAAAAGTTCTGCAGAGGAATACTCTTCTGCCAGCCTCAGCAGAGTGACCGGCAGATAAAGGACTCAACATTACACACATTTCATTCCTACCACCTCACCAATCATCTGCCTTAAATATATCCATCAGAGATGCTAACTGGATTTAGAGATAACTCTATAAAGATCTCCAAAGTGACTAAGTAATCCAGCGTTCCAATAACATGACTAAACTCATTGATGCAGGGGATCACTTTTGGTCCAATGTTCCCTATTTCATTGCCTGTGACCTTGGAGGAAAAAAAAAAATAATAAAAAAAAAATCAATATCTGTGCTGCTCTAAACCTAGTATTTCATCCACACTGCTGCTTTGCTGCTAGAACACAGAATTATAGGACCATAAGGGACCTGGAGAGGTCAGGGAGGTCACATAGATACAGCAATGAAGCATGAATCACGCTTATGTCATCTGTGATCTAATGTTAACCAAATTCCAAGGAGAGAGGCTCCACAGCTTCTCTCAGACAGGATATCCCTTGGCAACTCTTCCTGCAAAGGCAGCTTTTCCTACCACCTAACTTGAAGTCTCCCTTGCTCTAACCACTTGGAATGTCTCCAGGTTTATTCATTGTGGACATGAACAAGTAACCACCTTTCTCCTTAACAACAGCTCCATCTTTTCTAGAGACAAAGAACCTCTATTTCCATCTTTCCTTGGAGGTCACGTTTTCCAGACCCCTTAACATCCTTGTAGCTCCCCCATGGATCCTCCCCAGCGGATGCACATCATTCTCACAGCGCTGTGCCCATGCCCTTAACCCAGCATCTCCCATACGCTACCTGCTGATACCAAAGTGATACCCACCGTCTCCTCAAGGTACCCAGGCTGGCCACAGCCCCAGAGCTAACCCACCCCTCCTTTTCCCAAACAGCACCAAACCCACCTGATGACCACAGCTGCAGATTGATGAAACAGAAGGGGAAGTTCAGCTCAGACAGAAGAAAGACTAAAATAAGAATCTTTACAATTGAATCTAATAAGATCTTGAAGGTACCAAGCGAGTGGGTGCTTAAGGTCACTTTCCTCCGAAAACCTCCAGACTAGCCCTTCAATATTGTATGTAATTGTATAGATAACACCAAAATGGGATATTTTAACGTTCAGACTGCAGTGTTACATGCGGGAAGCAAACTGTGCCTGTTCACTGGGCTGTTTGACAACAGGATTATCCAGAGGATGTTCCAAACAGCCTGTGTAAACCCTGCTCTGGTAAAAGTTGGATAGCATGGCATGTTGTTGATCTCCAAATCATGCTAAGCAAGCTGTACTAACGGAGAGAGGTAGCTAACTGGACATCAAAAGAGAGTAGCTCAAACTTCACTTAATATTTGGTATGGAGCATGCAGGATTTCAGTTAGTGAGTCACTGCATAAACAAAATGCACCTCTAAAAGTGAATATTCAAGCGTGTGAGTTTAGTTCAACTGAGAACCTAATTCTGCTTCTGCCAGATTTTTGCCCCGTAGCCAGATCAAGAGATGTAGGTCAACGATAATGAAAAATTTAAAAAAGGAAGATTTTGATCACAGTTTACTGCAGAAACTTTAGATCATTCACAACTTAATTTCAATCCGCTGCCTTTTTTGTAACACCACTATTGAATATTAGGGCAAAGTAGTACCTTTACTGTAAAGGAATCACAGTTTTCAAACAAAGAAACTGATTTTTTTCAACCCAGCAAATAGCAAGTCACTGAAGTCCATTTTCAAAGCATTGAGAGCAATGAAGCCCCCTTTGAAGACTGCAGCACTACAAAGTCATGGAGCCTTCCAGCACCCTGCCTGGCAGGAGCAGTACAGAATTTAAACACTGAGCAAAACGCAGCTTCAAAAGAGGAAATAAGTCCATAAAGTCCCCTTGACTTTTGTATAGGGGTGGAATTAATTTAATTGAACCAAAAGGGATCAGAGTTCTTACCCCACCTTCCTCGCCAGTAGCGACTCTGCTCGCACTCCATGGCATAAAGTAGAAAGGAATCTAATTTCCTAACTTGAAGACTAAGGATTCATCCAAGTTACCCAAGAATTTGGCAGTAGGTTTTTCTTACACTGCTCATACCTTTCCATATAGATGATAATTAAGATGTTACCATGTGAGGCAGTTAATATTACATCATTGCTCAAAAGCAAACACTGGCTTGAAAAGAAATATTCCAGCCCATTATCTTATATTTATTTTTGAGAGAGTGAGTTTTAGCTGAAGACACTCCTGTGTGCTGCACAAGACAAAGAATCACAGTCCAAAGTGGGAATTTTGTAATTCAGCACCGTTCCACACGGCTGCCCATTCAACACCTTAATTCATTCCCAAATCCCAGCCCTGCCTGCTCATTGTCACATACCATGTAAGGGTTGGATTTAATTTGAAATGGTATTTAAATGGTCACTAGCAGCATTTTGATATGAATCTGTAGGAGTTTAGTTACACAAAGTCCAATTAGTAGTCCACGGCTGTGTAATCCAGAGACCTAACTCCTTTCCAACACCTGCTTTGTATTTCACAGCAGGTCACAGCTACAAAGGTTGATGGAATACCGGATAAACCAAAATCCCATGTGGATATTCTCTCCATTGAACTACTAGCAGATGAACTATTCATCCCATGATAAAATTAATAGGGAAATTAATTAAATTAAGGAAAAAGAGATAGCCTTTGCTTTATGCTCATAATTTGCTTTCTTTTACATTTCATTAACAGTGCAGAGTTATTGTGTGTCTTGATTAGATCTGATACTGCTCAGCCCCCAAACCAACTTTCTAATGCCTGGATCAAATATTCTCTTCATAGTGTATTTTCCCAAAAGCAGCTTCCAGTAGATTTTTTTTTTTCTTTACAGATCTCATAGAAAGAGCCTTTTAAACTGGGGGAGCTAACAGCAGAACAAGATAAAGAACAGCTAAAACCATTTTGGTTTCTGGTACACTGTTACTCTTCCATCTGACTCTTTCCAGGTGACTGGAAATAAACAGGCCCTGAATTAAAATTATGCATTGTATTATAAATGTTTAATGCACGTCTATGTATAAATACCAATAAAATTATTAACTACTATTCTAGAAGAAGTACAAAAGCCTTGTGACATTCCTCCTGAGCTTCTGTCCTTCTTAGTTACCATTCCCTACGCTGTAGCCAATACTCTTAAATG
>JAOXNH010000067.1:1180326-1195925 GCA_028566575.1 Bartramia longicauda
TTTGTGGTGGGTGTTGTGCGTGGGGTTGTGGGTGTGGGGTTTAGTTGGTGGGTGTGTGTTTGTTTTCCTTTGTTGTTCGTTTGTATTTGTGGTGTTTTGGTTTTTTGTTTTGGTTTGGTTTTTTTATTTTAATGTGGTTGGACTCGATGATCTCAAAGGTCCCTTCCAACCACTAAGATTCTATGATTCTAATTTTGTCCACGCTATTCGGCCGGTTACTCCTCCCTCAGCAAGGCAGAACTGGTATCTACTGTTTACAGTGTACACTAATTAGTCTTCCACAAACACACCGTTCCTCTACAGCACCACGACGGGATTAAAATGCAGAACTACCTGAGAGATCCCCGTGTTATTTTTTTCCAGTTAAAACCCCAAAGCATTCTTAATTTTAGCTCTGCAGTCCATACGGAAAGACAAATGATGAAGTTTAAAAGCCCGGCTGTCGCTCGAGGACTGGAATCTGCAAGGTTGTAAGTGGCATTTATGAGAAGTTGTGTTTCACCAGCTTGGCAATTTGCAGTTTGTAACAAAGACATAAACTCGTTTCTGAGTAAATTGTATTGTAAGTCATGCTCCTCAGAGAACATCTGACTAAAAGGTGATGTTAAAGTAATTTCCATAACATCGAGCTACGCGACAAATTAAAAAATTCATAGAGGAGAAAACTGGGGGAAAGGAGCAGGCAGAGATGGAACGAATTTCTTTATGGCAGCGCTCAGAAAAGGGGAAAACTCAGCTATTGCTCTGAAAACTGCAATGCTAAATCTGTTTTTAAAAGCACAGCATTTGATTTTTGGCTGTTTGATTATGTCTTACTCCATTACTCTCCAGATCCTCAGCAGAGCCTTCTCCAAGGAGCAGGCTGCAGGCAGGGACACAGCAGCAGAGCCACCAGCCTGTGGGAGCTTCATGGCACAGGGATCTGGCCCCCAAAGTTCTCTCATAATAAGCAAGGTGAAAAGCAATTCTCACGTCCCAAGTAAAGGGTTGAATTTGCGTGTACTCCCGCAATCCTAACAGCTGATGTGACATTCCGAGGGGAAAGAACATTTGATCATTCAAGAAAAAAATAAAATAAAATAAAAATGCAGCCTTCCTCTTAAGAGGAACAAGGAAACCAGAGCAGTGAAGAAAATAGCCTGTACCTGCCAAAGACAGACCTAACTTGAGGGGGAGTGGGGGGAAGAGGGTTCTGTCAACCTTGAAATTTCAAATCAGGGCATTTATCAAGGTAGTTGCACCAAGTGCAGCACGGAGATCCCATCCTATTAACAATCCCTGTCTGCCAGGTCTTTACCTTTTAGTATCACCGCTGTGGCTATTTTCCTTAATGAGACAGAAGGGGGTTCTCTTCTGAGAGATTGAAAGACCTGAGCGTGTACAGCCGGGGTATGTGACAAATAAGGGGGTGACAAAGTGAGAGAGTCATTAAAGGCAGCCAACATAAATAGAAAAACCTGTTTAGTGTAGCACAATGATTCCGAGTGTGAGGAATGGTATGCAGCTAGGATGAGGGTAATTTATCCTGAATATTAGAAAAAGCTCTAACAGTGAGACTGAATTCATGTTCTGTGCCGTCAAGGGAATGGACTAAATGACATGAGAGGGGTTCTTTTCTCCTCTGGTAATTTCCATCATCTTATGATTCAGTGATGGATTTCCTCCCTGCGTTTCATTCAGGTCATGCATAGGTACAGGACTAGAACAAACCTCCTCAGCCCCTGGGCCGACACCTGCGATGCTGCCAGCAATATATTATCAAGTCTTTCCAGAAATTTAATCATCTCTCACTCAAATGAAGTGATGCCAATTGGAAATTTTCTTGTTGTTTGATAGTTTGTATTTTCTCCTTACCCTTCCCGCTGCACAGCTGTACTAAAACCAGTGCCCTAATGATAATTGCATACCTAAATCATTCCAGACCAATTTATGTAAGTTCTTGTGCCAGTAGTGTCCTTTGACCTGACTACATTTTTTCCACACCCTTTATTACCCTAAAATTTATATGAATGCCATCACAACCACCCTGAGCCTAGAAAGACTTAATAAAAACCTCTAGCTTTACCAAAAAACACTCTCTGCAAAAGATTGTAATGAAAAGAACGAGGAGTCTGCCTTCTCATTTACTCAATGAGATATTTTTCATTTGAAACTTGAATTAAAAGTTATTATAGAATTTTTGTCAAAACATACTTATGACATTATGTTTACAGTGCTAATGAGTGTCCAAACATTAGTATCTCCAAATGCTAGAATGACTTCATGCTGATGATAAGGTTTTATAGCAAAGCTGGTACAAGGCAGTGCTTCTGTACAAGCCCCACAGTACAGTCTGTACCGAGACGAGTTCTTGCCAGGATTTGGGTGACAGAAGCAAATCTGTTTACTTGCTAAAACAACAGCTATAGGAGAGCTACCACAAGGAAAAAAAAATAATGTATTCAATAACTTACATATCCCTCTAACAAAATGGATTGTACAGAAACTTCCATGAATCCGTTACTGCTTATTGTTGCTGCCACCTGGTAGGTGCATGTCTGATTGCTGCAGGCATCTGCTCGAAATCTCTTCTCAGTTGACCCCTTCCACTCCAGAGCCTCTAAAAAGGCAAGAAAATAACTATGCTATGTCTTCTGTTGCTCACAAATCTAAAATTGCATTTACCAAGGAGCTAAACCAGCTTTATTCAGAGTTGTATCCAAGCCACCGGTTCATAAAGATCCCAAAACAGCTTGATTGTTATCGTCTTTAAAACAACCCATCTGTAGTTGTTAATTATCAGCAAAAAGTAAAACACTTTCAAATAATAATTCTTGTCAGCCTGGTCTTTAAATATATAGAGAGCTCTGAAGTTGACACAAAAGTTGACTCAGAAGACCAGTCCTGATCTCAAAATAAATACCGAAAGGCTGTTCCAACGTGCAGTAATGATGCTGTGAAGATCACTATTTGTAAAAAAAGAAAAAAAAAGAGGCAAATTCCTCACCCCTCTAAGAAGGCTCCTTCTATACCTTATGCCCCATCCCTGGAGGGGTTCAAGGCCAGGCTGGATGGGGCTCTGAGCAACCTGCTCTAGTGGAGGTGTCCCTGCCCAGGGCAGGGGAGTGGAACTTGGATGATCTTTCAGGTCCCTTCCAACTCTAACCATTCTGTGATCCTATGATTTAGGCCCATAACCTCAACTGGGGAAAGAGGAGCAGAGGCAGAATTTACACTGAGATAGGAAGGAGCTACGTTTTATAAAGGTCTCCATCCATCAACATAAATTTGTGTGTCTTTTTATTGCCTCCAACACTGTAACTCCTTTGCACAGCAAACTCCTTAGGCAACACCTTCAGATTTTTCAGCTCTTTGGGTGTAGTGAGCACTCTGCATTTTTCCAGGGTGCTCCACCTCTTCCCTGGAGTCTTGCCACGGCTTTGCAAGTCAAAAGGGATGAGAATGGACCCAGGAATGAATCCATCTGTGTATTTTACATCAGAAAATGCTGGAAAGATTTCATCCTGTGACTATACTCCTCACTCACTATGCTCAGGGCAGAGAATATATGCTGTATCTATGGGGAGAAAATGCATTATACAGAAAGCTGGAATCCAAGAAAATGTTCCTAAACCCCACCCATAACCCATTTTAAGAGAAATAGTGCTCCAGCTCTTAAAAAAAAAAAAAGTAAACTACTCAAAGGTCCCAAAGCCTCTTAGGTCTATTTCCCAGAAGACTTTTTCTTTGGTTGCTTTCAAATCCCAGGGCTTGCTCTCTCTGCCACGTCTCACCCTGTCAATCCTTTAGTCCCTTAAACTGAGATGGAGTTTGCTAGAAGCTTCTTGAGCGGTGCCACCTTGGAAAATCCATGTGCTGTCTCGGCGCCGTTGACTGGGAATTTCTCCATCCCTGATAGCAGAAACAGACGCTCAGCCTTCGGTGCAAAGCGGGGACGCCGCGGGAGAGAGCGATGGACGTTGAGTATTTGTATTTATGAGGAAATGAAAACGGAGAAAAGCTGGGCTTTTGGCTTCTGTCCACTACTTTCCTTCACTCTAAATGTTTGCCCAGACCTCGCTGTATCTCTGCATATTGTATTAGCCCTGGACTTACACCGCTCTCTTTCCATTATTAACCTACAGAGGAATTACTGGAAGGCTCTGGTGTGTGATGTATCACATAAACCCTTGCAGGGCTGCTATGGCAATGGCTGGACACCAGCATTCACTCTTTAATGCTCTGGGGAATGGAGTGATACTTCAGAGAGACTAAATAACTTGTCCCAAACTGAGTTACTTAGAGCTCAATATAATTACATTTTTCCCTGCAGAGGTGGTAACAAGAGACTAAACTGTATTTTGGGCTTCACGCTCAGTAACATCGACTTTTCTGAAAAAAAAAAACAACACCAGAGTCAACTTCATTGTTTGTCCTCATCTAGCTTTATGAGAGACGCTCAGGGTCCTGTGCAAGATGATTAATATCTTCAGCTGCCAGGGAGGCAACTGGGAGTCGAGGATGCTCATGTTCTGAGGTTGGGGAGATGGTTTTCTGCCTGGACACAGCTGTGGGGCTGCAGCACCCACTCCCGGGGGAGTTCCCGCAGCTCTGCTCGTTTTGCAATTAAGGAGAAGCTCCTGGAAACAGCCAGGCTGCCCCAAAAGCAGGTACCAGGGCCCCCGGTTTCCAGCAATGCTCAGCAGCGGGTGCTTGGGACAAGCAGCTGAAGAGGAGGATTCCTATGGACCCACCTTTCCCGGATATACCCTCCCAGCCACAGCTCTATTTCTGCTTGTGAAAGCAATGCCTTTCTCTCAAATTTCCAGTCTGTTCCGTGTCCACAGGACACTGGCATCTCCCTGCAGACACAGGACAACCTTCTCCTTTTTGATTTGTCCCTCTGACCCACGCTGCACATTTGAATCTTGTCCCATGCCCTCAAAAACCTGTCCCTGGCACCCACAGCGCAGACAAATAACATTCCCAGCCTTCCAAGAAGAGAAAGGGAATGAAGGACAAAAACATCCCTTCATTTGTCTTTTGCAGGCTGGGATTTATTGCAGATTCATTAATGTCTGGACAAAATCATTAGCATTCTTTAAAAAGTCTAACTCTCCAGCCAAAACTAAAATTAATTTGATAGATTCTCCTTGACTCTCAGTTATTAGGTGAGTGTGGAAAATGTTCATAAACACGAAGGACCTTGACACTGCCATCTGAAAATTGCCCTCGTAATAAATTAAAGATTTTTTTTTCTAATATAATTTCTCATTGCACGTTTTGCCCTGCTCCTTCTTCCAAAGAAGGGGTTTGTATACATTCCCAGCTCCCTCACCTTCTCTCAGTTGTGAGATCTTCGATGTGACCGAGCCACGTATTTTGAAACATTATCTTTGCCAAATAGTTCTACCAGCAAACATGAAACCAAACTGTGAGCCGTCCTGTTCAGCATCACTTCCAGGCTTCAGAGCAGGCTGCAGTTGGGTTCAGATGTTCACAAAGATATTCTAATTAAAAATCCCAGTGGATTTGCTTTCTAAGAAAACTATCATTTACATGATAATGTTTTATGTCTCAGAGAGAAACTGCAAACAGGCAGTGAAAAGAGAAAGAAAGGAAAAAATGCCTGTGCTGCAAGGACGTTTGTCTATGAAAACTGGGTCAGAAATCACTTACAAAGATTACAGCTATCAGAAGTACTGTGTTTTTCAGCTGGAAAATTGGGTTTATCAAACTGCTTTTTAATTCTGATGACCTGATGGGAAAGCTGACACTGTAACACATGGATGGCACCCCCCAGCCCTCCCGTTCCCATGCAAACGAGAAGGGAATTTACCCACTGGGAGAGATGGGAGATCTCCTCAATGGCCATGAGGTTTGGGTCCAACAGGAGACAGGTCTGAGGGGGCAGACGCAGTGTCTTGCTGGGCACAGGTATGAGATGTTGTCACCAAGATAATCCTGGGAGATGTTTTCCTGAGTTTAAGGCTGTAGAACCAAACGGTGCTGTGGAGCCACGTACATTTTATTAGATTATTCCAAAGTCCCTACAAGTGGAATTTACTACTTTTTTTAATGTCTCTTTTTGTATTATCCTTGGTGGTAGTATCCATGTGTCTCAAATGGAAGATAATTTTACAGACTCTATTTTGCCTTTTTATAAATATTTACATTTTCTCATCACGCTGTCCCTTTCATATAAGTCACGCTGTCCCTGTCTCACTGTTGGTCACACTCTTTTGTTGCTGGTAAAACTGTACAACATTTTCACACATAGGGTGAGAGCGATGAAATTCCCCTTTTGCTGGTGTCAAGGGCACATCAAATTTATTTACTTCAAGATTCCTTTTTTTCCCCCCCCCAGATTTTAACAGTTAATAAATTGCTGTTTTGCTTTAGAGGAACCAAACATTTTGCTGTCTCTGACAGAGTGTGGGAGGCTCAGTGCCACCCTGAATCACCACAAACCCTGGGAGATCCATTGATTCAGGTGGAGCTACATCGCTCCCCAGCAACTGAAGAGCTGGTCTCCAATGTGCCGTGAAAATCAGCCTTTCCTGGAAGCGCAGTACAATGAGCCTCCAAGCTAAACAGGGAAAAAGCCTTTTCTACTGCACAGGCCACTCATGAGGTGCCTGACATTCATGGCAACCCACGATCTTTGTGTGGCCAGTTTAGAAGCTGAAAAAGACACTCCAAGAACAGGCTTAAACTTTCAGCTTGGTCAGCCAGTTTCTCTATATTTTTGATATTTTCTTTCCACAGCGAGGACTCATACTACGATGCTTTTGTCTCATGGCATTTTAGCACAACCCCTCTAAAACAAAATTGAAAAACTGATATAGACAGAGGTGCAACCTGTATATATATATATATTTATGGGAAAGTTATTCTTTCTCCAGGCTCTGCAGTCTTCAAAGGGGCTGAACGAGTTTAGTTCGTGCTGCCAGAAGCAGTGTTTTCAGGCACACAGGGAGCCCATAAAATGGTAGGTGAAGTGTGGAGCGGTGGCAGCAGGGGACTGGGACAAAAGCTGTTAAAGGCACCTTGGCTGCTCCCTGAACCCGTGCTCCCGCTGTGATTTACCTCCCAGCTGGGATCCCACGCCCCACACCAGCTCCTTGCTCCGGGAGCCCTTTCAAACCTGCAGAAGAACTGAGAGACAGAATAGAAAAATGAGTCTGGTGGCTCGTTGTGGGCGGATGAGTAATTGTTCCGAGATTGCAGTCATGATTACAGAGCTTTCATCACAGGTGATGCTAATTAGGCTTTTCATTCCTCTGCACGCATAACGTGATAGCAGAGTGAGCTCCCTGCGACAGCGCTGGGGACACCACACGCAAAGCCCCTCTCTTTGTCACCACAAACCAACCAGCCCTAAACCTACGAGTCAAACACCTGGTTTGTTGAAATCAGGCACCGCCTCAGCTCATGCAGCGTCTGAAGCCCAAGGCGCCTGCCCAGGAGAGTTTGCAGGATCAGGAACACGGTGTTACCATCACAGATGGCAAAGCTGTGCCCGGGTCTGCCCACCCAGCCCCAGGCACTCCTCCAGCCACGGAGCAGACACAGACGGGACAGAAATCTGGTGTTTGCACGGCCCAGACAGAGTAAATACCAGTGATCTTCTTATCAGTATTTGGGTGAAGTTCAGGCAAAGCTGGGAGCAGAGGAGACATCCACCTTCACCTGCTCTCACTGGAGTGGAGGGGGACCTGGGTGGGTTTGCAGAGACCCAGAGGAGTGGGACATCAGTGCCACATGGGCTGAGATCCCCCCAATCTCAAAACCCTTGGCAGGGGGTGGGTGTGAAGTCCCTGCTCCAATGGGCAAGTTCAGGAACAGTTTGAGGGAGCTGCAGAGGAGCCGCCTGCCCTGGTGGGACTGGGGGACTGGGATGGGACTGCTCCAGACCCAGAGCTGTGGAGAACACTGGGAGTTACCCTGGATCCACCAGTGATGGGGAGACAGGCTTCTAACGCAGGGAAACGAGGAGGAGGGAGGAGGGCAAAGCAAAGCATGGGAAAGCACATTGGGAATTAGGGAGGGGAAAAAAGCCCACATTGGCTATAACTGCTTAGTAAACAGACTTTTTTCTCACCCTGGGAGAACCTTGTTTTTCTGAATGTATCCTGCATCATAATGGCACATGGAACAAATTAACTTGCAGCCATGACCTACATAAGGATCCCAAAAAGGCTGTTCTGGCTAAAACAAAGTTGTGAGCTGATGTTGTCAAAATACTGAGCTGTTGTTTTCTTGCAGCCTTTAGGATGATCCCCTGCAGCAAAAGTCTTCAATGTATTCCACAGCAGAGCCTGTCTGCTAATAGCTTTCAAGCATTTAAGTCCTCAAATCCCTGGGAAGCAGGGCTATCCCTCCATCATTAGCCTCATTTGATCTAATGGGACAAGCACAAACAAGAGCAAAACCAAGGAGTTGCAGGAGTGGAAACAGCATTTCCCAGAAACATCCAGTAGGTGTGAAATACCTGGAGGCCCCAGCGTAACCACATCAAACCGGTGAGATATGTATGTGCTTGGCACATCCGTACTGGTTTTGAAATCGCTTTAGCCCTTTTGGATCACACCCAAAGCAGGAAGAAGCCGGCACAATCTCCTCTTCTGCAGAAGAGGCAAAGCAGTATCTGTTTGTTCAATTGGCCTGTGCACAGGAGTGAGCGACACACACAGATCCTGCTGGCAGAACGGCTGGATCCCATTTCCTGGAGCCATTATTTTTTGCAACCTATGGAAGCAAACCTACGAAGGCAGAGATGGGTCTCAGCCGGGACGATGATGCCCAAGCCCGGGAGCAAGGGCAGACTCTTCCCTCTGGCTGCTTTTAGCCTTTGTACATTTTCAGCATCCTGGATCCTGCCTTCCAGGACATTCCCTGTGTCCCAAATACACCCTGTGTGTGTAAATTAGCCTTCTGTGAAAGGATTAGCAGCACTTTCCCATAACACAAAGCTCCATCTCTCCCCATCACTCTGTTCTCTGAGGCTGTTGAAGTGGATACACAAAGCCATGAGCAAACAACCTTTGCCAATGAACTTAAATATCAAGTCACAATTAGGAGGCTGCGGTTGACGACGCATAACACCGAGAAGCATGACAAGACTGAAGGATTGCCACAAAATGTCACCAGACAGTATCAAGCGCTGTTGGGCCTGGAGCTCTCCCGGGGAAGGCTGCCAAGGAGGCAAGGGAGCCTGCAACTCGGTGGCAAGTGGCCTCAGAGAGCGTCAGAGACCCAGAGCTGTCGTACAGAAACCTCCGACGGCTGGTGAGGAGCAGCCAGTGAAAGCCAGAGAAGCAGCAGGGAGAGACCTCTGGAGTCAGATGGTGGAGCATCACCCAACCATACGCAACCCTACAAAGATAATGGCCCTAAATTACCTCTCACTTGCACCGGTTCATTAAGAACTTGATAGAGCCCTACTGGTGCCACTGGAAGGCTTGTTGAGAGAACTAAGTGGACTCTGGATCAGGCCCTAGGACTGGAAAATATATTAGGTCATAAAGTACACTATTACATATTTTATAAGGGAACAGCTATCAACGTCTGCTCCACCCAGAGAACATACAAAAACCAGCTGGAAGGAAGAACAGATGTGTAGGTCCCAGCCACTCTGTGCCCACAGCTTCTTCCAGCTGCTCCTCAGCTCACGTTGGAAAGACATTTCCATGGCTGTCTCTCTGTAGGAGGAATCTTGAAACACTGAGAAAACAATTGTGCTCAGTGACATATGTGAGTAAAATAACTCTGACATAAATAAGATACGCTTGACATTATTGTCAATTATTTGAGCTAACCCCTGGGTATGCAAATGTGGAGGATGAGAGATGTGTTTGCAGGTATCTTTAATAAGTGCTTCTTACATCACAACTTTCCAGCAAGGATTTTGGTAATTTCCAGCCAGATTAAAAACTATTCCATGAATACACTCCAAATCAGAGCATCCGTTGCTTATACACGAGATTCTTCTGTCAAGGTCTTTACAGACCAACAGGCACAGGGATATGCAGCGGGTGGAGGTGTTGCTAATGAGACTACTGCTCATTCCCAAGGCAGAGATTTTTAGACCTGTACTAAATTCCCTGCCTCTTGGGCAAAAGTCCTCACTCTCACTCACACAGCTGATTTCGATCACACGTTCTGTGCTGGATCTATTTGAAAGGCTACCAGAATGTCATCTGAGCTTCCAAGAGGGAAAACCAGATACATTAGTCTGTAGATGGATGGATCCATGCTGCAATCTGGACAATTTTGCGTTTAATTCCTTTTCCATCCTGTCAGGGAGTTGGACCCAAACGGTGCTCTTTCATGATGATTTTCCTTCTCCCTTAGTCATATAAACTGGAATACGTGTCCCATTGAAGTGGCTGCTTGATCACTGAATCTAAATATACAACAATTGATAAAGAAATTGATTTACTTTTCTGGCACATAACCCTGGCTCCGTGGGAATAATGGATAGGCATTTAATTGTTATAAGGACTTGTATTTATTTTCCTAAAGTCAAATGATAAAAAATAGAGAACGCTGTACTTCGCAGAGTGCCGTTGTAAAATGTAATGCATCTGAGTGGAAAACTTGCCCAGTTTTCCATAACACACCAAATTAAATATGAGCTCTGTTTGGGAAAGGCTTACAGTGTGCCTAAGGCTGTTTTTAGCACGGCTCACACCACGCAGGTCTCCATTGGAGCCCACGCAAATCTGATATTCCTCCCCAGGAAGGCAGTCTCATGGCCGGGGCTGGCGGAGTAACGGATGTCAGTCTGCACGGATAATTGGGTGATTCCTGGGGTTTTAGCTCTCTGGAATAATGCTGGCCTCAAGTAGCATATAGGACAGATCCTTAATTCACTCTCTCTACAGAAGTCTATACACAAGAGGTGACTTTTGGAGACTGGTGTTGCTAATGCCTATATATCACACATATCTGCCCTGAAGCTTTGGGTGAAATACTTAGCCTATCTCCATAGGATAAGAAGTAGAACTAAAACAATTGCTCAATCATGGCAGAAAAGCCCGAAGGTGATAAAATCTGCCAATTTAGCATGAAAGTTGCCGTGACATAGAGGTATTCCTGGGTGGTGTAGTGCCATGATGGCAGTTCCCCCTCCCAGCACTTAACAGGAACGCGGTTGCCACTGAAGAGGAAGGGCACAGACAATACCAGTGACTTGACTGGGCCATGGAGACTGGGCCTGTTGAAATCAGTTTTTAATAAATAGGCTAATGCAAAGGAAATTCCTGAACAGTGGATGAGAGCTAGTGCAGTGCCAAGAGTCAAAAGTGGAGCTGTAGTGTGAGCCAGCTGGCCAGCATCAGAGCCAGGCAAGGCTATGGAAAGCCGATAAAAACTTCAATTAATAAAGATAATTAATTAAAATAATAAGTTTAGAAATATAATTAACGCTGGTAATCATGGTTTCATGCAAAACAGGCCTCATCATATAAATCTGATGTCATTTGTTGATGAGATGACAAGTCTGGTTGATAAAGATAACGACAGAGATGCACAGATACGGAGAGTTCGGTGTGTCGCAGACCTCCCCAGAACACAACGTGCCCGTTATAGAAACATCATGACACGTCTGTAGAAGAGAGGCTGGTTGTGGCACGGTGCAGTTGTGGGCCAGCCCGTCATTGGCTGCGAAGCCTCAGCAATCTGAGGCACAGGAACCAACAGCAGACCATAAGAGGATACTCAAGGGGAGCAATGTGCGTTATTTAGCGATTTTGGGCACTTAAAACAAGACGCATTTTAATCCAGCCTAATGCAAACTTTCACAACCATCAATGAGGAACGTAGGCCGTAACTGCAGGAAGGAGGGCTACATGGAAAGCAGTGAGTTGGCACAGCGTTGAGCAAATGATTATGAGCCCTTGTTCTAGGAAAAGAAGAAAAAAAGCAAATAAGAAAATTTGACCTTTGGAGACGTTTAAAGAAGAGAATTGGGGGGTGAATTTTTACCTCTGCACACAGCACCAGCAAAACTATCCTGTTTTATCACTTGCCTTTTTTAAGACTGCTGAAAATTGGAGTAAAGAGTCTAAAATAATTTAGTATAATGTTTTACATGTTATTTATGAAATTCAATCAGTTTCATCAAGCAGCAAGACAATGGGAAGGTGACTTGATTGCAATGTGCTTGTACACACAAAAGAAAACACTGGGTTATCAAAGGACTCTTCCATCTAAAAGAGCTAAGCATAGCAAGGAGCAAGGTCTGAAATGTGAAGCCCTACAATTTTAAGTGAGCAATTAAGACCACATTTTAATAGGGAAGGTTACAAATTGCTTGTAGAAAATACTGAGGAAATGGTGGATTCTGCAGTTCTCAGCACATACAAATCAAAACTAGACGCTGGTTGCTTTTCTGGAAAAAAATTAACCAAATGTAAGTTTTCAGGCTAAATATAGGGGTAACTGGCCTTCATTAAACAAAATGTCAAAGTGAATGATCTAATGGTCCTTTCTGGCCTTAAACCAAATGAATCTCTGAAGAAAGAGAGACTGCTTTTTCTTTAAAAAACTCACATAATGACTTCTGGTTTTCAGCCAGTTGAAAACATGCTTTACATTTTTCAGAGTTTTCACTGGTTTTCCCATTCTGCCTTGAGTATTTCAAGCAGATCAGTGTAAATATTGATAAAACATATTTCCCACTAAAAAGGAGATTGTTCAGTCAATAATTTCCATTGGCATTCCTGTATTTTTATACGTTTATGACTGGCTTTACAAAGTGCTGGGTTCCTCTCAGCATTTCCTGGTGAACAGCAGAATACTTTGTCATGGAAAGGTCCGTACAATTTTGTTTTGTAGTCTTTTCTTTCCCGTATTTTTATTTTGTGAGTAATCAATGAAGTGAATGAACGTGACGTGTGAAGTCGTTGTTTATTCCCATCTTTGCAGCCAGAGTTACATCAGTGCCATCTGCTAGAGGTTTTCATTTCTGCAGCACGTGACGGGATCGTATGAGCATGGAGCAGTTTCTCACCGCAGCACCCTCTGTGGTGTCACATTTTTTGCATTCCTCCATCGCCATGCGATACATCGGCTTAACACGCAGCTACCGGGATTTGCGCAAACCTTAGATCCAAAGCCCATGAAAGAAAATGGAGATATTGAAACGACCTAATGGGATGGGACCTCCAGGACCAGTCTTTCCAAGTATTGCTTATGGTACGTCCGAGTTCTGCCCATTGTTTTCCCATAGTGATGGGAAGATGCTCTGCTGCTGGACCCCCTGGCACTGACTCACATGATCTGAGCCACTCAGCATCACTCACACCCCCGTAGCAAAATCCAAAAGAAACAACATCCTTTTGCCTCACCAGCAAGGTCAAGGCTGGGTTTTTTTAGTGACAGAAACAAATATGGGTTGGTTTATCTCACTGGGGAATTCCACTTTGGGAAAACAAAGGATGAAGTGGTATTTCCTAATGAAAAGCATACACTCTGCTGCAACCTACAGGCCGCGGCCGGTATGCGTCTGCCAAGAAAGGCCTTTACTTTGGCAAGATATTTTCTACTCGTTTTTCCCCTCAGTCCTCCACTGATTGTAAGGGAGTTATTCCTGAATGGTTCAGTATCAACGAAAGGAGAATTAGGTGCACTCTGCTCCCAAAACTCTTCCTCAACAAGTACCCGCATGTTGCCCTCCATCCATCTCCCACCCGTGCCGGGCACTTACAGCTACTCTTTATCTTTCTAGCACTATACTCACAAAGTGAAAAAACCCCAAACAATCCTACTCCATACATTTGCTTAAGGTATATTTGTAAGAACTACACCCCAGAGTCGCAGTCAGAGCTGCACGTTTCATACCAACCCTCCTCCACATGAAGTGAAGGACTCAGGGGGCCAAGTTACACCTGAGGTGTCAGTCTGGAGTAACCTTGGCCACCTTCACTACATTTTTCCCATCTACCATCTTTGAGGAGATAATTTGTCAAATAGCCAAGTCTGTTTTTCAGAATCCTTTGCTACAGACATGTCAAGAAGTGCTTAAAATGCTTGGAAACATCTTCTCCTCTGCCCACGGGGAGTTCTCAGCCTCTTGGTTTTGCTGATGACGCTCAAAACTCATTCCACATTCCTGGTCAAAGCATCAGTCATAATTATGGGAAAAATCAGCCTGGGACCCCAAGGAGCGCAGCACAGGCTGCAGCGCTCTGCCTCACCATCTGTTCTTCCCTTCGCATCCCTCTCCTGTTGGGGGATGGTTTGCATCAAATTACAAAGATTACACTCCACAAATAATAAATAACCAAATCACTTCGAAGATGGCATGCGCAGGATGTGGAAGGACCGTACTTTTCCAGTCCTTCACCACCTGTTTGTCGCTCATGTATCCTGTGTGCTTTTGCCCCTTTGGACATGTGCTGTCAATGATTTGCTTGCATCATACACGTTTCCAAATACCTACATGACCCGGCATCTAACGGCGAGCTCAGAAACCAGAAGCAGTTTGTAAATCATTCACAGATCAACCAGAGAACAGAGCCTTGGAAAGTACTATTTGAACAGCTATAATATACTTAAAAATACTGCAACAAAATGTTGATACTTGGAAATCAATAGGGTCTGACAGACTAAGTATAACTCTGCCCTCACAAACATGAGTTTAACTAACTTCAGAAATATTACCTAGGCTGAACGAAGATGAAAATTGGCCTTTTCCTTTATTGAGGGAAGAAAACATCCATTTCCTGCACTGTGGTCACACAGAGATTTCACCTCCCTGCTGCTGCGCCGCTCTCCCGATAAGGAAGCGTTTAATCTCCCTGACCCAGGGAACGCCAATTCTGCCGATTCTCCCAAGGAAGCCATGACATCCAACGTGCCTTCGCCCCAGACGTGTCCGGAGCCTGGAGCGACGCAGCGTGACAGGACACGCACCAGAGCTGTGGCGAGGCATGAGTCAGCCTCCCCCGGCTGTAAATCTCAGCCATTGCAAAACTCCCTTCCATTTCTTCCATCTGATCCTCTCCCCTGATTAATTTTGCAATGGTGCAATTTTAAAAGCACGGTTACCCTCTCGGAAGGAGGCCCAGGATCTCTCGGGGAGTCTCGGAGCAGCGTTGCCAACTCACATGATTTTTATCTCGAGTCTTACGACTTTTGAGCGTTCTTCAGCTTTGGCTGCCAGAAGCGTGCAATGACATGAGAAACTCGGCTAGCTCCTCTCTTAATTTTTATTAATAGTAATTTTCTAGACTTTATGAATGTACCCTAAAGACCCAGAAATCAGAAGGCAAAGGAAAAAGGGGCCAATTTAGTAATTTCAACTGTGATTTTTAAGATTACTGTGTAATTCATCAAAACCTGACTCAAGACATTTTTCTATTGCGGTTGGCAGCACTGTTTGCCTTTCATCCTCACTAAACTGCCCCTTCATATTATTCTAATTTAACTGTCTAGGTTATTAAAGAACAGGGCGTACAAACTCCCCAGATCTGGAGGCGGAACAGGGAACTGAGTCATTTTTTTCAGGTGCTTGCAAAGGGCTTGTCAGTACAGGACGAGGAAGGAGGCCATTGGGATGGTGGGGAGGAGAAGGGAAGGAGTTTTGTCCTAACTGGAAAGGCAGAGAAGAG
>JAOXNH010000067.1:1218029-1229809 GCA_028566575.1 Bartramia longicauda
TGTCTTTCATCCCAATTACATTCTGTCATTTACTGGTGTCTCCTCCAGACATACCCTCAGGCTTGGGATGTGGACTCTTTTAGAAAGTGTTTTTATTTGTGCTTTGAAACTCTTCATGCATCTGTGGAACTTCACAAACATTAATTGGGAGAAATGCTATTAGTGCTGCAGCAACTGCAGAGAGCAGACAGCACGGTGGACAAGCCTCACATCTCCATAACCTGAAGAACAATGAGTTCAATGTGTATAAGGAGTGTTCTTCAATTTGCAAGGAAAGGAACAGCGTGTACACAACGACCCATCAGCTCAGGCAGTCTCACCCCTGTATAAGCTCGTACAACAGCAACACTGCGGTTCTGAAACAGTCCTTTTCAGCCAAAAACCCCAAGACATCTAACACAGCGTGGATGTGGAATTAACTTCTCGCCACGGTGTATTCCTATAAACATGAGACAGAAAGAAGTGACACCTCTGGGAATCTGTCAGACTGTGGAGTTTGGTTAATGCAGTTCCTGAGAAAGGCTGCGTGAGGGCTGTGTCAGCAGAGCATGGTGATGGCAAAGGGCAAGCGGTCCTGCATCTGCACAACCCCCTCCCACGAGCAAGCCCTTTGCTTTAATTGCCTGTATCCAGGCACAAACCCGGCGCAGGGCTGAGCCACCACCCCGGAATCGCAATACGGCAACCGGAACGGTGATTGGGAAAGAAGGGAAGAAGTTTCCAGAAATGCAAGGGGAGTTCGTAACATCTTTTGTCATTGTGTTTTTCCATGGTCACAGATAGAAAATAATCACCTGTCATTTATAGCTGAATAGACCTGCCTGAACGGCACATCTCCCTGTTAAATAGGGAAACACGTGGAAGGTGGGGACATTCACACAGTTGGACCCTGCAATTGCAGTATTTCTGCAGTAGCTCTCTGACATGAGACTGTGCCTCCAGAAATGCAACCACATTTTCCTGTGCCTTCTGCAAGAAGCCAATTTATTCGGTTAAGAGCTCAGGAAGCGGCTTTTCGCAACACCCAGAACCGATCTGCCCCTCAGCATTGGCCATCCTGGCAGCATCCAGCAGTCAAAGGAACCCAAATCCCCCAGATCTGAAACGTCTGGACTCTCGATGCTCTGGCGGTACCTGTGCTGCATCCACCCCCCAACACGGACCCGGAGGCAGGAGCAGTTCACGCAGAGGTCACGTTCACAAACAGGACTCAGCTTCCTTCACGGTCTGAAGAAGCACGAGTTCCCCCTGCACTGGAGAAGTTGTGTTGAATCCTGCTTTAGCAGGGGAGTTGGGCTAGATCATCTCTAGAGGTCCCTTCCAACCCTGAAAACTCCATGATTCCGTGTCCCCACCTGCTCCTGACTCCTGTGGGAAGTTACAGTCGCGGTGCAGCAACTTTGAAGATGTGAAATTTCAAAACCAAGTTGAAACAGCTCTTCCTGAAGGCAGACCTCACTTGCCAGCAACTGTGTACAGAATTTCATCTTTTGTAATGACCTTTTAGGATTTGAGCCTTTGTGTGCGCTTACAAAAAAAGGTAAAAATTAGTGATTCTTGATGAATACACCCAAACACACATGGATTCGGCTACAGTTGCACTTTTGCAGCTCCAGATTGCAGCTGCACCCTCACATCTTGCTGACAACACACAAAGTCATTGGGACCCTTCTGCGATTGAGTTATTCATGGGGTTGGACGCTGAATGAGCCCAGGAGCTTCCCAATTGCCCTTTGCAACCACCTCCTGGGTAAGGACCGCTTTCTACACGGCGTGGGCCAGACAAATATGAGGATATAAAAAAGTCAATTCAAGGAAAAACTAATTTTAAAAATGTCAACAAGACAATCCCTCAGCATTTGCTCAGATCTCATATCAAGTGCTATAACTCTACAGTGGCTGTCTCTGCCGGGGTGTTTCCCCTAAAAACCACATTCCAGCTGCAAAAAGAAATATCCAAACGCATTTTCCTCCTTTGTGCCCGTCCCACAGAAAAGGGCTTTTAGTTATTAGCTCCAAATCTAGCTTTTAATCACACGTGCTCAGAAGAGGGCTGGAGCTGTGATGCAACGCACAGCCTCCCTGCAAAGCATATGGTATTTGAAACGCAAGAAGAAGGGGAAAAAACGACAGACAGGAAAAGGTTCAGACTTCTGCAGCCTGGGCTTTGCACGGCGCGGTAATTACACTGAAGAGTCCATGACTCACTTTGGTGCACTACTGTGCGCTGCTAAATTAGAAGTTTGGCAAGGACACCAGACAAACGATGAAAGATATAATATTGGTTTCTCCGGCATAACTCACCACTACAGGCTCACGGCGTTTCAAAGGTCTTTTTTTAGCACACTAAGCAAACAAGGGCTTTTTTAAAACAAGAGAAACACGTTGAATCAAAAATGCACTGTATGGAAGGTGGCAGAAATAGGTGAAATTTCCTCTTTAAAAAAAAGCCAGCCTTTCAGGTAGCTTGGCTCCCGAAAGCTTATTTCTGAGTCTCCAACAGAGCATCTTACACGGAGACTGTTTAAAACTGCTGTGCACTAAAGCCTAAGTGTGATGTGGAGACGAAGCTCCTCCACTATAAAACATCCATGAAGGAAGAAAATGTTTTCCTTACACCCGTTCACAAACGTGCATTGTCAAAGAGATTTCCATAAAGGCTCCCTGGTCACCTGACAGCTGCCGTGAGGCCAAGCACGCTGGAAGATGTACACACTGGGACAGCACTGAAATTAACTCTTCAAGACAAATCCTTCCCTCGCAAGCACTGCAGTCAGTCTGGAGTTATGCTGCATCTTGGAATTAATCCAGTTTTGCCAGATGCAGCCAATCCTCCATGTAATGCTGAACCAGTTATCCTGATTTGTAATGAGAAGGAACTGGTTCCAGTCATAAGAAAGATGCATCAGCATTAAAAAAAGAGTTTGCTCTGTGACCCAGAAATAACTTCCTAACATCCCCAGATACAACCCAAATAAAAACACCCGGGTCCCAACAGGGCAGGGATGGGAAATAACTTCTCTTAGGCTTTTCCACATCTTTTCACAAAAGTCACTGTAACATGCACGCGGTCATTAGGATTTTCACAGCTCACAGCAGTCAGAGGGTTTGAACATGGAGAAAGTGCTTAAGATGTTTGCAGAAATGCTGCCTGTGGAACTTGTCCTTAACTTCAAGGCCCCCCTGCATGAGCCTGGCACACTCTCAGAAACAGCAGAGGCAATTATTAACGTTAAAGTCTCCATATGCTAAACAGCCACTGCTCTGGAGATCCTGTATTTCGTTTAAAGGCAAGCGCAGAGATTGCAAACAGTTATTTTTAACTCTTTTCAGCACACAGTACATCTGTTGTGTTTTTGATTTCCATTAAAAATCAGAGTCATTTACTGATCTGGCTCCCATCCAGATTTCTACATGAAACACATGGACTAAGCACAAAATAATGCTGTTTTATGTGCATGGGTGCATGTATTGTATTTATTATCTGCTAGGATAACTAGAAACGCAGTTAAAAGTGCTTGGGGGGGCTTTGAAGGAGCAGACTATCATACTTATCTTCTCATTTCCTCCAAGTCCCTGGGCTTAAAGACATTAAGAACAAGACCGTGAAACCTTTCTTTATGTTTATGTGCTGCGACACACAGCCCCATTGACTTCGCTTCCTTGGGAAGGGGCTCCCGGGGGTGTCTGCTGCCGGGACAGACCGGGGTGTACCCAGATACCTCCAACACCGCTCTGAAGAACACACATTGAGAAAAGCCTCCAGCAATAATGAGCTGCCGAGCTCTCTGCCAAGATGGACCCGGGCCAGCAAGCCCAGCAAATTAAAAGCTGCAATTGCCTCTCTGACAATTCTCCAGCAAAACTTGTCCTGGTTTTTTGCTTCCCCGGCGAAAACTGGGAGCTGATCAGGGTGCACCGAAGGGCAGGGGCTTCAGACCGTCTGAGGCCAGGGAAGGGAGGAAATTAAAGCGCTGTGAGGGCAGCAGAGTGCTGTGCCAGCAGCCCTTTATGAGCTCGCTCCAAAGCCCGCTGAAGTTGACTGGACTCTCTCTGCAGATTCCACCAGCTTCAGGTCACGTCCCGGCTCCTCGCAGGGCTCCGGTGCCCTCCTCTCCGCTGGGCAAAGGGAGACTCCTTCAAATAAGCACGGAATTAGGCCAGAGAAGTCAACACACCTCCACACTGCTCTTACTGACACTTTGAGTGGAGAAAAATACGGAGATATTCACTTGAATTTGAAAATTAATTCCAAGGTCAGTGTCCTGGCAACCTTTCAGCGTTTGTTTTCCATGCCCACACGGGCAGAGACCTATTTCTAACCAGGATCCTTATAAAATCAGCAGGCCTAAAACGCCAGCAGCCAGATGTTCAGGGAAAAAAAAAAAAAAAAAAAAGGTGAAATCCAAATTGTGTGTTTGATTCCTGATGCGATTACACAACCTGTGCAGGAGGAGAGGAGCCGATGCCCCGCGGCTGACGCAAGCGGCCCAGATGGAGCTTTGCTGGGAAGGCAATTGCAGAGGCACATCTGGCCAGCCCAGCCCAGCCCCAGCACATCGGTCCCTGCCCATCGGGGACCACTCTCAACAGGGCAAGTGATGGGGATCGTCTACCTTCTGTGGCAGATGATGACACAGAGATGCCACCGGGTCCCCTCACCCCAGTCAGGGCAAGTGCCTGCTCACTCCTGGGGCGGATGGGAAGTTACGGTTGTTTCAGATGTGCAGAGCCTCCAGTTTTTCCTCTTTAAGGACAATGTGATCTTCCCTCGCTATGATTTATTCCCCTGGCCTTTATATGCTGGCTGCATATGGTACTAATTTCACACCCATTTCCAGATGATGCAATGAAATTAAATGACATGGCCACGGTCACACGGGGATGGAGGCATCAACACGGGCTCTGGGAAGCTCCTTGGTTTATTTGCTCTAAATGGGGGTGTACCATTTCTCTCGTATTGTGTTACCACCCGATGGACTGTCAGACTGACAATACCATCTTATGTTACAAAACCTACAGTTTAGTGTCCTTCAGAGGTTAAATTTCCATGGGAAAGGATTGTTGGAGAAATATGGCTTGCATATGGCTGTGCCAGAAAGATGTTTCTGCTGATTTTCTCCACAACTGCGATTCCTGCATACTATTTTTTTTTTCCCCGTTTTGAGTCATGACTCAGAAAGACTAAATAAAAGTTCAGCTTGGGTATCAAGAATGCAAATGTGCATATTCAGCACCCAGGGCCAGTTTTCCCACCACAGGCGTTAGCCAGCCCCAGTTGAAGGCAGAGCCCTGCTGGAGGACACGGCTGGCAGCCGTCGGAGTCACCGCCTGTCCTTGTAGCGCCGGGGGCTCGAGGACAAAGAAAAGCAGAAAATAAAATTTTCCCCAGACCTTTCTATTAAAAGACTTGAGAAGCAATTGCCACGGCTGTGTCTCTCACCTCTCCCAGCATCAGCCCTTTTTTCTCTCCTCGCTCTCCTTCTCTGCTGTTCATCTCTCAGCCCTTCTGGCTGTCAGGTGCCAGAAAGCCAAGAACTAAATTCCTTTGGATGGCACTTACTGCGGGGTACAAACAGGAGCGCGCCCGCAGTCTTCACCCATTTCTTGCTGCCACTGCAATGAGGGAGCGGATGAGGAAGCGCTGCTGCATGGGAACACGAGCCTCCATAAATTTAATGGCAGAAGAGAGGCTACAGGGGCACACAAACTGCCAATATTCCCCCCTCACGGGAAGGCTATTTGTATTTCAGTGCCTTCCAGCATCCCTGCCCCTCCTGAGCCGTGTCACAGCAGTGCCAGTGTCTCCCTTGGGGGCATAAACCCAAATACCAGAGCCGGGGGGGGACACACAGCTGGTTTCTGTGAGGTCCTCTAAAAGGGAAGCAGTTTGGGTCTGGCCAGGCTCAGGAGATCCATTGCCCATTTCATTCCCATTTTTCCACAGGTTTAATAACACAAGAACAGGTGGGAAATGGAGCAATTAAGCGCTGTGGCTTTTGTGCTGCCTCTGTAATGGGCTCACCCCCAGAGTGTGCTTGGGCATCTGTTACACACCCGCAGCCAGCCCCGGGGCTAACATCCCTCTGCCCTGGGCAACCGAGCTGGGGGGGCTCATCTGGAGCTGCTGCACAGCAGGACCTGGTGGCCCTAATTTATATCCTGATCTCCACATCCAGTTTTTCCAGTAACAGCTACACACCAAGAGCAAGTCACACAGCATCTTCCTTAGTACAGAAACTAACCCTAGGGACTGTACCACTGCCCAGGCGCTACCACTGGGGACCAGAGGCAGAAAGCACAGCCTACCTGTAATTATTATTAGAAGGAATCCATAATTATCTTCTCTGGGTTAAGAAACAATAAGAAAATAAAACAGGAAGTAAAGTGCCAGTGTTCCTACTGGACTGTGAGCACCTACACAGTGAT
Organism: Bartramia longicauda; assembly: GCA_028566575.1. NCBI lineage: Eukaryota > Metazoa > Chordata > Aves > Charadriiformes > Scolopacidae > Bartramia > Bartramia longicauda. Next base: position 1,224,459 of record JAOXNH010000067.1, read on the forward strand.
ACTCAAAGCTGCATCTCACACTTTGTTATTCCCTGGTTTCATTATTTCATGTCCTTCATTTTCAGTCCTTCTGTAATAGGACATTTTGTTCTTTTGCTTCATAATTTTGTTCTTTAATTTATTTGTCCCTATTTCCTTTTGTTCCTCCTTTGATGTTTATCCTTTTAATGTTTCTTTCCAAAGGCTTTTTTTTTTAAAAACCCTACCAGTTTCAATGTGCTATCTTTGAGGCATTTTTGGATTTGCTGCTACTTTGCTCATCATGCAGTTTTTATTTTTCTTGCTGGCTTATTTGTTATGTGCTTTGGCACAGAAGCAATCAGATACCAGGGACCTTGTTGCATCACTCCACATCTCAACTAAAGACAAATATTAAGTTTAATTTTCACTTTATTACCCCCAGCTCTTGAGTTACCCACCTCATTTCCATTTGCAGACTGGAATTCGAAAGTGAACCTTATGGATAACAAGCAAACAAAACCTCCTTTCTGGCCTTACATTACATGAATGTCTCCAATAGTTTGACTGTGGGCCTTGCAGAACTCCATCCAGCAAAGCACTGACCACCAGTGAGCCCAGCAGGACCTCTGCTCACACTGGTGTTGTGCCCAAGGTCTCCAGCAGAAGCCGAGCAGGACCTCTGTCCCTGGTGATGTTGTTACACCCAAGGGCTTCATCAGCCTTTCCATTCAATCTGTTCAGCCCTTGACCACCAAGCTGCCGAGCTGGAGACCCACGATCAGAGCTTCTCTTGGCTCCAGCAAGCCATGAGGACGACAGCCAAGCTTTGCTGCCAGCTCAAGCTGGCAACAGCCTCTTCTCCATCACTTCAGTGCAAGGAGCTGCAGGGGCATGGCACTGCCCACGTGGGTATCTCAAGTATTAGCCCTTTTTCAGACTTTTCTGGCTACCTCAGTGGTGGAAGGAGCAATGCCCCTGCAGAAGGCAGAGGAGTCCAGTCCCTGTGCCCTGGCTATCCCTGCCAGAAGGGCATGGTCTATATTTGAAGGCGGCTGGAGAGGAGAGGGAGCTGCATACCTTCACGCAGCAAAGCGTGAGTGCAGCAGATCTTCACAGCCACTTCCTACAGCCCCCTTAGGCTCCTGAAGCTGTTAGTGCCAGCACAAATAGCAGGTACACCATTGGAAGGAGAATCCATATTTCTATGAGTCACAACATCAGCATCTGTGTGTACAATGGCCTTGTCTAAGGGGCCCCAGCTGAGCTCAGGGCCACACCAGCCCTGCTCGAGCCAGCTTTGCTCAAGTTTCTCAAGTATTTCACAAAAGCAACAGCTCCTGCAGCAGCTTGCACCTATTCTGCATGTTTTCCTATGAGAAAGGCCAGAAATGGGAGCAGACAGCCCTGTACAGAGCACTAATCTAAAAGATAATAGGAAAAGCTTTGCAAGGAGAGAATTCAATTCACTTTATAACGAGAAAAAAAATGTTCATTTCTCTCAGTGACACCCAGGATGGTCAACACTGGGCTCCGCATACAAGGGTCACCATATTTTGTCAGCAAAGAAAACAGAGGTGCTGAGACAGGCTGGTCAATAATTGACTGAGCCTTGTTACTCACTGCAATCTCTACCCTGTCACCATGTCCCCAGCCCAAAGTTTCAGTTAAAACCAGTGAATCACTTCACTGAAAAGAAGAAAAGACTTCTTACCTTGGGGAAAAAAAAAAATCACCATCACTGACAACAACAACAAAGAGTTCCCATCTGGTTTTGTCAAAGGTCACTCAGCAGTTAGGTCCATTTACACTGTGACTCCTATCAGCTGTGAAGAGCACAGAACAAAGCACACACTAATATTCACTCCTTTGGTTTCAAAAAATTTCCATGGAAACCCTTTTTTTTTTTCTCCTCCCCTCTCCTTTTTAAGTTACCTCCATCTTCAAAGAGCCGGAGAAGGAAAAAGCCTGCACTGGAAACCACTTTGGCTCTGCGTGCCTGACACCCGCGCCTGCAGCCCACCCCGGAGTTATAACCTTGACACATTTCTTGGCAACTGCCCAAAGTTTTTATCTTCCAGCAGAGAAGGTAAGTGAGCAACTGCCTTCACCACTGGATTACAGGCACTGCGCATATATATTATCCCCATCCTTCTTCCAACCGGCATTCCAGCCGAGGACACCGCGCTCTTGCTGTAGGCACTGTACAAACACAGAATAAAGGATGGGCCCTGCCTCAAAGCATCCCCCCCACCTCCCTGAAGAGGCAGAGCAGATAAATCAAGTCTTATTACTCCAGCCTGCACGTGGAAATCTGCCTTGGTCTCTCTCAACTAAATGACAACCCCAAAGGCAATTAGGTCTGACTTACAAGGGAGTCTGTGGCAATTATGCTTCCAGCTCAGGTCCCTGAGCTGCCTCAAGTGTTTGAGCCCATCCCTTGAAGGAGCCCAAGACCTGACAAGAAATAAGAGAGAGCCAGAGAACAAACCTGCCCCCAGCACCCTGACCCACTTCCATACTCATAGATCCCTCCCTCCTAACGGCTGCTCTACCACTGGGATACACACATCCTCCCACAGCAAATGCAGAATAACTCCATTTACTACTGAACATATCAACAGAGCCACCCGAGGAAGTGAGACGGTGTGAGAAAACCCTCAGGGAAACACACAGATTTAGGACCAGAAGAGTGGAAATCACTGACTACAAAACAGTTCCAGGAAACACCCTCCTGCTGATGGGGAGAGAGGGAGAGACACCAGAGACCCCTGTTGAGTGACAACTATTGTACAAGAATCCTCCATGGTCACCATTTTCATTGTCTTTAATCTCAAATCACTAGAATTGGGTCTGTGATTGTGTCCAAACAGTGTTCAGGAAAACTCTTTAAGGACAGGGTGCAGGAAAACAGGGGACTTGGGAAACGAGGAGGTTGCAAGGGGGTTCTCCCAAGCCCCTCTCTCCTTAGAGACCTCCACTGTGCTTTGCACTTCCAGTCACATCACACTGTCCCTATGGACACAACAATCATATATCCCTGAGGATACAACTGCATTTGAGGGATTTTGTGACTCCAGACTCACCTGAAGTCCCAGTGCTTCCCTTCCTATCTAGAACATGCTTACGAGTAAGTTTCTAAAGTCAGGGGTATGAATTATTCTCCAAAGAAGCGAGACCTAAAATATCATCATTTTCTCTCTCCTGTAGTGCCATTTATTAATAGATCTTAACAATGCTCCAGGGGTATCCCCCCATCAGATGAGGAAACAGAACCAGAGCAGCCAGGGAGCAGCCAAGCTGGGGAGAGTCCTGGCATCTCCTGGGGGCACAGTGATCTGCAGCCTCTTGGGTTACACTGCCTGGTTGTAAGACACTCCCACGAGGGTTTTTTATTAGTATTTTAATTCCTATTTCAGGCTGTGGCATGCTTGAAATGTCTTTGTGGTTTTCTCCTACTTCCTCAGGTTTTTTTTAAAGTTATCTGACTGAGAATTTAGCCAGCCAAGAGGAAGAAAACCAAAAAGCTCAAGAAGTCAAAACATCCATACAAATCAAAATTAGAAAGCAACAAAAAAAGAATTCCCAGAAGGAGCTTCTCCAGCGTACAATTAAGCTGTTTGTGTGTGCATCCATTCGTGTCCTTGTGCAGCCAGTGGGTCCCTGACTGCCCACTGCGGCATGGAGCTCCCCGTGTAACTGCTTCCTGCTGCAGCACCAGGACACATCCTCTCCAGGCACAAATCATGGAGCTCCATTGATTTCGACAAGTCTGCAAAGTGGCTCTCTGTGTGATTTAGCAAGCCATGTTTTATACACTTTAAAGAGATTCATGCGCTATTACCTGAACTCGGGAAGTCCACAAGGAATCCGGGTTATTTGATCACAATTCCTTCTAAGGGGAACAGTTTTTCTAGGAAGATGAAATTACGACAACTCAAGCAGTGCGTGCTCTTATGTCGTGCACATCAAGATAATTTGTTTTGACTTAGTTTAAATAATCACCTTTAGATAAGAACACAAGCTCCCAACAGCTAATTTTCTTTATGACATCCTACCACTCCAGGAGGCAGTTTCTCAGCCCTCTGGAGTGTGGCTTCATGCAAGATTCCTGCTCCGCTTGAGTGACCACAGCAAATGTGATCCCTGCACGGGCCAATCGCACCCCTCCGGCGGCAACAACGCCGGGGCTTGTTCTTGCCTCGCCAGGCTGTTCTTTGTTCCAGCCGATGGAAGAATGGAGCATTTGTGGTCCAGATCCTCAGCTGATATCATCAGATGGCATTTCATTGAAACCAAGGCCAGCTGATACCAGCTGAGGAGCTCACCCCTGATCTGCAGCAGTAACAGCTGAGGAGTAGTAAACAGGCAGGGAAAAGCCTTCTCTTTTGTTGCCTTAATATTATAATAATACTAATGGGTTTTCTGCTTTCAACAGGTTTCTCCAGCAATCCCTGGGCTTTTGGATCATCCAGAACATTGCACCCCAAATTAAAGACCGGAGCAGTCAAAGCAAAGGGCTGGAGCTGGAAGCTTTGAGATGAGCTGGGGCTGGTGAGGTGTTCCCAGGCTGAGCTGCCCTCTGCCCAGCAGGGAGGATCTCACAGCACCAGCCAGCTCTGCTGGTGACAGGGAAACCAACCACAGGTCCCTCCTGTCACCACTGCTCAGCTCAAGCTCGCGGCTCGACACCCCTCCAGTCACCCTTCCCAAACCCCCCAGGGGAAGGAATGGCTGCCCACACTGCCTCTCTGGTTTGGGGGAGGAGATTTGGTCAAGATTTGTTCAAAAAATATCACATAGCCAACAAAATCCTGGGCTGGGAGGTAACCAAGACAACATTGGTTTGGTTTATTTATTTTTTTTTAAATAATATATTAAGACTCCACTTCAAACAGGTATCACTGATCCCTCACACACCTACAGGAAGCTGACTATTGAAGTCAAGCTTCTGGAATATTATCCTTCAACTCAGCGCTAAGCCTATTCCTCAGCAATAAAGGTGATTTCCAGTGTGGGAGGTTCCCAGGCAGTGCCCATGAGATGACCAGCGAGATCTGTGTTTAAGGCAAAACACCAATGAATTGGGTCAGCACACGAATCTTCACGGGGGAGGGAGGAGGGAGAGCAGAAGAGCACCCCGAGCAGCCCCACCACGGGCTGCAAAGCCCTCGCGACTTCCAGCATCACAGAGAGAGGTCCTCAGAAAGGAAAAATCCATTTTTCCATTAGAAGTAACAATAAAAATATTATGTTGATTGAAAATGTGCAATCAGGCCTGACTTACAGTTTGCCCTGCTGCTTTCAGGCTTTCCATCAGAAGCTGTAAACCGTTATAACAGAAAATAATAGCCGGGTATGTTTACTCACCCAAACCCATGCTTCATTTATTT
>JAOXNH010000067.1:1246716-1258331 GCA_028566575.1 Bartramia longicauda
GGTGGCAGAGCCCTGGAAGAGGCTGCCCAGAGAGGTGGTGGAGTCTCCTTCTCTGGAGACATTCAAACCCTCCTGGAAACGTTCCTGTCCAACCTGCTCTGGGTGACCCGGCAGGGCGTTGGACTGGATGATCTCCAGAGGTCCCTTCCAACCCCATATCGTTCTGTGATTCTACGAGAACGTGGATGGCTTGTCTGTGTCACCTGTGTCTCCAGCCACCAGAGATGGTCACCCTGAGAAGCCATGACCCTCCAGGGACTGCTTGAATCTGGTTTGAATCAAGGGGTCATTTGACTCCAAAGTCCCCTGACTCCTGCCTTGGAGAAGCCTCTGGGGTTTGGCGGTGGGTCCCTCCCAACCCTATATCGTTCTGTGACTCTGTGACCACAGTCCTGCCCTCCAGTGGGGCCAGCTCTGCTCCCCTGCACAGGGAATTCGATCCCCTGGATACATATCCACGGAGCACAGAGGAGATCAACTTAGATATCCCTACTGCTCATCACCGATTATTAGACTTGCAGCAGAGATCAGAGATTGCTATGGTATCTGCTCATACTTCTAATTAGGGAAATGTCTGATGTGCGTTGGACTGTCCATCCCTGTCTTGGGTTGCACTCCGTCTCCCTTCCCGTGTGGGCTCCTGGTAACAGAAGTCCAAAAGCGATGGGAGATGGAGAAAACAGGACTGTGACCACCAGTTCCTGCACGTGCTGCTCAGCTGGGTGCTTACGGAGCTCGTACTGGTCCTGCCTGTGGCCGACTGGAGAAGACAAAGACACGTCAGGGAGTACAATCCCTCTCCAGTCCTGGTTGGCAGCTCAAAGCCGTCCCCGTGGTCTGCCCCCGCTGAAGGATCGGTTCTCCAGTTGGGATTACCCTGCTTGGTGCTCGGGTACCGCGGTGCTGACTAACACAGAGCAGAAGAAAACTGATTTTGTTTTGAGGAGCGGAGTGTAAGCAGATCCACGTGCAGCATTTTAAAGCGGTTCTGTTTTTTCCCCACAGCGATGAAATCAGGAGGCACCCAGTTGAAGCTGATCATGACGTTCCAGAACTATGGACAAGCGTTGTTCAAACCCATGAAGTAAGTACAGAAAAGGCTGTGTTGTAGGGTGGAATTGCGGTGGAATAGCCTGTTGCTGGTTTTGAAGCCGTTAAAAGTTGGCTGTAGTGTCTCTGGAGGTTTGTGTGTCTGCTTCCCCTGAAGGTAGAACTTTGGGGCTGTGGAAACCTTGCCCCGTTGGAGTGGACTTTGGGAGAAAAACCCAGGGCTTTGGATACATTGCAGACTTCTCAGGAATGTTCCTCACCCCCATCTCTGTGAAATCTCCCTTCATAAATACGGGATGTTTTCAGCATTTCTTTCCTATGTAAACTTTATCTGGTGTCAGTGCTCCTCTGGAATACGGCCAACAGGAGAGATGCTTCAGAGCAGCTTTGGGAAGAGCTAAATAGTATTTGTCTGATAAATTATAATTTAATCCATTGATTTATTGCTGTTTGTATTAAAGGGTTGTATTAGTCATTTGGCTGTGGCTGTGCTGACTCTGTGGAAATGAGTCTGTGCGAGGGTGGTACTGCAAGGTAATGAATCCAGAGAGAACGGGAAGGATGGGATGATGCTGGTTTGTGCCTGCCCAGATCCCCTTGAGATGAGGGAAGTTTTTCAGATGCAAAGCAGATGTAGATGAGCTCTGAATCCTGACCCGTGTGTTTGTGTTGTAGTAGGGGAAATGGCTCTGTGTGTATCGTGGAGGGTTTAGCAAAGACACTCGGGGCTGCAAAATGTTTAATGAAGCTGCTCAGTATCTGTGTCAAGGGTACCACTGCAATAATAAATTCATTTCCTTCTTTTGCTCCCATTATAGGGAAGTTCAGTTAATTTCCTCCAAGATGGCCCATAAAAGACTAAAGTAACCGAGAAGGGGTTTGGAGGATGTGTTGGTTTGTGTTACAGCCGTAGTGGGGAACACAGCTCAGGGCTGAGACTGAGGAATCCCCTGTTTCACTGTGGATTTCGCTGTAGAGTGACCCCAGACAAGCACAGGTTGGACTTGATCTGATCTGAGCGCCAGAAGGGCCAAAGCATGGGTCCCACTTTCCTTCAAGCCCTGTTTGAGCAGGAGCCTTCCCTCTGTGCGTTCATCCTGGGAATGACAAGGAAATCCTGTGAAATTCCAGGCAGCACATGGCGTTTGTGCAGGGGCCAGATGCCTCTTTGTTGTTTCCCAAATTGCACACAAATTTCCCTGTGTTTCTCATGGGTCAGTGGTGGCCTGGGAGCGGTGAGAGGAAGCACAGGTAATAGTGGCAAGTCAGAGGCAAGGCAGTCCCAGGGAACATCTACTCCAACATCTTCCCCTCTCTGCCCTCTCCCCGAATGCTCAGGCCATCGTGGATCCATCCCCTGTATCTGCAGGTTTGGTGTTAGAGGCACAATTCTTAATTTGAAGGGTGGAAATCGGGAACCAAGCGGGTTGGAGCCGCCTTTAGGTGTTTGGCAGAGTCGGGGTTGCGCTGTTGGCTTTTTGTGTGGTGCCTGATTTGTTTCTTTGCCGTTTGCCGAGAGGCAGATAATCTCAATCTTTATCATTGGTGTGACATTGTAATTCTGGGAATGCTAATGAGGTCAAATCAAAAGTTTACCCTTCCTACTGTATACAACACGGCCTTGGCAAGATGATGGATGGCAACAGAGGTACAGCCACGCTCCTGTGTGGAGGCAATTACGAGCATCCACTAGAACAATAGCAGAAAATGATGATGTCTTAATCATTCCCTTTGCTTGGTTTGAAGGGCAGCAACACCCTGTTTTCTCACTGCATTAAATGCAGCGCTGGGAAGAGCAGTGTTGGAGCCTGGGGCAGCTCTGTGCCCTCGCACCGCACCGGGGCGACGGCTGCCTTTGTGCTCAGTGTGGCCAAACACAGTGACAATTCTGAATTAAGGATGTTTGGGAGAGTTTGGCTTCCTGCTGGTAACAGCGAGGAGGGAGCCAGATGCTTGGGTGCTGGAAATCTCCCTGGCTCCTTTGGCATGTGGTCCCATTGGCCTCTCTCAACCAGGACTGTTGGTGATGAAGTTCTGGGCTAGGTTTGCAGCATCATTTCTTTATACGGAAATAAGGAGCCTGGAACTACAAAAAAAAACCCCAAAAAACCCCAAAAAAGACTTCTAAAGCTATGAGACTTCTTTCAGGACCTTCTTCAGGCCCTAGACACCTTCCAGGCTGTTTTTGGTGCCCCCTCTTTTCTGCAGGGTACTCTCCTAATGCAGGCTTCACAAAGCTGCCCGTGCCTTCTTGGGTCAGGAGGCTACTGGGAGCTCGCAGATCAGGGGCAGACACCACTGCTCATCAGAACCGGCAGTGTAAAGGACATATTTTCTAAGTATTTTAATTTGAGGACCATAAAATATCATCCTGCTGGCTACTTTTGAGGTCAGGTCACTGAAGGAAGCCCTTGGTGGATAGTCAGGATGGATAGTCAGGATGTCTCCACATGGTGCATCCCATGTGTTTCAGTTGTCCTGAGCACAGTTGTTCTGTGTTCTCAGCTCCGTGGCTTTTCAGAGCAGCAGAAATTGCACTTTTCTTTCTCCTGAGCTGATGAGCAGCCTTCTCCATGGACCCAGGTACCACAGCCATTGAGTAGTACTGGGAGCCCAGCTGCAAATGGGGCCTCGGTTGATCTCTTCAGTGCTGGGGGAGGTGATGTGAGTTGTGCTTCTGTGTTAAACTGACCTGAGCCACCGTTCTGCAGAAAATACAGTTGGCATCAGTAGCATTTCAGGCCTGATCCCAAGGAATGTTGGGATCCTGAGTTTCCCACCCTCTCTGGGATTCAAAGTACTGGAAGGGGAATGGTGTGAGGTCCATGGTGGGTGAGATGCAGGTGTGAGGCTGGTGTCTGCCTGAGTTTGGTTCAGTGGAACTACCTGGGGAAGCTGGGTTTGCTCTACAGAGCTGTTCTCAGCAGCTTCCCAATGGAATTTCTGCCTGTTTGGGCAGGGGAGGTCTCCAGAACTTGGCAGGGACTTCTGCAGGGGGGTGACAGCAAAAGGTTCTCCTTGGCACACTGCTTGAAGCCCTGCGGAGCCATCGGGCTTGCTCTGCCCTTTCCCAGCCTCCTGCTTCCACCTTGACTTTATCCAGGGCACAGGGAGCTCCAGGAAGGGCCAGGCGGGATTTGGAAATGGGGAAACCGGGATCTGCCTTCGGCACCTTTTGTGCTCCGTGTTTGAGATTAACTGACAGCTCTTCCTGGCCCGTGGGTCTGGGCTCACGGAGCAGATGGGAGGAGGGAAGCCTGACAGCCAGGGAGATGGGATAGCCGTAAATAAAGCCTTATCAGCTGCAATTATTTTATTTATTTGTGGCTCTGCATCTTCGTTTCTGAAATAATTGCCCATAAAGGATAGCAGAGGGAGCCAATTCTATTTATAAATCCTATGGCCCAGTGTAGATTCCTTTGCTAATTCCAAATGCATCATAGAAAAAGCAAGTATTTGCTAAAACTCCAGGGAAGATTTAATGTTTTTGCAATGTATCTTACAGTTAATGTGTGGTTTTATTTAGCTCATAACAGTTCAATCATACAAAATTATTACCATATGAGACAGGAAAAAAATAGCAACCTCCCCTCATCCCCTGATGAGTGTGTAACTGTACCAGTGTTGTACAGCATAATAACATTTATTTACATGATGGCTGATATCTGCAGCCGCAGCTTTCTGTGTGACTTACCAGGTAGGGATGCTGTAGAGCCATAAATTTCCAAGGGTTTTGGCTTATTTGTCCAAAAGGAACATGCGCTTTATAGTTTTATTTGTTTTTCCCGTTGTTTCTGCTGGCTGCTGGACTTAAATCGCTGGCTCAGCAACAAAACCAACACGCTGGGTTGGGTTTTTTTCCTCCCAAGGCTTTATTCTTGAAAGGGGAGATTCTGCTCCGGCAGAGCCAGGGCTGGGATTCCTATCGCATATGTGGGTGCCAGGGTTTTGAGAGAGGTTTTTACAGTTCCTTCTGGAAAAGCCAAATGAGATGGAATAGAAGATGATACCTTGTTATTGGAGTTGGGAGAAAAGTGTCCTGTGGTGTGTGTTTGAGAATGACATCTCTTGTTCCCAGTTTTATAGGCCGCTTTGTAGAAAAGCGTAGAAAGGGTATTCATTATAAAATCTTTGAGGTTTATTTGTTCCATTCAAAGAAATACTACTGTATCTCCTGAACTCACTTTTGACTGAAGCAGATAAAAGCCAGTTCTGTTCCAACTTTAGATTTCGCTTGGTATTTTTAACATCTTTTTTCTTTTCTTCTGTTTTTACAAGTCTCAGTAGAGGGTTGGTAGGAGCCACGTGGCAGTTTCTTTCAGCAGCTGCAGTTTGCAGTTGAAGTCTTTAATAAAGTAGAACTAATTAGTACCGGGGTGAAATCAGGCCAGAAGAGACTTTTGGGGCCAGGAAAATTGGTCTCCTTGAATCACAGGCGATCACGTAGTGCAACCCCATTCCTTGGTGGAATCCCCATCCCTGGAGGTATTAAAAAGCTGGGCAGACGTGGTGCTGAGGGACATGGGTCAGTGGTGGCTTTGGCAGTGTTGGGTTGATGGTTGGACTCAATGATCTTAAAAGCCCCTTCCAACCTGGACAATTCTCTGATTAACAGATCAGACACTGCTGACCATGCTGTTTGTCATTCTTGCCCCCACTGTCCCCCCTGACCCTCACTGCTGTAGAAGCGATGCTGTCCATGGGGAGCATCTCCTGGTCCTTCAGCCTTGGGGACACGGCCCAGCGTGTGGCCAGCCACTGGCTGGGCTGGTGGCCACGCTGTGGTGAGGAGCTGGTGCTCTGTTGGAATAAAAGCAGCAGACCCACCTCTGGGCTCCGCAGTCTCCTGTAGCCCATGTTTTGGCTCAGAGACACCGGCGCTGTCAGCTGGGCTGGAATGGAGCAGCCAGGGCCATGGGGAAGGTAATGTTTTTGTTTTGATTGGCAAAGCACAGGTTTTTGCCGGCTTTTAAATGTCATACTTATAGTGACAAAGGATTAGCAACCTTCTTTAAGTTTGTCTTCGATTTCCTTTTAGGGTTGCTCAACTAATAACACATCTTTGGGTAGGGATATTAACCAGGCCAAACAATCCCTGTAATACAAACCCCTGTTAATCACTTTCACTTCCTATAGTCATGTTCCCTTCCGGAGCCTTGTACCTGGGAAAGGCAGCCTCCAGGCCTGATTATCATACCAATTAGGCTGGTGGAATTCTTCCCAACCAGTAGCATTGATTCCAAGTTGGAGGAGTGGAAGTGAACTTCAGAATCGGGGCCGCTGGGAGATTGGTTTCCTTACTCCATGGCCTTTCTCATGCTGTTGGGAGGAAATACGTTTTGGTGAACCTGTTGCATTTCAGCTGGCAGGCATCCAGTGCAAACACACTGTTAGAAGTCAACACAGCAATTAAATCCAATTGCAATGTTTTCTCCGAGCAGCTAGAGCAGTGGGATCTGCACACAGCGGCTGCTGGGCTGGAATCCTGCCGGGATTAACACTTCGGCAGGGTGGAATGTGCCACCGGACCCTGGAGAAGGCTGGCTCCGTGCGAGGGATGTTCCTGGAGACGAAGGGTGAATCAACTGGCCCAAGAGGTCAGAGCTGGTAGCCCCAGCATTCACTTTATAGAGATGTATTTAAAAATTGCAAGGAGTGCTTACATCACGAAGGGGAAATGCTTTCCTTGCTGGGCAGGACAGCAAATAATCAGATATTCTGTGGGCCTCATCAGGTTCTGGGCTCTTTAAGGGCATTCGAGTCCTTACCTGCCAGGTCCCTGCTGAAATGTTTGCCTGAGTGAGACCGACAGGCAGATTTGATTGTACTTACATCAGGAACAAATCTGGAGTAAACTGGATGAATTATGTCACTTTTTATTTAAAGAACATGAGATGTGAGTGTGGCCCAACATAAGGACAGTAGAGGTTGTCCTTAACTTCTGGTGTATTGCTCTTTAACTGTTTTATAACTAATCCTGTTCGTCAGATCATACTTCTTCAGCATTTCAGTGCAGATTGTCTGTTAGCACCCAGCAGTGCCTCTGCTCCAAATCTCATTTCTGCAGATTTGGAAATCTGGGGTGATTTGTGGATCTGGGATGAAGCCGCTGGCCCTGGACAGAGATGGGGCCTGGGATGAGACCTTCTCCCTGTCCCCGAGTGCTGTGTTTCCCCCTGCCACAGCTCAGCGACTGCTGGCTGGGATATGGATCAGTCCCAGCCAGCCCAGGAGAGATTTGTTCTCAAATTCTGCAGGTGTGTTTGTGGAGTGACCCCAGAGTCAAAGTCTGCAGAGTCCAGGTAGCTCAAAGGTTGCTGTTGGGATCTGCAGGGACAGGGAACAGCAGTGTTTGGCCAGGCTGGCAGCCGGTGAGGGAAAAATAAACCTCTGTCCCTCTCTCTCTGCCCCAAACCGAGCTGCCCCAGGTTATCCCTGGGTTATCCCTGGGTTTTGCACCCCTGGAGCCAGGCAGGAGCTGCCCAGAGCCGGGATGGGACGGTGTGAGTCACTGCGGTCGCAGGAGTGGACCTTCCTCCAGCAAACCAGGGCCATTCTGCAGGACATCACCATGTCCCTGGGGTCAGCATCATCCCTCTTCCCAGCCCTGGGAAGCTGCCACCCACCACTACTGCTGAATCCTGCCCAGAATCCTTCCCCATGGCATCTCCAGCTCCTGGCAGGAGAAGACTTCACAGCTCACAGACCCCACGGTCTCTGCACCTGGGGCTTTTTGTACAAATAATTCAAGCCTTGCATTTTAATCCGGCTCATTTGTTGGGGTTTCTCTGGCAGATGATAACACGAGGCTCAAGAGCTATTTTTGTTCTTGTCTTGCATGGACACAAAAGGCCATGGGCACTGGCTGTACCTGCCCCTTCCCACCTTTTTGGGGGGCAGCCGAGTGGGCAGCCAGATTTGACAGTGGTGAACTGTCTCTGCTTGATGAGCCGCCGTCGATCTAAGTGCTCAGAGAATCTTGCTAATTAGTCTTTGGGAATAAAGACATGCCATGTTTTTTTTCTTTAAAAGCCAGTTACTGCAGCAGCTGACATTATGTGTGTGTGTTAGCACAGTGTATTGGGAAAGAAGCATCTTCAGCCTCTGATTTTAATCAAGCTCCTTCTTCATTTTAATTTCCTGCATACCAAGGAGTGCGGTCCCATGGCTTTGTCTGTTAATCAGGCGCCCACTTTCAGTTCCTCAGTTTCTTATTTCACACGTTTTCACCCCGGATGGGCAGCGCAGCAAACGCTGTCGAGGGAAGAGCCGGGGCGAAATGCGTCCCCTGTGATTTCCTGCTGGATAACGGGGCCGGGGGCACAGGGGGCTCGGTGGTGGCGCTGAGCTGAGATGGCCTGAGTAAATCTAAGCAAAAAAACCCCCATCCAGAATATTTTCGGTGGGATATGCAGATATCGCTACCCCGAAATATTTCATGGGAACTCGTCTCCGTTTCTCTACAGTTTGTAATCCTTAAAGTAGGCTCAGGAGACTGGAATTCAGGGAGGGAAAATGATTTGTGCAAGGCTTGTGGCGTAAAGCAGAGGCTGAAGCTGTTTTCTCTCTGGAGCAGCACATGCATCTTTGTCCTGGAGACAAGTTGTGCCGTGCTCATCTCCCCCCTTGGGAGGAGCTATTTTTGGGGGTTTCAGGGAGGTAAATTGCCCCCTCTCTGCCCCTGGCCCGTATCTCACACAGAGATAGCTCTGGGGATCTCCACCACCCCAGGGGATGCAGATGGGGGTCTGGCTGCTGGCACCAAGGTTTGTTTGAAGCTCGTCTACCTCCTGCTCATTGGATCCCTCAGCAGAGTTTGGGATGTGGCCCTTGGAAGGGGAAGGGGAAAAGCAGTGGGGAAACAGGGCGGATGAACCAGCGTGTTCATGGGGATGAGGATGAGGACCCTCACCAGCTTTGCCGGAGGTCACCGGTTCAGGCGACATGGTCCCATGGTCAGTGACGATGGGAAAGCATCCGGAGGGACCCACAGCCGACGTGACAGTGTCTGGCAGGTGGGGGCAGGAAGGTTTTGGCAAGGCCCAGAGAGCGTCCAAGTGACGCCCTTGGCAGGGTGCTGCTGGTGACTCACTGCTGTAAACAAACAAAAAAAGGGTTTCTAAAATAGCCATAACAGCTGTTAATAACACAGCTTCAGGACACGCCGGACATCTCTGACTTCTTTTTATTTTTCCATTTTCAGTGTCTGGTTCAATGGTGTTCGTGCTTTCCTTGTTCACTTAGAGTTTTCCCTTCTGTGTGTGGGCAAATAGAAGCGAGAAAGCCGGAAAGTCTCATTTGCATGTGAAGCAGCAGCAGAAACCCAGAGTCAATAGTGACTGCAAACGTGTGGGAGCTGGGGAGTGGGGGGGACAGCACAACTGTTGTAAATAGAAGCCATTTAAAGTGCTGGATTACGCGCCACGGATAATAAAATACCCCGAGCCAGCACGTAAGAGGGATCCTGTCCTTGGCAGCAGCTTCCAGCTGATCCTGTTAGCGCTCCCAGCCCGTTTGTAACAAACCTTGCTAATCGGGGGGCCAAATCCCTCACCCAGGGGTGCTCACCCAGCCAGGGGCCAAACAACGCCACGGCCGGGCATGGAGACCCGGGAGAGTTAGCGGGAGCGTTGCCCCCGGAGAGCAGATACACACAGGCTGTATGTGGATTTTGAGCTGCTTTGATGAGCTGGCAGGAAGCAGCAAAAGAAATGAAGATGTTAAATTAATCCGTAGATTTCCAGGGAAATCTAGCAACGATTATTATTATTTTCTTTAGTTTTCAGTGGGGCTGGCTTGCATTTTGTTTGATTCTCTCTCCCGATACACAAGGAGAGAATTTCGACCCGGCGTGTTTGTTTCCCTGTATTTTGTGCTTGCCTGAATCGCTGTGATGTGATAATCCGGCCAAAATTTTCAAACAAACCTCTTTTGCATCTGATTCTTTAGGGGTTTATTAAGCAGAAAATCTGATTCCTGGAGCATAAAACCCAGAGGTTTTTCAGCCTTTCATGTCGCGAGGTTCTGTGTCAGGGCCCTGAGTGATGCTCGGCCGGGGGGCGGGAGAGAGATGCTGCGGCTGGAACGGCGGCTCTGCCTCCTGGGGCTGGCGGTGGCACAGGCTCCTGCCAGCAAAATCCTGTTTTTCCTCTATAAATGGAGAAGGATGGGGTGCAACGAGGAGGGCTTGTGCCAACCCTGGGCAAGGTGGGGACAGCAGTTGTCCCCTTTGGCATGGACCGGGTGTCACTGCATCTCCCTGCATCCTCAGCAGCAGCCAACCTGGGTCCCTGGGCTACGACACCCACAGAGCAGGCAAAGAGCCTGCTTTCCCCACTGCCTTTTCTCAGCAGCCTCCTGACCCCGGGTACAAGCGCTGAGTAACTGGGAGTTTAGCCCCAAACATGCCCGTTTTCACTGCGCCACGTCGCTGGCCGTGGGAGCCACAGGGCTCCTGCTCCTCCTGTGCCTTCGCTCCGGGTGTCCGTGCTGCTGATTCCGTCCCCGTGCCTCAAAGCTCTCTTGGTGTGCACAGGGTATTTTGGCACAGAAGCTGCTTTTTCTGTGCCTCTAGCACCCAGGGCAGGAACAGCCTCCTCTCCCGTGCTGCGGTGCCCGGGGCGATGTGAGCGGTGTGAGCGCAGCCACATCCTGCTCCGTTACCCGTTGGCCAGGCCATGCAGAAGAGAGGGATGGCTTTTGCAGCGTATCCAGGCCACCTTTTCCAACCCAGGCTCTTTTTTGGCACCCGTGAAATTGTCTGACAACTTGTGAGCGGGCACGATGCCACCCGAGCAGATGGGGCTGAGCGTCCCGGCAGCCAAGAGCCAGGGATGTTCATCTGGCAGAGGGACGGGAGAGCAGCGCTCCTCGGTGTTCATCTCCCGGTGCCCGTCCCTCCTGAAGCCACTGTGGAGAGAACGGCCACGGCCATCGGGTATCTGGTTGGTCAGGGAGTGTTTTGCAGCAGGGATGGTGCCCCCACATCCTCCCCTTGGCTCCTGCTGCTCCATCACCGAGGATGAAGGAGTCTCTGAGATGCCTCCAGCCCCAGCTCCCCGTTGGGCTGGGGACACGTGTCCTACCTGGAAGGCAACAGCAGAGAAATTCTCTTTTTTAACTGCCTCTGCTGGGTGGCTCCCTGGGAGAGGCTGGAGCGAATCCTGAGATAAAAGGATTAAAACATCCTTTTGGAGGCTGCGCAGAAATTGTCACCAGGGCTTTCTTTAAAACGTACCTCCAGGGAAGGACTCCATGCTTAGTGCTGCGAGGGGAGGCTTGTCTCACACAGGCATGCATTTCATGATGATTGACACGTCATTAATTAACTATTATTAATTAACCCCATAATCTGAAGGGGTGGGGGAGGAATTCCTTGCAGGCCTGGATCCCATCATTTCTCTGAGCACACGAGTCCCCAGCTCTGCGGCACCCCCAAACCCTTCTGTCTGTGGGACCCAAGGAGCTCCTGATGAAGACAGGACTAACGAACAGCCTTTTACAGCCCCTGAGAGTTGGGGGGGTTCAGCCTGGAGAAGAGAAGGCTCCGGGGAGACCTTGGAGCC
>JAOXNH010000067.1:1296601-1307773 GCA_028566575.1 Bartramia longicauda
TCCAGCAGGGACTGACTCCTGTCACCAGGGTTTTACTCGGCCGTGGCAGTGGGCATGCAGCAAAGCATGAATTTTGTCTGGGGTTGGGTTTTTTTTCCCGTCCCTGTGACTCTGCTGGAGACGCAGCAGTTTCACACTAGGATCAAAGGGGATCGGGGGGTTCCCACAGCCCTGTCCCCCACTGGAGCAGAGCCTGGAGCCTCGGAGAAAGCTGGGATGGACTCCCCTCCTTACAGACAACTCTGGTGCCAGAGGAACAGGGCTGCTGCCCGCCTCTTCCAGGGTGCTGTAATGGGTATCAGCTGAAAATCTGCTTTCCAGGCCTTGCTGAGCTGGGATTAATTGCAAACAGTTTGGCACTGCAGGTTCCCGCTTGGCTCCATTTTTTCAGCCACATATTGCCTCTACTCTGAAACCAGCACTTTTTCCTGTATTTCTTTTGCAGTACCAACACCAATTCTCTAAGTTTTTTCCTCTCCCTCATGCACAAACAAGTTAATAACTACACTTGCAGTTCCTTCATCCCTAAAATAAGTGCAATTTCGTAATTTGAGAGTTGGGATACCTTTCATTTTATAACAAGTGCAGAGTTAAAGCCTAAACCCAGACAAAACAAAATTCAGCATCGTGAAGAGTGCAAAATTCAGCATCTGTGTCTCCAGTTTGATTTCTGAAGTGAGTGCTGAATCCAGGGCGATGGGTACCAACAAGACACCAGAGCAAGGATGTTAGTTAATTATATGAAGAGAAGAATTCTTGTTAAATTATTCTGGGGTTATTGTAAATATAACCAGAAGTGCCATGAGACAATATTAGTTGCCATCATTAGCAGAGCAGGCTGTGGGGAATAGAAAGAAAGAAAAAAAAATTCTGTGTTCTGGGACTATTTTTATTTCTATAAGGAAGAATTTTGCAAGTGCTTTCATCCTCTCCAACATACAAGAGGAAAGGTTGTCTGCCTTCCAAGATTTAATGAGCACCACTTCTGAACACTGCTGTGGACTTAGAGGCAGTTTAATGAACACGGTACCTGTGGAAAGTCAGCGTTGTCCAAACTGGAAGAAAATATGGCTTAAATGGCAAAAAAAAAAGATATCTAATGTTCAAGATTGTGACTGAGTAATACAAAAGCCCAGTCTTGTCACAGGACTATGAGGCTGACACACAACGGCACCTTCAAGGTGTTTAATTGGCTCTAGTTCTGCCCCCTAAGGGTCTAACGATTTGGGTCAAGCCCTGGGTAGGGCTTCTGTTGGGCCAAATCCTGATGGCTCCTGGTTTACAAAGGGCATAAGATCAGGTGGCATCTCTCTGATGGGAGAGCTGACGGTGGCAGCCACCCCAAACAGCCTCCTCTGCCAAAAGGGGGAAGGAGGAGAGCGCACCTGAAAGCAGATTTGTAAATGAAAACTAAACAAGATACATTTCTCTTTGCCATCTATTCTTGATTCCCTTACTTAGATGGAAACAAAGGCAACAACACAAATAGAGAGCGTGACATTTAGCTGAACAAAAAAAGCAAGATGGACTGAGCTGCTAATTATACCTCCTATAAGGAGACAAAGGGCATTTTCCAAAATAAATAAATATTGTACATTTATCCATAATTAGGACAGGATATTGCCAGAGAGGAACATGAAAGTAAGAAAACAAAGACAGGGAGAGAGGGGTTTTTTATAGCTTTTTTTTTTTTTTTAAAGATCGTTAAAATTGCCAGCAGAAATATGCTGAAAAAGACAAGCTTGTGGGCAGGAGCACCACAGAACGAGGAAGAAATGCCACAGGAAGGAAGAAGAGTAATTCTAGGAGTAAACAGCTACTTTTAGAAAATACCATCTGTCCTGAACATGAGTTTGCCATATATTGTGACTCAAAAGGCTTTTTCCGCTGAATTCCCAGCTCTGACTTTGTTAAAAGTTGAAAACCTAAACCTGCCGCAGGTCAGGTCACATCCTGTGATTAACGTGTTCCTTCATCTGCAGCCAAAAGTTACCAGGAAGGAGAATCTCCAGTTCCAGAATTCATCTTGATTCCTCCTGTGATCTCACGGCGTCACTGCTTTTTTTCACCCCCGTTTGTCCATCAATGGAAACCCTCAGGACCCCTCTGCCTTGGGAAGTGCGTGGGTTCTCACTCGCTAACGCCTGTGGAAGATAAAGAAGAACATAGACACCAGGAGTCATGCCACAGTAGGTGTTGAAAACTTTATATTGCTTAAAATCAAATTTGGCAGGACATAGACAACAGGAGTAGAGGGAGTGACCTCTGCCTTTTCCATGGAAAAGAGCCTGGGATGTCTAAAATGTACAGAGGAATGGACTATTTTAGGTAATGGAAGGAAAAATACACTAATAAGGAGCTTTGCAAGTCGTTTATACTCGATCTTCTAATTACCCACAAACGTTGGAGGTGGGAAGTTGTCTTCTGAAATATGCTATTCTCCATCAAAGATGGTTTTCTTCAGGGCTTTCTGTGATATCAGTAGGAAATCAGAAAATGAGAGGGAAAACAATTAATAGATATAAACATCAATCAGGCTGGAAAACAGGCCAAGCGGATTTGATCCTTTGAGGGAAGGAGGCAGCCTTTCACTGCCAAGCCTTAAGCATCTCCTAAAGGATGAAGAACTGAGCAGCGAAGGAAAAAACAAAAAGGCAGATCCAGTTGAGGATTACATGGGAAGAAGCTTAGGTGGAGACGATCCCCAAATAGCCTTGTGGGGGAGAGAGGCTTTTTTCCTTATATTTTCCCCCAAAAGACCTCCTTTTGGATAATAAAACTGCGCTGGGGACAAAACCAAGCAGGAACACCCCACACAAAGAGTTGTCTTGGGTTTTTAACAGCACCCTCTGCACAGGATATTAATGGGGAGGGGAAAAAGATGCATCCATCTGCAGAAAATGAAAATGGGGATGAAAATGCTGATTTTGGCTAGAAAATAAAGCAGCAGGTGCTCATGCCCAGCATTCAGGGTAGCAGTGACCTTGTCCAGAGGTGGCTGAGTCTCAGGGACACGGGACCTGACTGATTCCTCTTACTCTGGTTTAGCTGTGCTGCAACTCCAGTGCTTTCCATGAATTTTCCACCCAGCCATCCATGAGATTACATTTTTTTCTTCATTTCTCTCTGTAGTCTGAGCTCGTCCTGCTCCGGAGCTCTGCTAGTGAGCAGTGCTTTCACCCACAAGTGGCTCTCAGACTTTAAGAGGACTGCGAGCACAAAAAAAGTCTTCCTGATGTTGAAGTACTGGATATTGCAATCCCATCTGGCACTAAGTGAAGGAGCCGAGCATGCTGAGTTTTCCAACAACAGCTGGAAACACTCTTCATACTGGTGCTGCTTTGGTGACCTGGTGGCCACCGATGTTGACATTCAAAGTCAGATGTCCATGGAGATTCTCCAGTTGCTTCCTATTGCCATCCACTCTTACAGAGGTAAGAGGCAAGTCCTGCAGGACTGGAATGTGAACAGTCAGCATCCACACCGTGGCACAGGTGTGGACAGGGGCAGGTAGACCACACACACTTTATAATGATACTCCTTGTTCCCTCCTCCAACGTCCCGCAGAGTAGAAGTGAAAAGCCCCATCCTGCCATAACCTGCTCTGGAACACCAGTGCCCAGAACAAATTATCCATTTCAGCGTGGGCAGGAAGAGGGAGGGAAGCTTCAGGGAGTCAGGCTGCTCTCAATTAGCAGTTATCTCCAGCAGCGAGTCTGATTAATGGCTGCACTTCACACTGTGCCTATATAATAGGTGCAGGGAAGGTGCTTCCAAAGCGCTTTGCTCCTAATTGCTGTGGAGACTGGAACAGTGGGTCTCTCTTGTTAGAGTAAACATCTTCTCCGTCCTTCTCCCAGCTCAGATCTACGTAAGTGCAACCACTGGGCTGGGGTGACTTGAGTGAAGTTATGTGCTGCCATCACCACTGAGCATTCTCACTTCAGGGGACCTCATGCCCTGCACCAGAGTCTTCCTGCCTTCATAGACCAGAGTCCAGCTTTTTTGAAGCTTATCCTCAAGGTACAGCTACATTGCACAACTATGACTTGATGCCCTAACTTCTCAAGATCTTGTCTGCTCAGCTTCTGGTTTACAGCGTGTGATGTGCCGAAACTCTTCCCAGGAACTATAGGAAAACCTTGTCTCTACTTCCAAGGGAATGCATTGGAAGATCATTTCAAACTTGGGCAATTTCAGCCTGCATCCTTGCTCCACGGGAGGGAAGCGAGCAGCATCAGTTAAATCTCTCTCAGCCAGGAGGACTCAGCAAGCCCAGGCTCTGTGGACGATTTGCTCCATGCCAAGTCTGCTTGAGCATCTGCAGAGCTCTCTCCTACCTACGTATCAACAGGTCGTAAGGGTTGGTTTAGCTGTTAGGACACTCCAGTGCAGCTTTCAGGACAGACCAGTCTGCTCAACTGGTTTCAGCAACATGGGTCTCTGGCAGGTCAGGGAGACCTGAGGATGACACCCCGGCCAACAAGAAGCTCCTTGGCTTTGGGCATAAAGATGCAGGTAACAATAGTCACCAGCCAAGAATTTGGAGATCTTTTCAGAAGTCACTCTACCAGCACCAAACCCATGGCTGGACTATGAACTGGAATGCAACAGCATTTCCCAGTCACAGCTGAATTACGTGAAAATTACACTCAATTCATGGCTACCTGGGTGACCCTACTCTAAACCTTCCTTCCCTCTCCTCCTTTTCAGTAAGTTCACTTAATCGCGCATTCACTGCAAAGTAAAGAAAGGTTTTAAAGTACATTTACCTTGTAAAAATATCAAGTCTTCTTTAGAAATGAGCGCTGGTGAATTATGAATGAAGGCACGCAGTGTGGAAAGTCCCTGCTTATACATTTTTAAATGTAGCCTTTCACTTCTGATAATACTTTCAAAAACCCACTGGACTGGAGCTTGCAGTCTATCACAAAACCCAGCCATATTCTTTACCACCACTTCCCTGGTCTGAGGAACTCCCAGCTCCTCCAGCCGTGCTGCCTGCCTGGCAGCCTGGAGAGGAGGCCAGCGGATCCGAGCAAAGGTCACCTCAAAGGGCAGGAGAGGAGGAATTCGTGGTAAATAGCAATTATACACTGGGAAGAAAATGTAAAGGTTTAAAAAAAAATAAAAAATAAACCCCCACAAAAATTCACAGAGAAAAATTTCCATCCCCAGAGCTAGAGCTGTTATTGGGATGCTTTGCTGGGCAGGATGGTTGCTGGTGTGGATGTGCTCAGCCCCACTAAGGGATGTCCTCAGGGTTTGTCCAGCTCCCAGACCTGGGCACGGCCGTGGATTTGGTGTCTCCATGCCCAGCAGTGGGACATTGACCTGCTGGAGAGGTGTAGGAGGGGGAGCACTGCTGACAGTGACCAGCTTTGTGAAGTACCTCCTTCGCAGCACGGTGTGTACACTACTGGCTTTGTTCACTACAAAATTTGCAGTCAGGAACCCGTGGTTCTGAGCTATAAATAAATACCCAAACCCATGGTCTCCTACTCAGCTCCGCAATATTTCCCAGCCAGACCTCCAAAACGCTGAGCAGCTCCTGACACAGACACCTGGACTAAATAAAAAATTTAAAAATCAAATAGAATACTTTAGGTAGAAACTTAATGTGCAAAATAAATAGCTCAAGGTACAATATGGCACAACGCACCAGGTTTTAGGAAATATGGATATACCATACTGGATCTGGCTCTTCTCCCAGCACTTAAGGGAATTACCAGCAGTGCGGTGTTCCAGTTCCCAGTCATGGGCAATGTGCCCTCCTGTAAATGCAATTCAAAAATATCTCTGCCCAGAAAAAAGAGGGAGAGACCCCAATCAAAGCAAATTACGGCCTTTTCTCAAATTTTTTATCATACTGCACCATCTAGAGGGCAGTGGCAGCATCTCCCAGCTCCAGCTCAACCGCTCCTGGAGGGGAAGCAGGGCTGAGAAGATGTTTTTTCTCTCCCACTGCATAGAAAATATTTCTATATCCCCGCTGCCCCCCAGCCGCCGTCAGGGGCTCTGCAGGAACCTGTGCTATAGAAACAGAGAATGTTCTAGGTTGGAAGGGACCTTTAAGATCACCAAGTCCAACCATCAACCTCACTCTGATAAAAACCATCACTAACCCATGGCTCTAAGCTCTATGTCAACCCGGCTTTTAAATATCTCCAGGGATGGGGCCTCAACCCCTGCCCTGGGCTGTGGAGAAGTGCTTTGGCTTTGGCTGCTGAAGTAGGAGCTGATGTTACACATTCAGAGCTGACAAGACTCACGTTCTGCCAGCAGAGACCCTCCATCACTGTCAAGACTAATAGCCTTTTGTATGTAGTCACTGTGAAAAGAGATGTAAAACGGGTAACAGAGTCTGGAAGGAGCAGCAGGTCAGACCTCCTTACCAAGTCGCTCACCTGCACCATTGACTTGTCGTACGGGGTCTCCGCAGAAAGCTGGTGGCACCTCAGAGACTGCGTCTCTCCTCCAGCAGCTGGCTGATTACTACAATTAATGATTTATCTCCAGTAGCAGGCATCAGGAGTAGGAATAACTGGCTGTACCCGCCAGGCTACACGCGCTGGGGGAAGCGGGAAGAAATCTGCATTTCAGATTTCACTGAAATCCACTGCGGAGAGGAGGCTTCTTCACATGCTGTGACATGGGTGGTAAACCACGCGTGGGCGAGGGAGCAGTGAGTCACTGGAGATGCTGTCGTGTCGGTTCGGAGGCAGGTGAGGATGGAAAGGAAAAAAGGGAGAAACAGAAATGTACAGAAACTGAGGTTATGGTAAATCTGTAACACAAACCCAAAGTTGCTGGCATCTAGAGCTGCCAATGGAAGGAAAGAAAGCAGGAGGGATGACGAAGTAGGGTGCTCTTTGGCCAAGACACTGACTCTTCACATCAGCTTTACCTCATGCAGCTAAAGGCAGCACCAATGGTCATACTGTGCCTTGCACATGCATTGTGCCTTGCACACGCATTGCACACCCAGCTTCTGGGCACCCCTCAAGGGCCTGCTTAGCAAGATGTCTAACAAAAAAAAGCCTTCCCTGCTCTATTTGCCTACCTGTGTTTTGCTGTTGCTCTATTTGCAGTCTGGCTGCTGCAAGCCTGACCTTATCTCCGGCTTCAGAAATAAACATTTTTGCTGTGTTGATCTATGCTCAAGTTGGGTCAAAATGCTCAGGTTGGGCTGCACCCCCTGTAACACGCCCAGGCAGAGGAGAGCAGGGGGATCCCAGGGCAGCACGCAGCCGGGACATGTTTAGCAGCACCAAGAGTGAGCAATGCTCGTAGCCACAAACACCTCAAAGGCCATAATTGAATTTCTAACTCCAGAAAATCCCAGCTGCCGCCTGAGACAGGACGTGGCTCTGGATGCCTCTCTGATAATGGCCTCTTACACCGATTCCTGGGGCTCCTGCCCTTGCTTAAAAGGATCTCGTCACAGTAAAAAGCCAGCAGGAGTTATCCCAGGAGTTATCTGGAGGCACCGCTGGTCAAGAATGGGACTAACAGGGCAGGCACAGAGGTTTGGGGGGATTTAAGTCAATTTAAAGGATGCAGAGCTGGTGCTTTCCTGGCTGGCTCTCCCCAGGGTGGCTAACGGGCAGGTCGGTGGGTGATGCCCATGGTCCAGGTCCTCACCAGCACCAGCCAGCTCCCAGGCCATGGCAGGGGGACTGCCGGGTGGGCAGGAAGGGTGGGGGACACCCCGTCTGCCATCCCCCCGTGGGGCCCAGCTGCCCCGGGAATGCTCCCGGAGCGGTGTCAGCGCTTGGCAGGTGATTTGTGCCGGGCTGTGTGTGTGCTCGGGCAGGGGAGCACGTAGCAGCCCGGCTCTGGAGCGAAACACGCAGCAGACACATTATTGAGACAGGAATTTCTTGTCATCGCCAGAGCTTTACTTACCTTTGTCATTTGTAATGCATTGCACTCAGAGCCTGGTTTAAAAAAACCCAATGCACTCCCCCCCTCACCCCCGCTGTCTTTTCCGAGATAATTTAAGTCTCTTTCTGAAAGGCCTTTTTATGGTTTCAGCGGCTCCCAGGGCAAGGATGAAATACCAGGAGAGCAACACGCAACTTTTCCAGCCCAGGGTTCTGCCGGTCAAACAGGACCCTCCAGGGACAAACACCTTTCATGGGGCGCAGAGCGTGGGCCACCGTGGGTTCTCATCGTGATGCCCACGTCCTGCCCCCCCGCGCCAGCTCCCATCCTTCTGTCCTGTCCTTACCTCTGCCTCTTCCCTCCCTTGAGCAGGCGGGGTTGAGTCATCCTAGGCATGCTCTGGGGGAAACCGTTGCCTCCAGCCCATTTCTCGGAAGCCAATAAAATAAAGAAAAGAAAAAAAAGAGGTCCCAGAAATGCCACGACACACGCGTTTCTCCTGCTTCTGGGCGGCTGCTGCCCTGTCACATCCCCACACCTCGCAGGCAGCTCTGGCGTGGGACCACGCAGGGTTTGCTCCAGGACCATGTTATCCACAGCCATGGCCCCTTCCCATCAGGTCCCACTTCCTTCCCTTCTCCGCATTGGCAAGGCTGAGGACCCATATCTGCTGAATAATTAGCCTTTATATCATCTAACCTTTGGCTAAATGTACCCTTAGCCTTGTGCTTCCTGATCATGTAAGAGAGCTTGCTCTTTCCTGAACACTCTTACTCCATTGGCTCTTGATTTCCAATATCCTCCCGAAGCCACTATTCAACCAAGGAGACCTCAATTCCTTCTGTAGGAGATTTACACCTTTCTGAGGGATGCAAGCTCCAGGTGGTTTGTATCTTTGGGTTAAAATAATCCCATTCTCCTGTCCTCTTCCCCTTCTCAAGCCTGCCAGGTCAGCTGGCTTCATTAACTTCATTAACTTCTTCCCTCTACCTCTTAGAAGTGGCTCTTGCAACATCATGAATCCTCCCAGAATTTCCAACTCTGGTTTTGTCTTTCCATTCCACTCATGAATCCACACGCGATCACTTGATCCAAGCTAATTTTCTCTGGCTAGCTATTACACGTCCTCTCCTTCAGACACAAAGTCTGAAATCACAGCCCTTCTGGGCAGCTCGGAGACGACTTTATGAAGCAGTTTATGGGCTACAACCCCCGGGGAAACACGGGCTTCACCCTTATTAACAACCTTTGATCTCCACTTGACATCCAGAGGGCTAAAGGCTCCCATAACGAGTTGTCTTTCTAGTAACACGGAGATCTCAAACCCTACCCAAACCTGAGTCTGGAGGTTCCTCACAGGATTCAAAGAAACCTGCTGATTCCCCCGCGTCGGCAGAGTGTTTGGAGGGAGGGTCATCGTTCCTGGGGAGGAAGGACCTCGAGGTCCCGGGGGGAGGCGGAGGTGACAGAGGAATGCCAAGCACCTTTTCCCATGTGTATGTTCTTGCACACACATGCACGGGTTTGTAACCTGAAACTCTCTTTACTTCTGGACAGGCTTTGCAAACTGCTTAGACCACATTCTCGGAGGTGTTTAAAGAGGGTGGAGTATGCACTATTTATTTAGGTACTCTACAAACCTTAATAAGAATCGAGTGCTTGTAGCAATCGCAGAGAGCAAACAGCGAGCCAGCTGGCACAAGCCGAACGGTGCCACTGCATTTTTATTGCTACTAACCCCCCAAAACCAGATTACTACTAAAAAAAAATGTCTTTTTTAATTTCGTTAGTCTCTGATCCTGCATTGATTTGTCTGCTGTGCGCAGCAGTATTATTAGCTGTACTCTATTTTTCAACTGGCTATAAAAATTCAGCTTTCAAATTTCCTCCTGGTCCAACTCCTCTTCCGATCATTGGTAACCTGCACTTGGTGGATCTTAGAAGGCAAGATAAATCACTAATGAAGGTAGGACAAAACCCCCCCAAACCAGACCCTCATAGATTTTACAGCTGCCTGGGATGTATCAGTGAGAACTTTTTGGTCTTTTTTTAATTCAAACTAAATTGTAAAGGTGCGAAAATTGTTTTATAATATTTTTCTGGGATTCTTCTAGCCAACGTCTGCGTTGGTGCAATGTCATTTATGAGCAATCAACCATTAAATAAAAAGACCTCTGGGTAATAGGGGAATTCTTCATGTAATTGTGATGATGTACATGAAGTATATAATGCTTGTGGGATTTGAAATATTAATCTGACAGCTCGGACACCCAGGAATCTTTTAAAGCATTAGGGCATAAATAACATGAAATGAAATTGCTTCCCTCCCGTCTGCCCTGGAGAGCTTGGCAAGGGGAATTCCATGATGGGGTAACCCCAAAACTCCTTCGGGGAGAGCCAAAATCCAGGTGCCCCCGCTGCAAAATCCACATCCCTCTCGATGGATTGGATACACATTAAAATCCAGACGGCAGTACGGCAGAGGGGTGGAAAAGCCACGCTAAGGAACCGGGATGATTAGCCTGGAAGCGCTTCTGTTACCCTGTAATTAAGATGACTTACCCCAGTCACGGTGGTGAGCTGCTTCCCGGTGCAGGAGGAGGCTGGCAGAGCCCGGGGTGTCCGTGCCAGGGCGCCGAGGCTCCCCCCTCGCCACGGCAGACGGCGTCCCTGGGGATGGATGGACCCGGGTCAGGGCGAGAGCGAACAAACAGGCGGTGGCTGCCGAGGAGGTGCCGACACGGCTCCCGTCACCGGCGAGTCTCCGGTGTCCCCAGCCGGGTGTGGGTCAGCGCTGCCGTGGGGTGAGGATCCCGGTGGCGCTGGGGACGGTGTCAGGGCTGGGGACAGTTTATCCAGACGCCGCTGCAGACCCCTGAATGGCAGTTTGGAATTTTTTTCCTCACCTGTATCGGGTATTGCCTGTGTTTTCCTTCACTTGGGGATTACTCCAGAGGGGTTATCCCTCTGTCCCACCCCCCCGAGAGCAGAAAGTGGTGACTGCACTGCAACCAGTGGCTGTTGGCTGGGCACCCCGACGGGGGATTTGGGGGGATCCTTCCCTCTCCCCTGCGAAAGCGGACACTGTGTGTTTGCCGAGGCAGGGATTTGAGCTGTGGCTTCCCATCACCTTGCTCCAGCTCAAACCCTTCCTGGCTGTCCCCAGCTGCTGGTCTCAAGCTGCCGGGGCCATGGAGATGCTGGGAGAGCTGGAGCCCCTCTGCTGGGAGGACAGGCTGAGAGAGTTGGGGGGGTTCAGCCTGGAGAAGAGAAGGCTCCGGGGAG
>JAOXNH010000067.1:1307873-1331132 GCA_028566575.1 Bartramia longicauda
TGAACCCCTCCAGGGATGGGGCAGCCACAGCTTCTCTGGGCAACCTGGGCCAGGCTCTCACCACCCTCACAGCAAACTTCTTCCTAAGATCTCATCTCAATCTCCCCTCTTTCCATTTAAAACCCTTACCCCTTGTCCTATCAACTCTTAACTTGCTTCAGAGACTTCCACCAGTTTTGCCCACCCACACCATCCTATCTGGTGTGACCAAGCTCCGAGGTGAGAATTTGGCCAGACCCAGACCAGCCACCTCTGTCCCTCCTGCCAGTGCACCTCTAACAATGGTCCTTCCTGGTCCTGCCCTGGTCCTTCCTGCGCTGGAACCTCTCCAAAAACCACCTTTCTAGAAAAGGAAGAAACTCTGTCTTCAAAAGGGGACAAAGAGCACTGCTGAATCAAAACATAACTCCACGGTTTTATATAAATGAAATTATAATTATGTAAGATTATATACACACTTAATCAAAGCCACTTTGATAAGTCAACTTTTCTAATTAAAACCAGTATTAGAATTCCAATTTTGAGGAGAGATTAGAAATATCAGAAATATGAAGTAGTGTCAGAGGTAACAACCATAAATGAACTGTCAAACAGCATTAAGGCGCTGACTTATCTATAATGAGCACTGCTTGAAAACATTAATGCATCTTCGTGAACTTTTACCAATTTAAAGTTACTTTCTCTTTAAGAGTTAACATCACCAGAGCCCCTGTAGGGAACAGCATTATGTACAACTGAGCAGATGGCTCTCCGTGCAAATATGACTGTATAGAAACTTCTATAAGGAGATCTCCACTGTCCTGCGGGTGTTGCTTCTGCAGACCAGCTCTGTGTACAGTGGAAAACAGTAAAAACACCAAATAACCTAACACTAAATTGAAATTCTTGTGATTAAACGATGGGTTTTTCCCAGAAAACAACACTCTACACTCTAAAAATACCTGCGTGTTTAACTTTTTCCAGTTCTAAGGACCATGCTTAATCAGACATTCAAAATTAATCAGGAATAGAGTTCATTATCTTATGCTGAAAAATATCTATCCTTTGTAACTAAAAAAAAAAGTATGTTATTTTCTGCATCAATCAGTACAAGGCACGTAGAAATTTTCTTTTAGAAATTGAGTTAATTACGCTTTTAGGTCGTCTGTAGAACTTATATATCCCTACCTATTACACCCAGTTTTTCATGAGTACATATTATGTTCTCCTACAAAGCTTTTTGGCTTAAAAAAAAAAAAAGGATCCTCCAAATGTTTATATGGTAGCAGAATTATTATATCAACACGTCATAGAGTCATTACAGCTAACAGCCTATCCATATTACTCCCTATTTTCAGGAATTTATAACTCCGCTGTAAAAAAAATGTTCCTTGCTATAACTTTATCAATAGCCTTACAATGCCCCAGTAATCATTCTCTCAAATTCGAGCGTGCAGAAAAGCATTATTTTTTTTGCAGTTTTATGCAACAGCTACGTCTAAAAATGACTATTATTAATGCACAAAGATGGTTTAGTATGAAGGCAGTTTGTTCATAACAGTCCTTAAACATTCACATCCATTTTTTAGGGGCTCCTCAGCACAGACTGTGTTATGAAAGGCTTTTTTTTTTTTTCTTCCAGAACAGAAAGGAAGCAGAACTAAAACAAAGAAAGGAATGTGCCTCTTGCCTCGTATTGTGATTATCTTTGCATTTTCCTCAGTGTGGGGTGTGAGCCCTGGGACCGTCAGCTGGGTTTGAATTATACACAAATTCCCAGCCTTGGGAGCAGGCAGCGAAGGGATTTTGTGGCTGTAGCTGCAGCCCACAGCCTGGCACTGCCCCGTGCGCTGCCCTCCGCCTTGCCCTGGCAAGACAGGGAGGAAAAACGGCTCCACTGAATCCCAGAGCCAACTCCTTCCTCACCCGCCGAGGGCCAGCTCTTCCCTCTTTTCCGCCAGCCGACACGAGTCCTGGCCCCGGGAAAGTCCCGTCGGCATCAAGGGGGGGATGTGGTCAGAGCAGAAACCAGATCAAAAAAAATAAAAAGGCAGATTTCTCTGGCTAAAAATATTATGCAAATTTGCTTGAAATACACATAGGAGCGTAAAATCCACCAAAAGAAGTGACCACATCCATTCATAGAATCATAGAGTTGTCCAGGTTGGAAAGGACCTCTAAGATCGAGTCCAACCATCAACCTCACTCTGATACAAAACCATCTCTAAGCTCTATGTCAACCCATCTTTTAAATACCTCCAGGGATGGTGCCTCCACCACTGCCCATTCCAAAGCTTAAAACGCACAGAATGGTTTGGGTTGGAAGGGACCTTGAAGAGCATCCAGTCCCACCCCCTGCCCTGGGCAGGGACACCTCTCTGAACGAATGGCTCACATTGCACATAATATTTAACACACAAACTAGAGACACTACAATCTGTACTTTAAAACCTGTTTCACCTTCCTTTTCAGTTCCAAAGCCCACGGTGCGGAAGGAAGGATGACTTCCCACAACATGACGTGGATCAGTTACCCAAGCAAGAACCTGGCTTTCACCTCCCCAGAAGAAATCGAGGCCTTCATCGCTTCTCAAAACATCATCTCCAGACTCATGCACTGTTACATCGCCCTTTTTGTCCCAACAGGATTAATAGCTGGCATATGTATTTTGATCATTTTCATAAAGAATTATTTGCAGTACAAAGTCATGGAAAACTTAGACTTGTTTCTCCTACACTTCACCATCAGCAACGTTATAATGATTTTTTTATCCTTTACCGTCATCACCAGACCTGACTATTTAAGAGCAACTCGCCTGGCCTGCAACGTTCTGTCCTTCTTCTTCAACTTCAGTTATTTCAATTCTCACTACGTTTTGATTTTGACGCTTCTCATACTATTACTGGAGAGATTTCCACCGAGGACTGCGCTCGGCCAGGGAACCCACCGACCCATGTTGTGTGTTGGATTCATCCTCGGATCTGCCTTCTGTTTGGCGCTGACTGGGGCGGTACTGGTTGGCACAGGTAACTACCAGTTGGAAACAGACTGCCAGTTGGACCCATTATTTGCGTGGCCTGAATACGAGATCGTTAAATTCACCTTTGGATTTGGAATCCCATCGTTTCTTCAGATACTCTGCTTTACTGTTCTCTTGGCTAAAGCGGCGCCTGCTGACGCCCCGGCCTTACAACAGCACTTTGGTACCTACCCCGCTGTCTACGTTATAAACCTAACAATAGTTATTTGCCGCCTGTTTTATAACGTGATGATTCTCTTCAGAACAACGCTCAAACTACAGAAGAGCATTGGAACTGCCAAGAACGAGCTGGTGATGAATATTGCAGAAATAGTGCTGTTCTGCGAGAGCTGTGCTAGCTTGGTGGTTATTCTTTGTTTTCACAAACCCTGCAAAGATGAAATCCTTCGCGTCATCCACAACTGCCGGCGGGGAACCGCCGCCAGCAACCACCTGGAAATACCAGTAACAACCACCAGCCGTGACAGCGGGTCCCAGTAAACCCAGCTCTTCTGGGGAGCTGTCAACGCCCTTCACTTTTTTTTTTAGGTTTTTGGTGGGTTTTGGTTTCGTTTTTTTACTTCTTCAAAAGAGCATAATTGTTCCTTCTTTAGAACCCAACCCTGGACTATTCTACAGCTCCCAGTACTGGAAGGAAAAAAAAAAGATATTTAGCTCTAGTATTTGCAACGATCTATGAGAAAACGTGTAGGGTCTGGGGTTATGGGGGAGGATTTTTTCATATAAATATATATATATATATAAATCTCCTATTTTCTGCAAGTGTTACTTCAAAGCCAAGTAGAAAGATAAGTACTGTTGCCATAGAATTGTGCTCTTGTAATAATATCAATGTCCTGGCAAAGATGCAAACAAAAATGTAGCAGAAAACAACTTTGAACACAGGTGACGATCTGCAGCCAAAGCCTTCTCTCAGGCTTCCTCTTTTGACTTCTTATCTTACTGGTAAATTCCAGTGGCAGCAGCAAAATGTGGCTTAAGAACCCGTTATAATCCTGAAATAGTGTGTGATATTATAAGTTTACTGTAACACTTGTTTATATTTTTATACATACACACACAAACTGAGCGTTTCTTCCCTTTTTCCACTTTCCTTTTCTTGGAACCCGTAAGGTTTTTGTGTGAATTCTTGTGCCAGAAAACAAAATTTTCAAATTAATGGAAAAGCCGGTCCATAAAGGAAAGCCTCGGGTCCTTTGTGAGGCACTGAACTGGAAAGATCAACAGGATGGCTAATTAAAACTTTGTGCAAGAATGAAAGCTTTTTGTTAACGCACTCTCAGCTTCAACTTTGCATTAAGACTTACAGCAATTATTGATGTAAGCCATTCTGGATGAGCTCCTTCAGCAGTATGAAGTCGTGTGCTTTGGAAGAGCCACATTCAATAATATACTAACTAAAAAAAATAGGTAAGTCAGCCCAGAACAGCAAACTGAGGTGTGTTTTTAGAAAGGCAAACAAAAGCAGAGCCCCAGTTCCAAACTGAAATGGGGACCTGCTGGAGACAAGACAGGAGCATTGTATGTTTCGATGAGAATTCATGGGAAAATGGTGTAAAATGGGAAGAAAATCTGACCAGGAGAATAAGCCAGCTGCGCACAGGAGCTCAGCTGGAGCCCGACAGGATCAGCAGCCGATGGAGGGGCAAAGTTTGAAATTTGAAAAAGAGTTTGAAAGTGCTTTGAGCACACTGTTACCGTCTCCGAATTCGGCCAGGAGCCACCTTACACACTTGGCTTCGGTTTCAGCTTTTCCTCTCAAGAGGTGGAGAGACGGAAACAAGGAAGGCAAAAAACCAGTACTAAATCTTGGGTAAAGACGTAGACTTCGATTGCAAAGTTACACAAATACAGACATGTGATGAGGAAGGCTCAAGTGGCCCAAAGGGTTGTGAGAAAAGCCGCTTTGATGCTTAAATATGTGCCTCTGCATGACACCCCAGCACTCATGGAAGGGAGAGGTTGTTTTGCAGTTGGGTGCTTTGGAAAGTCTTCCCAAAGGGTCCCAATTTGCCTGGAGAACTGGTGCAGATCAGCATGGGCTGTCTGAGACAAAGGCAAGTACTGATGGATCAAGAAGAACAGCCAAAGTGCATGAATGGGAGAATAAAGGACATTTGTTCAACGATAACAGAGAATATAGATCCAGTACCCAGATATATGGACCTAGTCTTAGACACCCAGGCCCTGAATTTTATGGACCATGACCGTATCACATGCCAATAACGGGGAACACGGAGTCTCACTATGACCACAACATTTCTGCAAGACGTAAAAAGCAGCCGCTAAGACGTCTGCGCTGTATTATGTCAGCCTGTTTTCCTCCTCAGTTCTGCTCTGCTGCCAGCAGGAGCAGATGGACAATGAAAGAACACTACGGATAAACAGACCGTTATGGAACCTGCTCAGAAAGGAAGAATGTGGATAAGAATCGTCTCTTTGAATCCAAGAGCCAACGTCACACTTGTGAAAGGGTTTCTCAGCTGGCATCGGAGGTTTTGGGTTGCACCTGAGAAGAGGGAGATGAAACAACATGGCCTGAAGACCAGCCTGGCAGAAAGAAATCTGGAGGGATGAGTTGTACGAGCTGCACCGACAGACTGACTGAAGGAGTTTGTCAGAAGACACAAGCTGTTCGTCCCAACTCAGACAGAACATCATCGTTTCAGCTGTGCCACGGATGAGTAGGTTATTTTCTAGCACAGGAATTACACACAAAGGATTCTATTCACTGCTTCCATATATTTTATATTTGAGGATGAAAGAATAAATATTGTGTTGTTTCTGAGTCCTGAGTTACTGTTAAGGGTGCTGTAAAGAAAATCTGGTCAGTAAGGGTTGGCTGTAGGTAGGTAACGTTGGCGGGGACCTGCAAACTGGTCTAATGGTGAGCAAATCCCAATAGAGCACCTTTGAAGAGCCTGAAGGTTCCACAGGGTGGAAGGATGCTTCCTGATGCTCTCAGCAAGGTGCAAAGCTAGAGCAGAACCATAACCAAAGGTCTCGGAGAAATCAAACCTGTAGGGACCTCCTGTCAGCTCTAGGATTTGGGAACAAGCCCAGCTTGTCAAGAATGAAGCACTGTGTATAAATCAGAGTGCTCCTGGGTACAGCTCCTGGCTGTCATCTGTGAATGAACGTACTCTGGTCTCCTCCCTGTCCACAGCTACTGCTGGGGAAAAACCAGAACATTTTCTGGATGGCTGGTTGTATTGGCATCAGGAAAAACCTCTGTGTACAATGAAAAGACTTTGTAAATGAATAGAAGCAAACAAAGGTAAACAGGAGAGAAGAGGTTGAAAAACTGCAACATAATAATTCAAATAGTTATGAATGTAACTTACAGCAACACAGAAATGTTTTTTTAAATAATTCTTGATAAACTTGCTCATAGCTTACATTAAAATTCAGGACAATGAACGTGCAGTCCTAGAGAAAATCTACTTTTATCCAGCCAGAACGTGAGGGCAAGCACCCCTATGTGCAACAGGGGAAGGACCAGGAACACTTCTCAAAAGGCATTCCAAAATAGTCTGATATGAGGCAGAAAAGAGCAGCTTTGGCTAAGATTAAAAGTAATAAGTGATTTTAAGTGATTAATAACTTGAAGTGTATTTTTAAGAACAAAAAATCTCCCTGCTTGGAGAGATTTTTCCCCCCGTACCAGAACACTTACTCCTTCCAGGCTTCACCTAGTTCTGAACAGCATGTTCCAGAAGAAACAGAGCTTATATTTTTATAGGCATGCTGACAAAAATTACTGAAGGGATATACTGGAAAATTCAAAGCAGAGTATTTTACTTCTGGAGTGGCAATATTCGTATCTTTCTAAGACTTTGGCCAGCTTTTGAGAAAACCCTCCCAATTCAGTAAGAGAAGAGACATGAGAAGGCTGCTGAAGTTTCAGCATCCATTTCTGAGTCGATAACATGTTTTGGAAAAGAACATGTAGAGACAGAGGAGTCATCTTTGCTGAGCCAGCTGGTTCAGATCTGATCCGATCCCACTGCAAAACAACATCTGAGCTACGGAGAGCCTGGATTTGCACGCTTGAATCAGAGCTGCTGCACCCCTCCATCTATTACTAATCCTGGCCTTAATTACACTCTAATTCCAAACTTACAGGCCCTGAAAGGGCTACAGCATTAACGATAAAATCAAGACCATATCTTGATTTTGAGGTAGCTGCAGAAGGTTTGGAGTAGGGTGAGAGCTCAAGCGATTCAGCCAAAGTAAGTACTGTATATGATGCTTACACCATATACATTGCACAACAAATCGATTCCCTAATTGCCTGGAATGAGAGACTGTGTTTCAATTCCATGGTACCTGTGGCCAGCAAAGGACTGATAGATTCAACCACTGGAGTTAAAAAAAAACCAAAACCAATCAATTCTTTGCAAATCTTATTTTTTAATCGCATTTGG
This sequence comes from Bartramia longicauda, assembly GCA_028566575.1. NCBI lineage: Eukaryota > Metazoa > Chordata > Aves > Charadriiformes > Scolopacidae > Bartramia > Bartramia longicauda. Next base: position 1,315,320 of record JAOXNH010000067.1, read on the forward strand.
GTAGAGCCTGTAGTCCTACGATGAATCATCTTTCAACTCTTTCTGCCCCAATTTTGTAAAATATTTATATTATCCCCCAAGAGTTTTGCAATACACACGTTACAAAAAACAACAGAAGGTTTTACCAGAACAGTCTGAATGGGCACAGGTGTTGCCCCTGAAAAAGAAATTGTCCCTAATTTTTAAAAATTATCTGGAGCAAGAAAAGCGCATCCTCGGAATTATTGACAACTGAAAAGCCTAACCACACAAAATACACCCTTATCCAAGGTTTTGTGCAGGCACAGAACACAACTCATCCCAACTCAAACTAAGTGTGATTATTTGCAAGACGAGGAAAGCTCCTGAGGCTGGGCAGGGTGAGGTAGGAGGGTGCTCTAGGACAGACACGTGTCACTCGGTGGCTGGAGAAGGTCAGTCAGTGTCCATACAGACAGACGGATGACACAGGATTGGGAGGAGATCAATCTACACCCAAAACTTCATGCAGATTACAACAGCATCTGTCTGGAGACAGTGTCAGTAAGGATTCTTACACAAATCTTACTTCTTCTGCACATGGCTATACGACACCATAAACATTCCAACACTATTTCAATTTATGCTCCTTCCCCCTTCCATGCAACACCTACTTTTTATTCAGCTTTATGCACCCTGGCCCTGATATAATTTCCCCAGGGCTCAACCCAAAGCACTTCCACGCTTCTGACAGAGCCCACCAGCTCCTGCCTCCTCCGGGGCTTATCCCGCTTACCCTCCCACTGGAGGGGCTGCCGGGCGATGGTGGCTCAGGAGCTGGGACACACGGCAGCTCTCAGGTTGTCCTCTCCTGCACCCACACCTCCCACTTTCTCCTCAGCTGCCACCTTTCCGCAGCACAATTGTTGAAATTGGCTAAAATACATAGAATATCTCCTGTTATACCCCACTTCAAGCCCCTGGGTACCTCCTTGCCAATCACACCAGCGCTCCTCAAAGTCTCTGCAGAGTTAGGCACCTTTATGGAGATGCAGATAGTGTTTCGGAAGGTCACCACTACAGATTTGAAACTAAACTGCTAGGAAAACCTCAACACTGGATTATCGAGCTCTGACATCACACAAACACTGGCACAGCACTTCCTTTCCCGCATGTTCTCAGTGACCATGAGGATAAGGAAGGAGAGGTGGGACTGTCATACCCAGTGCTGTCCCCACGGTGACTAAGTGTGGATCCTTACGGCACTCCCTACGGAGTCCCATGGAGTATCGGCAACTGACAGGGAAAAAGAGAAAGGGTACAGCGTTCAGCAGCTGCTAAAATTAGTTTTAAGCATTTTATGGCATAGGGAAGCGACAAACAGCGAGATTAAGACAGATTAATCAGTTACAATAATTTGCCTGCATCAACGAGAGCCTGAAGATGTTGTCATCTGTTTTAGGAAACAGCGTTCAGAGAATTCACGTGATCACCTCATAAAATATTCAGTGAAATACAGAACTCACTAATTACAATATAATAATACTGGATTCGGTCTCTTCTGCTTCCTAGTTCTACTCGCAGGAAAAACAGCCCCTTTGTGGGTCTTTCAAAGGAGAATTTCTGAATTGTTCTGAAGTATGGCAAAGCGACGTATTTCTTACCATGAATTCAAACAAGAAAGTTAACTCTCATAACAGAATTATATGTTTTAACAGCAAATCAGCTGATATTCACAGCTAGAAAAACAAGGGCAGACAGAGCAGCTGATTACCAAATCCAGGCCCCCGTAATTACAAACAACCAACACCCAGAAGCCGCCGTTACGCATAAAGGGAAGGCAAAATTCCTCCTGGCCCTCAGGAGATGAGGGGAAGCTCTGAAGGACAGAACCAAGAAGAGCAAAACCACATGATCAACAAACAACAATAACGACTCTTCATAATCCCGGTCTTCAGGACAGCAAAAAATTAAGACCTTCAAAGCCGGTATCACAAGATTTCTCTAACGTTACAATTATTTCAGTCCTCTCAAGCAATCGCATTCGGCCACGTCTCAAAGCCAAACACTTCATCGTCCCTGTCCGTCCTCACAGCCCCGGGGACACCCCCAAAGCCATTCCACAGCCAGCACAAGTTCTGCTCTGCCGACCGTTACCAGCGCCGATTTGCACAAACTTTATTTTTAGATAAATAATAATTTATTCCAAAGCTAGTTAGGAAGAGCCATCGTGTAAGAACACCTTAAACACTGCCAGAATCCCCTGTTGCTATGCACGGGGCATTATGAGACATCAGCAAATACCAGATTTGCCTCAATGGCACTAGAGGCAAAGGACCTTAGAATGATAGAATCATGGAGTTGTCCAGGTTGGAAGGGACCTTTAAGATCATGGAGTCCAACCATCAACCTCACTCTGACAGAAACCATCACTAACCCATGGCTCTAAGCTCTATGTCAACCCGGCTTTTAAATACCTCCAGGGATGGGGCCTCAACCCCTGCCCTGGGCAGCCCATTCCAGGGCTGTGCTATGAGGAAGATTTTCCTGGCTCTGACAAATTGCTGAGGAGTTGCCCAAAGACAAGGAGCTTTGTGTACCCCAGAGGGGTGAAACCCTCCCAGAGCCACAACCTGCCCTCCTAGGGCTCCTCTTTCACTATCGTTGGCAACCGGGAATCAGCAAGAAGCCTTTGTACAATATGATGGCCACAGACATCTTTCATTTCTTCTGCTTACATGTATATTTTATTTTTAAACACACATCCTCCCCCTCTCTGCACGAGAGCTCACTGTGATCACACGTGTCTGTAGCCAGGCAAACCATCACCTGGAGCCAGTGGTTGCATTTGTGCTCTTATTAAATTCACATCAAGCTTGTTGGTGACCTCTCACTCAGCTGGGGAAGTATTTCCCGGCTTGCTTCATGACAACTGTTGTATCAAACCATTAATCAGTTTATTATTAGGTTATTAGCACATACTACTGTATTAATCAGTGCACTGTTCAGAGATGGGGGAATGTTTTTGACAGGGTACGTAGTGATCCATGGAATATTAGCTGGAACTGCTTATCCATGAAGGCAAACCCACTCTCAAACACAGTGACACCTGGAGAATATTTATCTTTCAAAGAGGAAAAAAAATCTGTTTCCAGTCCCTGGACCACCTAGAAAGGTGGGCATCTAGTGGGGGAGTGGGAAAATAATTCTCTTATTGAGTTGTTGCTTTATCGGCCGATGGCCGTGAGGTGCTCCACGGCTGGGGGAGGGCCGGAAAGCTGCTGCAAATGGGATGACTCAGGGAGTGGAGAAGCTTGGCAGAACCACCAATATCTGCCTCCAAAGCGCAGGTCCACGTGATGCCTCAGACATCCAGCAAGAAACAAGCCCAGGCTCAGCCTTCCCATCAGATAAAAAAATAAGTTATTAATAAAATTAATTAGATAAAATTCTGGACTACTACAAAAATTGTTTGAAATAAGTGTAGAGATTGAGGCAAGAAGCCGGTTGATGCACAAATATCTGCACAAATATCTGCACACAGACAATGTCTTCACACATTTCTCATTTCTAATGCAACCAGCCTAATAACAAGAAGTTGGGTGAGGAGGAAGAAAATGTACAAACTAAATTTCAAAAAATCCAGAGGTTTCCCAATCTGCCCCTCATCTGGTAGCAAAATACACTGAGGAGCTGTGAGACGGATGCATCTGTAGGACTGAGATTGCTCAAACAGCTTTACACTGCCCTAAGGAAAACTGAGGACATCCCTTGAAAGCCATGAATGGTTGCCCTCCTTCACTTCCAAATCAAGATTAAGCTCCAAATTGCCCGGATCAGATATGAACGCATTGGGGTTGGAGCCAGGCGACGAGCTTCAGACCCAGGCTCCAGCAACCAAAAATAACCTTGGGAAACAATCTTCTAAACTCCAAGTTTTAATCAAGAACATGTCTGTCCCCACCCCTATTCCGGGGGAATGAATCTAAATACATCTCTGGCTCTTTACTTGATGCTGTTCAACCCCAAACAAACAAACATAAGTCTTTGGGATGCCTTTTTTTAGAAGCTTTCCCCACAAAAGCTAGCAAGAGATGCAAAAGACCCTTAACCACAAAAAGCCTGAGACGAATTCTGCATGCTCCAAATTTAGAGAGATTGGGATCCAAGACTCATATTGAGTCCTGTTTCAGAATGCAAATGAGAGTTCATGATTTGGACAGCCCTTCCATGGCCTTCTCGTTCTGGTGTCTGATTTGAACTTATTAAATAAAAGGAGCGGAGAGGAGCGTTCCCTGCCCCAGCTCAGTCACTGCAGAGCAGCTCAGCAGCTCGCTGGGTGACCTGCAGAGCTCCCGTGCTCCAGTTCCCTGGGCTGCCAGCACACAGGGATGCACAGACATCTCTGCAGCATCTGCCACAACAGGATTCTCTGCTTATTATCCCTTAAAAGGATGATTTGGCTGCTTCGCATCCTGCTTCCTAGAAATCCCAATTCTACCCCAGCCTCCTTTGCCAACACTGATGCATCTCTCCCCGTCTCAGCAATTTTAAAGATTTTTCCTGTTTATAGGCTGCCTCTGCAATAAAAATGGCCTTCAGCAGCACAGAGCCCGATGCCAGGATGCCCAGGTTTGCTGAATAAACACCTCCAGGAGCCACCAGGCCTGGCTAAATCAGCAAAGATCTGTGCTTGGTGTCCTGCTGCCGGACACCGCGTTGGAAAAGATGGGGCTGCTCCTGCTGCAGCTCCCTGCGGCTCATTTTGGCACGTGCAGGGTGCTGTGTTCACTTTGGGGACTGGGCACCAGCGTTAGAGCTGATGAGCAATAAACAGTTGGATTTAGGCATGTATTTTGCATGGTAAAAGTGTTGACTCTGCTCCCCTGTGATATCCCAGATCCTATTTGTTCACTTTTGAGCACACAGCCAAAAAACAGAGCCCCTGAATCCTTCAAGTTTCATAAATTGATGTTTGCTTAGAAATTCACACCAGCAGTTAAATAGGTGTAAGTCATCTACTATTTCCCCAAAAGCATTCCATCCAGATCTCAGGAATCATGGCTGATATTTCTAAGTTCTGAAAGCCCTGAGAATTATTCATAGGAATTGATGAACAACTTGGAAGATAGGGAAGATACTAAAGAAGAATAAACTGCTCTCACAAATACCCATTAAGGGAGGTTTGCCTGTGAGTAACCACCCCTGTGCTCACACACCTGGTCTAACACGCTGCTGCAAAAATAGCAAATACACAGGATTTGACTCTCCAATAAGAAAATCTTCAACACTTAATCAAGATATGCGGCTTACTGAGAGCTTCCCTGTTTATACCCAAAAACACCTTGCACCAGACAAATGGGAAGAAGCTGAGCTTCCATTAAAATATACGGCTTCTGGAAGGGTTCATTTTGTTAAACTCAGCTGTCTAAAGGAAAGCAATTTCACGCTGAGCGTGAGGAAAGCGAGAAACTTTTAATGCTACAATTTGGCTTTAGACATTTTTAAACCCCAAAGATATTTCAAACAGAAATGCTGATGAAGAAAATAATCTGAGGAAAAAATTTAATGGGACAAAGCAGAAAAAAATCTGGTTTGTATCTTTATGTATATTCTTTTTATCACACTTACCCAGTTGAAAGAGAAAATCTGACTTCACAACAGACAGCAGAGCTCCCAACCTTCCCAAAGCCAGCAGAAGCAAGGACTAGTATTACACTACAAATATGCTCACCTGAAGCTACTAATGGTGAGACTGCACTTCAGGTGGCAGAGATCAAAGCTAATTTCCCTTCAGACTCCGCTGTGCGCATCCAGAAGCCTCTCCTAAGATGAAAAGGATGGAAAAGCAGGAAGGGAGTTTGTACCTCTTTAAGGAGCTATCAGCAGAAACCTCAAAATACAACACGAGCTGACCCTTCTCTGCTGAGAGCTGCTTTCATGTGATAGATGGCCAAATACTTGAAGGATGATAAATGATGAGCTGTGAATGATTATTCTAATTCAGAGGAAGAGAAGAAGGCTTGTGTCTGGCAGAGGAAAATGTAATCAGATGTCCCTGACACATTAACCATCAAGTGTGTATCCTGGAATGGAGTCAAGTAGTTTAACCAGCATTATCAAAACATGGTTATTTTTTTTTCAGAATGACAAAAAGCCTTGACAGTTGAACTTGCTTACTGGGAGGAATACGTCGAGTCAGGTCTATGAGTTAGGAGGGGTGGGTTATGGGAAAAAGAAATCATACTGGTAACAGAGAAATATTATTAGCATTTGGTAGCTAAGAGGTAGGAAACATCTTACAAAGTGTGATCCCATTTTAAAGATAGGTATTGTGAAAAAATGGAATATCCTAGGAGGTTTATGCAGCTACGAATTGCACCTTATGGAGAAATGAAAAGGGATTATGCCTAAAGGAACACCAGGAGATGGAGGACCTGGAGAGAGATGCTCCTGCAGTTCAGCTGGGAAGGAGCAGGGAGTCCCTGCCCACCATCCCCTTCTCCAGTAACAGCCCTCACTTAGGGCCCGGTCTCCAGTTGCTTTTGTCCTGCCCAGTTTGATCTGCGTTGTTTTGAGATTGTTCATGCAGCTCCCAGAAAACCTCTGCGTGGGTGAGAGCTGTGAGTAAGGGGACTGGAATGAATGATCACTTTCAAATGAAAAGAAAATCAGCAAAACATTACAGTGCTGCCTCTCCCTACCCCTTCTGCTTGCCCAGGGTGCAGGATTTGTAATGCTCAAGGTGCCACCAGGGCACAGAAGGAGGCAGTGAAGGACCATCAGCTGCTCAGATCTGCCCTACAGCTGGGGGTCCTGGCTCAGCACCCACCACCAAACCCCACAGGCTTCTCCGAGGCAGGAGTCAGGGGACTCTGGGGTCAGATGGCTCCTTGATTCAAGCCGGATTCAAGCAGTCCCTGGAGGGTCATGGCTTCTCATGGTGACCATCTCTGGTGGCTGGAGACACAGGTGACATAGACAAGCCATGCACATTCTCACAGAATCCCAGAATGATACAGGGTTGGAAAGGACCTCTGGAGACCATCCAGTCCAACCCCCTGCCAGGGCAGGTCCACCCAGAGCAGGTTGCACAGGAATGTGTCCAGGTGGGTCTTGAACATCTCCAGAGAAGGAGACTCCACCACCTCTCTGGGCAGTCTTTTCCAGGGCTCTGCCACCCTTAGAATAAAGAAGTTCCTCCTCATGTTGAGATGGAGCTTCTTATGTTCAAGTTTGTGCCCATTACTTCTTCTCCAGCATCTCAGAGACCACCTCCTCATCCATCAAGGAGGCAATGACCTGCATGGCCAGGGGGTGAGTCCCTTTGTCCTTACAGGACCACACGTGTTGGGCCAGCCTGGGCTGAGCTTGCTTGCAGCTTGTATTCGCTTGCCTTGCATTTATCCATTTTGCAATAACAGAGAATAAAAAGTCCCCGATTCACTGGCTCTGAGCTGTGTGGAAGGCAGATGGAGGGACAGGTCTGGACTTGCCATGCTGTGCATCTGCCGAGTGCTTGTGTGACCCCTCCTGATAAATCTCTTAAACCAAGAGATGTTTTGTAGAGAGCAAACCAAGCTGCCTCAGACACCGGCCAGGTCCACCAGCCCCGGAGTGGGTACCATCCTCCTAAATATTGCAGTTTGTGACTGGGTAAAATGCTCTGTCGTTTAGATTTACGGCGGTAGGAGAGCCACGTTGCCCTTGGGATATTTGATAGGCTCCTCTGAGGCTTGCTGGTGCCACAACAGCAGACCTTAGCTCGGCTGGGAAGTAGCTTCTCCAGGCCCCTCCAGGCCTGGCTGACGGTTGTCCTTTCTCCTCTGGAATAATGATGATGGCTGAGAATAAATGTGTGGGACAACTCGTGCCAGTTTCCACAATTTAACAGCACATGGACATTTGTGTGAAAGTGTGAGCCAGGATGTTTGTGTTCATTCTCTTAATTCTCTCGACAAAATGGTTTTATAAATAATCAGGCCTTAATTGTGTGATTCCAGTTAATGCGGAGGGAGTTAATTAACATCTGGAACAAGTTTCCTGGCCCAAGCTATTAGCTGTGTCTGGTGCAGAATTCAAACAATGTCTGAAGTGAGGCCTATAGCCAAATGATTCTGCACATAGCTGAAATGAGAAATGCCCAAAGATGGATGAGGTATGGCAGCTGCGCCAGCGTAATGTCCCATTCTGGGAAACAAGTGTGGACTCAGTCAGGGCACGATCGTTGTGCTGGTCCAAGGGGTGCACTGTGTGGCAAAAGAATAGACACCACCTCTTGATTTATCCCCTCTTCAAACCCTCCAGCCCTTCCTACTTGTCTCCAAAAGCCTCATGGATCAGTGATTCCAGAGACTTTCACAACTCAGGGAGGAACAACCCCACCAACACAAAGGCCAGGTCTCCTGTGCGACCTTGTGCATCCCTGCTGTGCTTTATCCCATCTGTCTGTGAAGTCAAAGAGGAGGATTTAATTTGGGGTCACTGAGAAGGAGAAGAACACCAAATCCCAAGTAGGCAAACTCTGAACCTCTGCCTCATGCATCTATATCAAGCAGAGAAATTGGGATGTGGCCTTCCAGCTGCCAGCATCCCTCCTGCAGAAAGGTGCTGGGCAAACCAGGGACACAGTGCAGAATTTTGAAAATCCTTCTAGGTGAATCCAAACCATTTTGTCCAACCTAAACTGATTTTTTTTTTTTAATTCTTTGTAAAGCTTTTTTATTGTCTCTCCATAATTTTTTGGTTTTAAGTAGAAAATGGATTAAACAAACCTAATGATTTTGCTTAATAAATGTCTAAAAGCTAGAACCTGCTGATGTTCTCCCTCCACTGCCTTTGAAGCCACGACCCCATGGGAGCAAAGGAGAAATAATATATTGTAGTGCTAATTCATGTGATATTACTCACAGTCAACCCTCAAATGTCAGTGTGACCAACTCCACCAGGAATCCCAGGAACTCTTAGACCTGCAGGCTTTCTCCACAGCTCCTGGCTTCTTGCCCACTCGGTGGCTGTCGCTTCACTTGCTCGAGAGCTTCTCACTAGAAAAGGATTTGCCATTCTCTGGGAAAGGCAGATAATACTGGAAAAAAGAGCAGTCCGTTGGGTTGAAGAGTGATGGAGTGGGGTACCAGGTCCTCACATTAAGCAGATAAGAAGGTACCATCTAAACTTCTCCCTGGCCCAAAGAGACATACAGTCCCTCCTGGTGACAACATGGTCATAGGGCTTCACAAGACCATGGAAAGCCCTCAGCTTGGCCAGCTGGAATTTCTGACAAAACCATTTTTTTGACCGATAGTCACAACCCAGGAGCAGGCAGGAGAAATGGCTTTTCACCCTAAAAGCCGTTCTTTTCCTGTTTTTCACTACCAAAACACACTGAGCATCTCTAGAAATGGATAAAGAAAGTAGTTTTCTGGTGGTACAGACTGCTGTTGAGTGACCCAAAGCCTGCTGAAGGTCACTGCTTTTCTCCACTGATTCAAACCGAAAGAGGGCAGATTTAGACTGAATATAAGAAATTCTTTATGGCGAGGGTGATGAGGCACTGGAACAGGTTGCCCAGGGAAGCTGTGGGTGCCCCATCCCTGGAGGTGTCCGAGGCCAGGTTGGATGGGGCTTTGAGAACTTGGTCTGGTGGGAGGTGTCCCTGCCCAGGGCAGGGGACAGAATTTGGACTAGATTATTTTAAAAGGTCCCCTCCAACCTAAACTGTTCTGAGCTTCTATGATAAATTGAAAAGGTTTGGGATAAAGTCCTGAACTGCAACCAGCTCTGGCTCCCAAGTCAGTGGAGTAGCAGAAGCCGTGCTACTGGGAAACACCAGTCTACACCAGTAAGAGGACTGGGATGTCAGCGTGCAGTCCTACACTGAGGTACTCACTGTTATTCTGAGGAGCTATAACGATTAGCAATTCGGGCCTGTTTGGATTTATGGCATGTCTGAATTTCATGTACAATTTTCATAATCTGTGTTGTAATTACAAAAATTGCAAATAACTTTTTAATATCAATGATAAAAAAACCCAGACAAACCTTTCGCAGCATTTTTATTGCCTATTTACAATCTCAAATGAAATGGTTTACAACTTTGTGTTCTGAAAATATACAACGTAAGAAAACACTAGCCTGGCAAAATTATGCTTTTATGGTAATGACAGGGCTGAGTGATAGTTACTCTGGTTAAGCTCTAACGGCTGCACAGATGCTGGGAGAAAAAAAAGCTATTGTACAACACGTGTTGCCACCACAAGCATGGCACCTGCTGGCTCCACCACGGTACATATAAGAGCATGTTAGCTTTTCTTTATTAATATCATTTTCACAGATTATAATTGGACCATAAATATTCACTTGGGGATAAAATACCAGTATGCAGGCTTTAAAAACTACCTTGTGAAATACTCAGCTAGTTTTGCATATCTGGGTTTCAGAAGTAAGTTTATGAGAAATAATATATCATTTGTTTCTGATTCTGTGGGACTCAGAAATGCTCTCCTTATGGTCTATACCAATTCGTAGAAGGTAATACTTATTTTAGTGATATTTACAGAGCCAGGAACTGAATCCTCCAGCCCACTGCTGGCTACCAGGAAATAATAATATTTATCCACAGAGTATGTGTGACCCAAATGACAATGGCAGGAGTTTGCACTTGCCTCTTTGCAGAAGCAAGACTCTTTGAATTACTGCAATTTCAGTGAGGTAAAACATCTCCAAAGAGAGGGACCACTGCTAAAAATCAAAGTGGACCTTTGCTTGTGTCTCAAGGATGGTGGTTTTTAGTGAGGGAAAATCTTCCCAAGTCTGTGGCCCAGCTTCGCCTTTACTCCAGACCTCCCAGTGCAGCCGGACAGAGCATGAATGAAGATCAGGCATTATATATTTCATTTTTCACCACTGAACCTGCTCTATCTTACTCAGTATTAAAGCTCTGCTAACGCCTTAGGCAGCAGTAGCTGACCCTTTCCATTAAGACCTTCTCCGCCGCGGATGCCTCATGCATATGCCTATTGATGTATTTTAGAGTGGAGATAATTATTTATTTTGGGGTATCTGCTCTGGCTTCAGGTTCCCAAGAAAACACCTCTTGTATCTATTTCTTTTGTGCCATGTATTTCCCCCTACTCCCTGCTATAATGTATTGTTATATTCCACCAAAAAAGCTTTCTTATGCCCATCTTTGTCAAATCTCTAGGAGCCACTTGAGCATCACTTTAAAGGGCTCTTTATCACCCAGAGGAATTTTCCCCTAATTGTACCCTTTAAGTCCGGAAGGGGTTTGGGGACATACTTTGTATGAAAGATGCTACAGAAAACAAAAGTTGCATCGCTAGTGGTTCTGCTTTTATATTTCCATGCAGGTAACTCTCTGCACACCAATTTGCTTTCTCTTTTGCAATACCCATTTCCTCCTGGGGCTACTTCCTGGGACAGAGCTGCCTTCAAATAATTTAATTATCATGTGGCATACACCTTTTTTAGTCCCCCTTGAAACGGTGCGTGATGCCTTTGGTTTACATCACTTGTTGGAAAACACTCCAAAGCATTGAAAAACTATTAAATTGTTACAGTATTGGATGCCAACACACAGGGCTATTAGTCTAATTCATCCTTCAGATCAAAGCCCACACAGGCAGCTCTCCTGCCTACAGCTATTTTCCTTTTACTTTCCTGCTTGACAGTAGTCCCTCACATCCCTCTGTTCTACTTTCTTTGAACATACACATTTTCCTTTAGTCATGGAAATATAATTTATGTCTATTATACTGTATTATAGATTGCAGATCAGGACAAGCGTGCGTTACTGCCTGGAACGTCTGTTTATTGTACGTCGGGGTTCCAAAAATAAATAAATAAGAAAGCCACCCTGCTTCGCTGGGGAGAGGAAAATAAGAAGGGGGAGGACTCGGGGGCCGGGGGGAGCCGCGCTCTGTTCTCAAAGTTTAATTTCCAAGTGGAGACCTTGAAGCGTGATTTATTAACATCATGCTGTTTGCTTTTGTCACGTAGTGGATGTGGCAGGGGAAGCGCTGGCCCCTCTCCAGCCCGGACCACCCAGCGAGCCAGCCCGGCTACCGGCGGCACACACCCCGCTCCACGGCTTCACCCCCAATTCCCCACCTCCATCCATCCGGCCCCGGCCGCCGGCTCCCCCACCCCATGGCAGCCAACAGAAATAACAGCAATAACACCACCAACACCAACACCACCCCACCCCCCAAAAAAATAAGAATATCCTAACAGCCAGGCTGTCTGGGATGCGAGAATTGCAAAACCAGTCCCCACCCCATCACGGAGAGTGTGTGCGGGGAGGAGAGGGAGCGTGAGGAGGGGGCAGAGAGGGAACGAGACAGACAGAGGGGAGGGAAGAAGGGAGGAGGGAGCCCAAGCTCTGAGAAACATCACTCCATCCCTCTCTCTCACTCCACGGGAGCTGAGCAAGGAGCAGGACGATGTTTGACAACACACAGTACCCCTACAACTGCTTTAATTACGATGGGGATGATTATCCTACCTGTAGTTCTGACGAAGAGAAAAAATTCACCAGACCGGCATACAGGTAAGAGGAAGTTTTTCCAAGTCCCCCCAGCCTTGGGGAGGCTCCTGAGCTATGGGCTGGTGGGATCAGAGCTCTGGGGGGAGCATGGGACCTCTTCCAGGTGCAGCTGTGGGTCTGGCCCTGGTGTGGGCACCACGGAGGGCAGATTTCCCCACTCTCCGTCTTTGAAGTGTTCGGGATTTGTTTCCTCCAGTGCGGGGTCACAGCAACTCCGAGGTGCTGCTGAGTCTCCAGATCTCCCATGGTCTCCTCTGACCTCCAGGAGCCCCAGGAGACAGGGAATTAAATGTGCATCGTGCCAGTGGGTAAAGGGGATGCAATCGATCCCCGGGGTGGTGGGAGGACGTGCGGTGTAGATGTTCACAGGGGGACCTAAGGTCCTCTCCACGAGCAGGCAGGGTCTCCAGTGACAGTGTCTCTGTCTCACTGCAGCCTTCCAGCTCAGGGAAACTTTTCTGATGGGGTTTGAGAGGTGGGAGATATTCCTGTAATCCTGGATCCAAGCCCTCTGCGCTGAGCACTGGGGCAAGCAGCCGGGTCAGGGCTCCATTGCCTGGACCTAACACCTGAGAGTGGCCCTGGGGCTCGGGATTGTCCCTGGGACATCTCGGGCCAGGGCACGGATCCACCAGCAGAACTTTCAGAAGCAGGATACAGGCAGAGGTATCCATAAGGTCCTGAAAACCGAGTATGTGAGTAAAGCCACGGTGTAACAGCAAGTTTTCCTTTTTTCAGCTACATTGCCTTAATTGCAATGGCCATCCAGCAAAGTCCTTCAAATAAAGTCACCCTCTCTGGCATTTATGACTTTATAATGAAGAAATTTCCTTACTACAGAGCAAATCAAAGAGCCTGGCAGAACTCCATCCGGCATAACTTATCGCTTAACAGTTGTTTTGTAAAGGTAAGATCAGTAACTGTGTGTTTACATACACACTGTGCATGCCTAAAAAAAAATATATGCGGGAATAATATCATCACTGGGAAAGAAGGGAAACAAACAGCTGAGCTGCGAATCACTTAAAATCCCTCTGAGTTGTCAGTTATAGAGATAAAGAGTATCTCCTTGTCTGATGCATGCTAATAGATAACAAATTGACGAGGATGGAGTTTACATCCTATTCCTATAATGAAAGAGAAGAGGCTTGAAAGTCTTGTCATGTGTGTTTACACCATTCCTGAATGTAAATGAATGCAGATGTGAGGCAGCAGCATCTGTAACACATACAAATACTGAACTGCCTTTAAATAAATACAGGTTCCCAGAACAGAAGGGAATGAGAAGGGGAAAGGAAACTATTGGAGCTTTGCAACGGGATGCGAATCCATGCTGGATCTCTTTGAAAACGGGAATTACAGGCGAAGACGGAGGAGGAGGAACGTGAAAAGGGAACACAAGGAGCAGAGACCAAGCAGAGGGAAAAGTCCTTCATCCCCCGATATGCCTTCTGTGGACTCTGCTTTAAACAGCATTTCCTCTTCTGAAAGTAGACACGAAAGAATGGAGTCGGGCCCGAGACTCCTGGAGCCCCAGGGCTTTGCTCCGAGCAGCCTGGCCACCAGGCAGAGCCTCAGCAATTCCTCCTTAGCAAAATCAGATTCCGAAATTAAATTCAGCATCGATTACATCCTCTCAGCCCCCGACCCTTTGCCTGTCCTGAGATCTCAGTATCACATGCAAGAAAATAAATGTCATCTACTGGAGGCCCAGCAAATTAATCTCCAGTTCTGGACAATGTGATGCTATTTATTGGCGGTGACACAGCCTGAGTGGCAGCCTGTCCAGCAGCCTCACGCCACCGAAACCCAGCCGCCTGCATCCTCCATCTGAAGGGGCTCCCCATTCACCAGCTGGTTCTCTGTCGGTACCCACGGAACTTCGCCAAGATTAAAGCAGAAATAACACTGCCCAATATCAGCTTTCACCAAATTCTAGCTTTGTTTTCTGAACTGTCGTGGACATCGTTGAACACCGCAGAGAGTTTCCTCTCTCAAGCAGAAGCCGACAGAAGAGAGACTTGCTTATCACCCCTTGCTTTGTTAAAGACAGAGTGAATTTGATTCCACTTTCACTGGTGGAAATTAGGATTAATTCCACTGAAGTATATAGGTCACAACTTAAGCTGATCTGAAGCAGTGTAATTCTCTCGACTTACACTGGCTGCGAATGTAAGGGGGGGGGAGGGGGGGGCTTTTTTTTCTTAAAAGGAATCACAGAAAATCACTGTCTTCCCTTATTTTCTGTTTTAACATCATGTTTCAAACTGTTCTGCAGCTTTAATTCATCATTAATCAGAAAATGTAGTTGTTAATAAGTGTTTAAAGTATATTTTTGCCGATATTCAGGGCAGAGTGGTTTAAACTGTTGAAGTGAAGTTGCATTCAAAACAATTCCAAGAAAGCTCATGGCAAGGCTGTTGAACTCTGGTAGACTGATGGGAAATGGGGCAGAGGTGAGGGCCTCTTAATGCCTTGGTTTTACACAAAAAAATCCCAACTTCTCCCCTTGTGATGTCCAAAAGCTTCCTGAGATGCTGCAGGGAAGTCCCTGGACATGCTTCATTCAGTAAGTGTGAAGGGAGACCCAGCTTTGCAAGAAGCTGTATCCAGTGATGGCCAAAGCTGGAATCCCACCTTCCGGCTTGGAGACAAGTTGTATATTCCTATTAAATAGATTTTTATTGATCCTTCTTGCAAAGCAATTACCAAAGTGATACTTGATACGATTTCAGCAAAGCTGGTGAGAGTTATAATTAACAGACAGCAGCGTTCGACCATGAGCCCCGTTTCTGCAGAAAGCCATTTCATCACCATTTCCATGTTATTTCAGAACAGAACCCGATGAACAATGATGAACCCTAACGAGCATTTGAGAACTTGCTTTTATAGAAGTATTTCACAATGAATTGTTTCCCAGGACCTAACGGCAGCATTAGTACAGGCTCCAAAAAACCTTGGGTTTGGCTTGGGAACTGCAATCCTCACCTACTGCAGATAAAAGGAAAAAAGACAAGGATTCTGGTGGTTTTAAGCAATTATATACAGAGAGATAAAATTATCTTTGCAACATGAACTAAAGGTAAATGAAGGTATATGAGATAAGACTGAGCAAAATTGTGCTAGAGGTATGCTCAGGCATGACTTGAATTTTTATGCAGAAGCTTTGACATTTCACTAAGTTATTTTACATTGTGTCTAATATATACCGTACATTTATACTATATATTCTTATATATTGCTATTGAGAAAGGGAGCAATATCACTGCACTTATATGTTGTAAAAATGC
>JAOXNH010000067.1:1351782-1375480 GCA_028566575.1 Bartramia longicauda
GGGGGAGTTTAGACCCTCCCAATCTGGTCATTTTTCAAACAAGGCAATATTTTTTCAATGAGTAAAAAATAAAATACAGGATAAAAACTGCTCTGAAATCTTTTCAGTAAAAAAAAAAAAAAGGAATAAAGGCAAGGGAATAATTTTGATGAAATAGATTCTTTCAGTGTTACTTATATGAAATGTTTTACCCTGAAAACTTTTGTAGTTCATGTTTTGACGTTTCCCAAAGTTAAACTCTTTGATTTCTTGTTTTGCAAACAGTGGTTTTCTTCTCATAAGAATCACTTCACAAGCCTTGAGAAGGATGAATAGACTGAAAATGAAAGACAACGCTGCATTTTCAGTCAGACAAAAACATGTCTGGTTAACCAAAATGAAAAATTTAGGGGAGGGGGGAAAACATTTTACTTCATTTCATTCAAAAATTTCCACAAGCCTCCTCCACTTCAACCAGCTTCTCCCTTAGCTTTGCTTGGTTTTTCTCTGGTTTGGCCTCAAAACCACCACAGGTCCTTCCTGTCCCATGTCCATCAGTCAGGGTGTCCTCTCCCACATTTGGAGCTGCTGGAGAGCGAGGGGGGCAGTAGCTGGAGCTCTCTGGCAGCAATGGGACAGGCTGTTCCCACGGCGGGCAGCAACGTGGCAGCCCAGGAGCCACCCTTGGCCCATGCCTGGAGGAGCTTTTTGTTCAGGAGAGGGACAGGCAGCTTCAGCCTGGTCTGGTCTGAGTTAAGCCAAAGTTGAAGCAGCCAAGACTTCCAGTGATGTCCCTCTCAAGGGAGGGGAGGAGAAGGCTGACTGACGATGGGGCTCACTGCACTGAATTGCATGCAGATATATATATAAATATATGGTGATCCATGCATCTCTACGGTGTCTGCATCTACATACAAGATTGCCCTTTGGGTTTCCTTCACCACCAAGCAAGATGTAGTCAAGACACTCATTGCTGTCTAAGCATGACTTGTGTCTCTTGATGCAGCTTTCACAACTGGGTCAGCTGAACGGTGCTGTAAGAGCTCATCTCTATAAGCAGACTGTGATGGGGATGTAGGGTGAGTAACTGTAGACATTAAACCAGGATGAGCTCAGTTCCCACCCAAAAAAAAACCCCTAAGGAGCCATCAAACAGAGCCTGAACTGGAAACTGGGTTAAATAATCTGCCTTGTGGATGGGGAGAACAGTAGATGCATTAGACCACCTGCAGGGGTAGGGGGATCAGACGTGTTATAATATAACTGCATCCTCAGACCTGACCCATGGCACAGGAAGACACAGGCACTGGCCACAGTCCCTGCTCTTACCTTCACTCTCAGGGCAGGAACTTGGCCACACAAAAGGAGAAAGGCAGAACTGGTGCCCCGGTTTAAATTTTTGGAACCAGGCTGGTTTAGATGACTAAGGGGGAAAAAAAAAACCCAAACAGTTAGGACAGAGGCAAGGATTAAGTGGAAGGAAGAGCATGGGGATAGGTATGGATCAAATGCTTGGTAACTGTTTTATCTGCCAAAATGTGCTTAATAATGACAGAGGAACCAGACCTGAGAGGAAACAGATATGATAGTCCAACTGGGACATACATTGTAGGAGGATGCCCTACCCGCTGCTGGAAATATTAGTCAAACTGGTGAAATCACCAAAATACAGGCTTTGTGATCTTAAAAAAAAAAAAAAAGTCCTGTAGGTTTTCATAAGTGGTAAAGCATCTGGCTGCTCTTCTCCTCTCTGAAAGTTCTCCATTAGACATATTTTAAGGGGAACAGAGTAGAGCTCTGCAGACAGCTACCAGGATTGCCCTGGGGGTTCAGTCCCATGGGGCTACCATTCATCCAACGTCTTTTCCTCCAAGAAGCACAACACAGCACCGCGTGTGATGGGGGTTATTGCATCAGCTGCAACTCTCCAGCCTGGTTACGAGTCCCCACGACGGGTGCCAGGGGCTTAGCAGAGGGACGGCTGCTCGCTGTGTCCATCTGTGTCCCCAGGGAAAGTAGGATAGAGGAGTTCTCCCAGAGGGAAATGCAATTCAAAAAAAACCAAAAAACAAAAAACCAACCAATGATGTTTTGGTGCAGTACCCATGACATTGCTGGTTAGAGGGAGATTACCGACAGCCAGAGGCACTTAGGAAGAGGCTGGGAATATTGAGGGAAAACTGGAGGGTCCCTCATCCCCAGAGCTCAGGTCCAGCTGAAAATGCCAAGTCCTTTGGGGTAACTTTACTACAGATGCTGTGACTTAAAACACCGAGGAGCTTGATGCATCCGATGCAAGGCTTTCTCTGAGAAGCCAAGATAAAGGTTGCAATTCCTGTCATTATTAAAAATATAATGGTCTCTAAACCCGTCTGAATATAGTTGATATGAGACAAATCAAATTGAAGAAATAGATTTTGTGGCAGCTGAAGGAGCCATTTGTTGGATTTCACCACATGGTGGCAATAGCAGTAAAGGTTTGACGCAAAAGATTTTTCTGGAAGCTCCCAAGCCATTTAAACTCTAAACTGGGCTGCTGTTCAGTCTACCTTGTGGCATAATATAGTTCTATTTTTCTGTGTGGAAAAATCATCCGTCACAGCTCCCTTATTAGAAATTGTGTACACTTCTCATTCTCGCGCATCTGGTGAGGGCTACAGACAATTCCAAGATTTCTTTGAGTATCTTCTTCACTTCTTTTTTTTTTTTTCTTCCTCCCACCTTTTCCTCCTCCTAAACACATAATTGCAGCTTCTGTGAAATGTTAATTCACAGAAGGTTGTATTCTCAGAATTGGGATAATTGCAACATTCAAGTTTTCTTTAGCGAATGAGGGAGACTTCAAAACACCAAAGTTGCCTAAATCTTCCAGTAAGGTCAGATATTTGTCTACCAGTTTAATTGCCAGCAGAAATGAAAAACAAAACAAAATTAAAGAAAACAAAACCAAAACAAGGCAAAAACCCCAACCACTGAGCAGTATGAAAAAAACAGTGTTTTAGAGATGAAGTATGACTTCATCTGCAAAGTACTGCTTTGCCATCCATTCCTCCCAAAACCAGGAAGGGGAATAAATCCGGAGTCAGTTGCTAGTGGTGACTGACCAATATTGCAACATCATTTCTAAAGGTAATAATAAACTCCTATCATCCTTCATTCTGCAGAAATACAGATTGGGTGCTGGCATTCACCCGCATCTTGGGTGGAGCAGGGTAGTGGGATTGCACCAGGCATCATTGAGCACCTCTGGCAGGGGAACACAAGCCCCAATGGACAACAGGGTGCAGGTCGTGGTTTAGCTACTCCAATAATTATATGTGGTTCATCTGAAAAGCTTGTGCCCCTTAAAACCAGTCAACAGCCACGGCAAAGGGCTCCCAGAGCACCCATCGTGGTCACACCGGTGCATCCATCATTGCCTGAGAAGCAGGAGCTTGCTCTCAGGCTGGAATCACAACACAAGGGCACACACACACGAGTTAACACCCCATTCCCGGTGAGGCTGGGGATTTACAGCTCTCCCAGGGGATGTGTTGTTGCTGCAGCCGTGCTCCAGGAGCCCCATGCAGCATTGTCCACAGCCCTGGATCCACGGCAGCATTTCCTGGAGCACCTGTGTTTGTCTTGGAGGTCTCTCCTCTCCATGCTGACCAGACCTGATGCTGCTTATCTGCAGTGATTAGACCAGCTCACATCTCCAGGGCTGGAAAATATGATATAAAAACATACCATCCTACACTATCTCAAGTGACCTGCCAGGAAGCCGTTTATTTATACGTCCCTGGCACTCGATCCACCAGGTAGATGTGTGCATGCAGGCAAGTGTGGGTTTAGCAGGAAAGCCCCCAATAAGGCCCTTTAACCCTGCTGTCACCTGGTTGCATTAACAGGGAGGTTGCACACCCCACCATATCACTCAGGACCAGCTGGCAGCTGCCCACTCTCTTTTGCCACTGTTTTTCTGGTGACCATGTACATCCTGGCTAGCAGAATATGGTTGTCACCTTCTGGGGGACAGGTGCTTGGGTGAAATAAAATGTCACCTGAGTCAGGCTCTTAAAAATGTCCTCCGAGTAAAACCCAGGGTGGGTGGTCGGATGGTGCAGGACTGTCTATCCATGCCACCATCTACTGCTGCCTTTGCTTGGAGACCAATACATGATCCACCAGCCAAGACAGCAGCATCTGGGGCTGCTCCCAGCGCATCCCTCCACTGTGACCAGCCACCACTTGTCCTCCCTGGAGAGGTCAAGCAGCCCCTGAAAACTGCAGTAACATTACAGCAGTGAGTAGGATGGTGCCAGTTGAAGTGCTGAGCACTTGGTCCGAGCATCCCTGATGTCCGGTGCAGCGCGGAGCCTTCCCTGCAGTAGCTGTGCTTGTGTGCACCGCCCGGGCCACCCCCTGGCTCTTTCAGAAACAGAGCTCTTTGCAGTTCAAATGTTCGATGCAACCCAATTCCAAGAAAGGAGCCATCAGTTAAATTGATCTCTATGTCTGAGGAGGAATCTTGGCTGAAATCTCTCCCTGTGAGTCCAACAACAACACCACATCAGTTACTCCAGTGGATTTCATTTCTCAACCCTTTAACATGTAATTCCTGGAGAGATGCCCTGAGCTGAAAGAGTAAAATACTCCGCTCCTGCCCACTTGAATTGCATAAGAGTGCATGCCCACTGCTGAGCCATGGACAACTAGTTATTTGTCCTCTGCCCGAGACTGCCACAAAGCCTGCAGCCTCGAGGGACCTGTATTTTTATATTGGTTTTCCTGAACAATTAATATAAATCACTCAGGAAGGACCAGAAAGAAATAGTGCTGGAATCTCTTCCTGAAACTGCCTCATTTAACCAGGTTAACAATTATCACACATGAAAATAATATGCAAGAGCTGAAACTACTTGGTATGGCTTCAGGATTTTGAGTAGGGAGAGGTAAGATCCTACCGGGCTTGGACATCCCTAGAGACATCCTTTGCTTCAGAGCTTTGGAATCTTTCGTCCTTGCCCAGGACAGAACAAATCCCTCAGGCTCATCTTTTCTGTGTGCCCTTGATCTAGTATTCATGCTTTGAAAGAATCCTTTCTTTCTCCAAGGGCCATGAGTATCCTGGAGAGTTTATGTGGAAGGTGTCCAACATGCAAAAGAAATCAGGAAGGCAATTTATTGGGCTATTGCCTTCCATCACACTTTAACAGGTGTCTGACGGCCTCTTTGCCATTTAGCTAAATGATCAACACATTCAGGGAAGATGTAGACCTTATCCTCATTTCCTCCTTAGGCACCTTAATCATTACTGTAGGAGCCCTTATAAATCCATCAAGGAGAAAACCAACAGTCGCAACCCAAATTGCACAGAGAGCAGCTTACCAGGCATAGTAGGAGCTGCCTCTCCCTTTCCCAGGGAGGGCTGGATGAAATTCAGCCCCCAAAACTGGATACCAAGGAATAAGTGAGGGTTTGGGTGCTGTGCCCACTATTTTATTTTATTTTTAATGCATTGAAGTATATTGTGCCTTGAACTGATGCTTGTAGGAGCAACAGTGTCTTTATATCCCCGGAATATTTGCCTTCCAGTCCTTCCCACACCCACCAGTGCTGTGTGACAGCAATGCATCCTCAGTTTCTGCATCCTGACAGAAGGATGATGAGGGTCACAGTCTCACACTTCCCACACCTGGGGCTGTCCTAAGCAGCAACTTTTAGTTGAGTGTCATTTAAATCAGGCCCACCATATGATTTATTGGTGCATATCTATCATTAGCTGTGCTCTTTCTCTGCTTTACAAATGTTACTGCTGGTCTTTCGGCAGCCAGAAGTCACCCTTTCCAAAAGATTTCCCCTTTCATACATCAAACAGTGTGAGGCAACATCCAGTCTCCAGTGTTACAGCCCGTCCCACTACACGAGACCTTAACGAACACTTTATCTGATTGGCCATCACACAGGGCATTAGGAATTCCTCGTTTCTTTGGACATTTCTCTTATTTTGCTCTTGTCTCAGCTGCATTTGACAGAAGGCATTTCAGGCAGCAGGAAATATTCAGATGTATTAGAACTTCCTCATAGCAAATATGTTTAGTTAAGACAGCGATAAAAGACCCCGGGAGGGTCAGGCTGACACCAGGAGCGCACGGTGCCCGCTTATTCCCATTGTTAGTAGTTGGTGCCTCAGCCAATTCCTGCAGGGACAAGGGACGTGGCTGTGAAACCTAAACAGGGACAGTGTGCAGATAAACCCCATTACCATGTTTCCCCTGAACAACAGCCGCTTGTTAACACCGCTGTAACGGAGCGCACGCCAGCCCATGCTATTCTTTCCAACGCTGTGATTTCTTCCACCCCGTGCCTCATCCAGCCGCAGAGCCCGGCTTTCTCCACCCATCCCTCCTTCCTCCAAAGAAGGGAGGTAGAAGCTCCTGAACAAAGCCAAGCACAGCCCATAGTTCTGCTTTTCATCTTGCTTTTGAAGACTGCTGCTTAATCTCTTTCTGAACGGGAGCCAGTTCCAAGAAAGCAAGACAGCAAGGTCCTTAGGACAAGATGATGGATGGAGCCATGGAGTTCAGAGCACTTTGTTCAGCGTCTCAGGTTCTTTCTTTAGATAATGATAAAGTTAAATGGATCAATTTTAGAGCTTTATAACAGCAGAATGACTATGGATTGACAAGTCATAAAGTGCATAACCCACTTAGATGTCATCAGGCTGACACAACACAGACTGTACCCAGAATATCCAGTTCTAGTGTATTTTTAATAAACTAATTATCTTGCAGATTACTTGCCTTGAATAATACTAAAATCATGGCTTACCTGTTCAATGTTGTCCTGGCTTTATTTTTAATATCACCACCTACTAACCAGGCTGACACTCAGGCTTTCCCAAGCCCATGCCAAAGTGCCCATTAACTGCTGTGAGCCGATACTTCTGAGAACAGGAGCAAATCCCCATGGAAGTGAATTAGTGTAACTCCATTAACTTGAATGGGGCTTTATTTTCTCACAGCAAGTGAGTAGCTCCCTCCCTTGATTTCTGAATTAGTCCCACATGTAAAGCAGCACCTCTCTTCAATGAGTTAAATCAACTCATTTTGTTCTGGTGCAGCCCTGCCCATACAGAAATGGTGGAGCCACGTCAAGGTTCAATGGACTGGGGGCTCCAAAGACACTTTCTCTTTGCTGTGCTTCTCCCCAACGTGCTCTTCTAGTGAATGTGAAACTAGGAACCCACAGAAGAAGCTGCCGTGGGAGTGTGTTGTCCTTACAACTCCATCAGTATTTTACCTGCCCAACTTGAAACCTGGGGTGTTCTTCTAAAAGCAGATACTAGCCCATTATTTTACAGACTAGTGGCATTTTCAGCTCTCAATAAACAAGACATTGTAAAAAATGTTTTACATTTGGGACCCCTGGCCTGGGTTTCCTTTCATTTAGACTATTTTTACAATGGTTTAATATTGCTGAATAGAGGGTCTTGCCTCTCAGCAGAGGTAACAGGATCAGATTTGAGTACATCATTTTTGCAGTTCCAGGTAAACTTGTTAATTTATGCTGCAAAGGGGCTGGGCTATTCTTTGAAGAGGGCAGCACTGTATAAAGTCATATCAGTTTTTTAGCATTCCCCTTCAGATCTGCACCATGGTTCTCTCCAGATCCGTCCATTCCTCCCCTTCCCTTCGTGTTTGCAGTCTCCTGAAAGAACCCACCAAAGGTGACCATGAAACACAAGCTCACATTTTCAACAGAGCAGTTTGTGAACGTGAGATGCCAAAAGATATGAAGATATGAGAAAATAAAACCCCACATTTTGTGACCCACCAGTTGAAAACCTTGAAAATTCCTCACCATCAAGGCAGGCTGGTGGGAAATGCCAAGGAAATGGTGCAGAGGAGAGACACCAAAGGAGAGGGGAAGTCAGAGGGGAAACCCTTGGTTTTGAAGGAAAGCATTGTAAATTGGGCTGTAAATTGTGCTGTTCGTACAAGTTTGTACAACTTTTCATCTTTAAGTAGTCGGTTCATTGCTTCCGGAAGAAGAAGCAATGGAGTGAAACTTTGATATTGTTTAACAAAGCAACCTGTGTGCAAAGCTCAGGGCGAGGTCTTGGCTTTCAAGTTGGCTCCTGGCACGCAAGGAAATACAAGAAAAAGCAACTTTCCCCAAATCAGGGGATTGCTGCTCAATTTCCAGCCCTGACTTAGGTATAGAGATGACTGCCCTGGGGTTATTTTATATAGCTACTCTGATAGCAGTCATGTCATGATTGAGGCTGGTAAAAGTGAGATGAGACCAAGACTTGTGGAAACACCGTGCCAACAAAATTCTGCGTATTGCTCACGCTGAAAGTGAATGACACAGCAGATTGGGTGCAACCTTCCCGAACTCAGAAGGTATAAATTCAATATATTGAAATAGCACAGACAAATTCTGGTGCCTGTCACAAGTGGAGAATTCTGAAAATACGTTGCTGAAGGTCATGGTTGGACCAGAAGGTCTCACCTTCCCATCTCTCTTGTGCCCTGAGCTCGTAGTGATGTAAGTCAACACCTGAACTCACTTCACTCATCTGTGCCCCTTCCAGCCTTCCCTGTAGAGCTGGGCGAGATCACTCTTTGTTTGCTTGTTATTATTTCTTGGTTTGTGCCTCTGACAATTTCGTAAAGCAATATTGAAATTAATGGCTCAGCCCAGCAAACAAAGATTTACAGATTTTAGCCAGCTGAAAAAGCAAATAAATTTTACAGTTAGCTCTGAGACCAACACAATAACTTGTCTGGGACAAAATGTTATGTTTCCCTTCAAGTTTGAGAAATTTCATTAAAATTTTATTTTTTTAATTGGCATGAAGGATGGTGGCAAGTGTGAAGATATTTGTTCTGACTGGAAAATCAAAACATTCTGTTTTGAAGGGTGCTTTTTCTGAATGTTTGTTTGTTTGCCTCAGCAGGAACAATTCAGCAGAGATGAGGCAAATTCACAAAACGTTTTCATGTTACTGAAGCCATGTTATTGCCAAAAAAAAAAAAAAAAAAAAAGAAGGAAAAAAGAGCCTTTCCCAGCGCTACTTCCAAACTCTTACAGAAATTAGAGTGAAATGGTACTGATTAAGATGGGGTGGGGGGGCATCACCCTCGCAGTAACTCTATCCAAGGCAATGGATTTACGCTGACTCTTGGCTCTGGGTATTTATAAAGCCCATAGTCTTCAGCGGTTCATTTTCAGAACATTCTTCTTCCATGACATGAGAGTGGGATATTGCAGATAATAACCCCAATGTTTATAAAAGACAAAAGAAACAAGATTTACTCAGACAACAACACACAGCCTGGGAGATACTGAGGTGTGGATGCTGATGGGCAGTAGGTTCACAGGAGTCTACAGCCAACTGGGCAGGAGAGCAATGTCCACACATGCCTGATAGGGACCTGTCTACTGCTTCCTCTTCCTCCTCTCACTTCTTTTGTTATTTTTATTAATTGCTATGTGAGATCCTTCACCTATTAATTTCCATGTGTCATTAACCCCTGTTTTAGAGGTTTCACTCTTCCATTTTGCCAACCTGTGGCACCTCCATTTCCCATGCAATCTGTTGAGGTTCCCCAGGAGCTAAACTTCATACATGGGAGTGAGAGGGCATCCATGTGAAAAGCTCATGGATCTTCCAGACAGGGGCATGTGTCCTTCTAAAGAGTGCACATGGTTCCAAAGGGGATGCAGAGGAATTAGCGTTAAATTAATGTGTTGGTTATGGGAGTTAAAAAAATACGCATAGCTGGAAAACACTCTCCCCCATAAACTGGAAAAATATCAGCTATTATGGGCTATTTGCCAAGGATTCAAATTCTCATGAACAAGCTCCTCTGAGCTCATTAGAAAATTCTCCTGAACTCTGCTGCCATTTACCCATTAGGTTCAGGATGAAAAGAAAGCCTGGAAGCTGCTGAGAAACCAGAGGGCTGCCAGCTCTCCCAAATCTGAGCGTGGGACTCAGCCGAGCTCTCCCCACCCCATGGAAAGCAGATGACATAACGCTTGGGCTCCTTCTGTCCACCCCTGGTGTGGTGGAAGCAGAGGCAGGAGCCAGCTTGTTTTTCTTTGACCTTTCACAACATGAAGGGGCTTGGGAGAAAACAAGGTGTCTGCATCCACATTTGCAAGTAAGCCCAGGCCCACAGCTGCTCTCCAGGTCCAATTTCCCCAGTTGTCCACATTGTGGGCAAACAAACACGCAGCCCATCTAGATGGTCTGCTCACATGGTGGGTTCAGTCCATCTTCAGGTCCTTGGGCCCTTTTCTTCTTGTGTCTGGCTTTTGACCGAAGCTAGAGTTGGTGATGCGCTGTAGAAGCACATTTTCACGAGGCTGGATGAAGGGAAACCCTTTCCCAGGTCCTCACAGCATGGTCAGAGATGTGACAGCCCAGCTTGGTGTTCTGCAGAGCTTGCTTTTGTGTGAATCACGAGGGTGGGCTCCTCTTGTGTCCTGCCATGTGCCACGCGAGGGTCATTATAACTACGCTTTGGGTTTTACATGTGTTTCACTGTTCTGGATACCTGTCCATGAGCTTAACTGCACCCACAGCCATCCTTACCTGTACCCAGAGGCTGGGAAAACCGCTCTGGTGTAAACCAATGACCAATATATGTTACTGGCCATATGGGCACGTGGCACTAAGTGAAGGTAGATGTGTCCGTGTGTCAACCTCGGGGAACCGACTCAGGCGTGCAGCAGTGGGGCAAACGCCACACATTGCACAAGCTCCCTCAGCTGAGGAGGGAGTGCAGGACCCCTGCCACAAAGTGCTTATTTGATTTCATTTTAGATAAGGGCATTCCAAAGTTAAAATCCAAACCTTGATAGTGGTGATGAAAAATGAAACGAGTGTTGAATGCTCACTGCCATTCCTTTTTTTTTTCTTTTTTTTTCACAAAGACAGGGGCAAGATTTTTCTAAATTAAAAATAATATATGATACCTGGGGAAGAAGGAAACTTCAGAGGTAAGGCTCAGCCTCATGACTTCCTTGCTGAACAGCCAGCACCAGACATGATTCAGAGAGGGTCTGTGGGCACATCCAGAGCTGTGCACAGCTGAGAGAGTAAGACCCTCAGCCGGGGCAATCACCCAGATAAAGCATCACCTTTCCCCCCACCCCAGCAGCCAGGGATGTCACTGATTTCCCCGAAGCCACAGACCAGAGTCCAGTGTCACCCCCCAATAACAGCAGTGGGACATGCAGTGGCAGCAGCACATGCCTCTGGGATGTGCTCATAAAGTCATAAAGTGGTTTTGTCTTGAGTGGATTTTCACCAGCTCCAGCTGCAAAACTCTGATGTCCTGTGTGTTTTCCCCTGGTGTGGGATGAGTCTGGGGACTGGGGGCACTGAGGATCTCTGGGTGACCCTGGTGGAGCCGTTGCTGTTTCCAGGGAAAAGCTGCTGAGGAAGGATTTGTAACATCCAGCATTCATTTGTGGATGCCAGTGCTCAGGAAGGCAGAGATAGTTTGGGGGATTTGTTTTGTTTTGTTTAAGAGAAACATTCTTTTAAGTCTTTTTTTTTTTTTTTAAACCTCAGCCCTGAAATCCAGGTTAATGGAGGAGGGGAGGTGTGCATGGGAGAGCCTGACTTTTGGAAGAAAACCAGTAGAGATCAACCTGCTTTCGCCACAAATCTCACACGGGCTTACAGAGAGCCATTGCAGGCTGCTGGCTGCACAAAGGAGGCTTGGTCTTTCAAAACTGGCTTTGTCAAAAATCCCTTTTTGCCGTTTGCAAGGGAAAAGCAGTGATTATTGCTGGTGCAGTTTGCTGGGGAGGCCACAGATGTCTGCCACTGCTTTCCTCCCGCCGTCCCCACGCACGGGGAGGGTAACGCGGGGAGAAGGATCTTGTGTTTTCTTTGCTGCTGTTTCAGTGTTCGGTTTGCAAATATCAATTCTAGTGGTGGCCTGATGGTGTTGTCCAGTGACACACGACCAGGACAGTGTCATCTGCAGCAGGGGGGGTAGAGCCACTTGTGGGGCAGCTCTGGAGGTGTCCCACCATAGAAGTCCACAAAGTCACGGTGCCTTTCTGAACAGGAAAAAGTTGAAGAAAGTGATTTAAAGGCGAGGGGCAGACACTGGCTCATTCAGGCAGAACTGCTCTGCCCCTTCCCTGAGCTTGCCTTTAATATCTAATTATCAGGACTAATGATTGATTATGTGTCTCCAGTCTTTTCGACCTTTAATAATTTCTGTACCAACATGCTTTACCGCTTTCCGGGGGAAATGTTATCTGAAGTGTGAAATTAACCATTCTTTTGTTATGAACTCACTACTTGGCCATAGCTGCTAAATAGTTTCAAACCTGAAACATATTTGAACTGTTTCCAAGTTCATCTAGAGCGTGACCCTGTGTGTTTTAATAATTATAATTTCCTCAGTAAAGTACAACTCTAGAACCGGAGAAAAAAAATGTACAGACAGCTGCAGGGGTGGGGATGGCTGGCTGTAATGATGAGCTTTACAAATATAGCAGGAGGAAAGCAATAAATCTCCCAAAACAAAGTGCCTCCTCATTTTAACCCCTAGTGTGCAGCAGTGCCCTGATGGCACAGAGCAGCAGACCTTCCGCAATGACAGTGGAGACGGGAAAGACGGAAGGAGAACAGGGAGGAGAAGCAGGTATCAGGTTGATCTTTCTTTTCCCAGTGAGCTGCTCCTGTTTCAGATCTTTATCTCCAGCATACTGGTGTAAATCAGCTGGAAGCAGCAGGATTTAGCCCCCTTTGCAGGGAGGCGAGCTGCACACAGTCAGGGTATTGCCTGCACATGTGAGTAATCCCATTGGAATCGCGGACTTGAAAGAGGAGCGCGCACATGAGTAATGTTTTGTAGATACAAGGGCTGGAATCTGGGCCACATGGCTCAGGACAAAGAGACGTGTCAGTGCTGCATAAATAACTCAGGGTGTTCAGCTTCCAAACTTCCACCTACCTCGCCGGGGAGAAAGTCACTTATTCCATCTCAGGTCTGGGAAAGCAGGGAGCTGTGGGGTGATCCTGGTGGCATTGCCAGCTGGGGTGAGCCTGGGCAGTGGGTGCTCCCAGGGAGAGGTGGGTGCACAGCAGCCCTTTGCCCACCACCTTCATGTTCCCATGGGACAGGGGATGGCATCCTCACTGTGCATGCAAGAATGTGCCATGACCTTGCCTGGGAGAAGAGCCTGCTGGAGGTACCATCATTGCTATAGGTATCATTCCTGCTGGAGGTGCCATTCCTGCTGGAGGTACCATTCCTGCTAGAGGTACCATCCCTGCTGGAGGTACCATTTCTGCTGGAGGTACCATCCCTGCTGCAGGTACCATCCCTGCTGGAGGTACCATCCCTGCTGCAGGTACCATCCTTGCTGCAGGTACCATTTCTGCTGGAGGTACCATTCCTGCTGGAGGTACCATCCCTGCTGCAGGTACCATTCCTGCTGGAGGTACCATCCCTGCTGCAGGTACATTCCTGCTGCAGGGGAATTGAGGCACAACAGAGGAAATAGCCTCTCTTTCTCCTCCAAGCACTTTCCCTCTGCCTAGCAATCACCTCCTAAAACCTCAATGAATCAGGGTTAAAAAACAATAAAAGCAGAGAGCCAGAGCCGCAGACCACCCAGGTCAGGGCGCGTTTATCAGGCAAGCATCACTCCACGCGATGTAAGGCTTCTCTCAGCCACTTCTGGGAGATTTGAGCAGGAATATGACTAACACAACACTTGGCAAAGCAAAGACTAATAGTGTGATTGTTCTGTCGGCTTCTCCCCTTCTTGAGTAATATCGTGCTGAGCAGTGTTCGAGTTAGCCATCTGAAAGGCCTTTTCATTATTGTATCGAAAACTCCTCTGACTGCAGATCTCTTAATCAAAGGACTTTTATGTAAAGTCACATTTTTTCCAAAACCAGAAAAGTTCAGGCTCAGAGCATAAACATTAGACTCATTATTTAGAAATAGCAAGTAAGTCCTTTGGGTTCTGGTATCAGATCAAAGCTAAAAAATTAAATTGCTTCAGAAAAAAAAAAAATTAGTTCGTGTTGGGAATCAGCATATTTCTTGTTTGCTTTTTTATTATGTAGCTAAAAAAAGGAATAGTGAGATTCTGTCGGTGGTTTTCAAGTGTTTTCCAAAACTGGATGGATGCTGCATGCTAAGTACTTCCACAGGCTGTGGAGGCAGAAAATATTTTGTTGACATGACAATAAAAACATTCTGCAGACTTATCGGATTATTTTCTCCTTCAGCATCTGTAGCCACAAGAAAGCAGTGTGATGACCACACTCCTGTGGAGCAGAGACCTGCGCTCGGCTGCCATTGCCTTTGAACCGAAGCGCCGCAGCCTGCCCCGACACGTGGAGGGGGACATTCCCAGCCAGGTTGTGGGTGAGACTTGGGAAGTGGCCTCAGTTCAACAACGTCCCCCTGTTCCCCCTCCCACACGTGGCCTGGCCACGCTGTCCCAAAGAAATCACTCCTTTTGGAGCTACCCAGTGGGAACTGGTTTACTAATGGTGGTTTGGCTAAAGATAATTAGTTTACTGTTGCTAAGGGGTTTAGCCCCACTGCTCTGCTATTCTATCTTCCACACCAATCCTACCTGTCCTCCTGTCTTCTCCCTGCTTGTGGCCTCCACCTGCTTTTTTTAGGCTATGGACACTCAAGTGATGGAATCAGCTCTTGGCACAGGAGGAGGATGGAGATGTGGGGACAGAGGAGAGCCATGTCACACAGGTCAGCCGCTGCCAGGACTGCTTTCTCCATCCAAGACAAATCCCACCCTGGAAGCCGCTGCTGCCGACAGCAGTTCCCACCCTTCTGGTGGTGGTGAACCATGAGTCCGTGGTGCCAACTGCTGTGCCGGCCATGGGGCACCTCAGGAGGTGCAATGGGGGAGCAAGGGTACAGGCAAGACTGATATTTGTAATTGTGGGGTTTTTCACCATTTCCTTCCTGAATATTTTTTTCCCCCAACATCAATTACCTGTTGTGCTCACAAGGTAAATGTGACCAACCTTAACTCCTGATGATTTTTTGTGAAGTTTGCAAGTGCCTCAGAGAGAGGTGGGACCCTGGGGAAGTACTGGAGCCCGGAGAGAGCCGGCGGCGGAGGGCTGAGGAATGGCAGAAATGCCCACATGTTTTGTGTTTGTGACACGGCCGCTGATGGGAATCGTTTAATCGCACAGCGAGACCGGCTCACGCTACCTTTACACCAGTCCTTCAGATGTTTCCCTTATCTCTGACTTTCTGAGGCCAGTGAGGGTTTTCCCTGCCCGGCTCCTCTGTCAGCCAGAAATGGTGCTGAGAGTTTATTCCTCAGGAAATGTGAGTTGTCTCCAAGACTCGGCCACAGTTTCCCGGCTTGGCTGCCGTACGGCACTTCATCTTTTCGCTTCTCAGGTCCCCATCTGTACAAAGAGGTCAATAATGAGAGGAAAACAAGCGTAGCAGGGCCAGCTACACACAGATCGCCAAGTGTTGAGGGGCCATATAATTTCTTAAATGAATCAGTCACATGATACTCTTTCTTTTTTTTCTCCTTTGCTGGGTAATCGAGACTTCATAGACATCAGGAATCTGAAACATGCGTAGCAGTTATTTATGTACAAATCGCCTTTTCACTGCAAACTGAGGTTCTTGTAGGGAAGAGAGTCCTTCTGTGAACGCTGGAGTGACCAAGCACCTGTTTCCACAAGTGTTACAATTCCCACGACTGGCACAAACAGTTGATATTCAGGGTATAAAAGCAATTTTTCCATCTCTGCGTCACAACTTTAGCTGCGGTGTCCCTAACTAAAATCTCCTCAACCAATATTAAAAAAATAAACAAAGCTTTCCAGATTACCATCCCCTTCTCCTTCTAATGAGGTCTGTCTCCATCTGAGCTAACATCTGCCCAAGTCTTTGTGATGATGGACTCGGCACTTGGGCTTGAAGGTCTCCAAGTAGTAGGAGATAGGAGGCCCAAGAAGGCAAATGGGTGAGCTTGGTCCTCCAGGTCTTCTCAAATGGGAGATACATAGCTGTCACACTCAACACCAAAAAGAAAGGTGCCTTCTAAGGCGAGGAGGGGATGAAATGTGACCTCGTAAGTTCAGTAACATGGGAACCAATTACATGGAAACCCAAGCTTCGGCGGGCAGGGCTGCGAGCTGGTGTTTGCTGCTCTCCGGCAAATGGTTGCTTGAGGCACAGGAAAAGTTAGGATTGAGCTGATGCTGAGTTGGCAGCAAAACTGAATCCTCTAGAATTCACGTTCTGTCTTCATAAGGAAGAACAATACATATAGATGTCCTCTGGCAGACCACTTCCATGCTCCCATTCAGCCCCTGACCAGTTATTTGGGAAACTGCTACTTGAGGAAGCAAAAGATAAATCAGTGTAGAGTAGGAAAATAACTCGAAGCTCTGGCTCAAGGCAGGGAATCGGAGGAAAACGGAGTCCAAGCTTATCTGCTGGTTTAGTAAAATGGTGTGTATATTAAGCAGAGGAAAAGAAGACAAGCTCTTCTGCAGGCATTGCTGGGCAGGATGAAGAGACATTGTCTGAATTGTTTATGGACCTTCAGACACCATCAGAGTCAGGAGTCCAGAGTGTTCATGGCCAAAATCACTCACTCCATTCTCACACTGGGAGAGGGAAGGGAGTAAAGAGAGATTATTCTGTGTGTGAAGGAAAAACTCAACCAGAGGTGTATTTTTTCTTTCTGTAATGGAGTAAGTTGTCCATATCTACAAATGAACTGCAGTGATCCACTTCAGATCAGGAAAAATATGGAATTTTACTTTGTTATAATCAGAAACTTCAGCATTATGAGAAAGAGAGCATTGATTTAAAAAATAAAACATTGTAAGATTTTTTAACCTTATACATAAAAGCATAAGGATGCCCCACTTGCTTTTCAAGCCCCAGCTTCACCTTTCGGTCCCCCACTTGTTCCCTGCACACCTGGAGTCCAGGCTGTCGTTTCTTTGCCGCTGTGCCCTGAGTCCTTTTGAGCAATTTTCAAATGTCTCCGGGCTACAGTCTCTCTCTGTTTCGTATCTGAAGCTATCCCTTCCCTTCCATATCTACACTTCTAGAGTATCTCTTCTGGTATTACTTACTCCTAATAACTCAGTAATTACATTGCGGAGCCCTGTCAGGCTTTCAGGAACAAGGCTGGTCTGAAGGATGCCATAATGGACCTCTATCGCCGGGGAATTTGCGCTATGGCGAAGAGACGAGGAAGTTGTTTGATCATTACTCTTATCTAGAACAAATTGCACATAATAACCGTTAGTGTTCTCTATCAGATTTTGTTTCTCAGACAGACACAATTTTTTGGAAAATTAATCTGTATTTAACTGAAGCATCTAAGTATATCTGGGTGCCCCAAATAAGGTACTTAAGTGTTCATTAAAAAATAAACAAATGATTAGTTTGCTGAATGCAGCCCTTGTTTCGCTGCCCTTGACATAGGCTTAGGAACTCAAAACTTTTGTATTGACATAAGATAAATGCTGCAGGACCATTAAGCAATCCATTGTTCTTATGGTACCCAATAATCTAGTCTTTATTTAAATATGATAGTAAGTAATCCCAGAGCCAATGAAAGCATGGAACCGACTAGGTGCTACGTTCCACAAATACTATATTGCATAGGAGAGTTTAACTCCTTATCTGAAAAACAGTTGGCTGTGACCATATTAACAATTATATTATCAGTTTTACTTGGCAACATTTATGTGTCAAAATGTATCATGGGTTTCACAGCTTGGTTCCAGAAATAGGCTGTGATTGGGGTGACGTCATACCTCCCCGTAAAACCCTTTTTTCACTTTTCTTCCTTCCATAAACACTCGTGCTCCCAGCCCTGCTCTGAACCCACTTAGGCCATTAAGGCATAACGAGCTCTTCCCACCGTTCAGCTCTTTGGCGTGTTGGGAGGGTTGAAAAGTTTACCAAAACAGGAGGGTTTGAGGCTGGAGGACAGGAGTCTCCATGGCTCTGCTCTGGTAGAGCAGGGGAAACGCCGGGGCCGTAATAAAACCACAACCATTGCGCAATGAGGAGCCACCAAAGGCTGTCAGTGGCTGAACAGGGCTGTCGGTTGGGGAAAGACTATCAAAATCCAGGAACGTGCAGAATGGAAAGACCTCTCGCAGGAGCCCAACTGGGATTTGTAAATAAGAAGCAACCGGATGGTAGAAAGTGGCGTTGTGAAATTGCATGGCAAATTTCAATGCAGTGGAGTTGCAAACAGGGATGCAACTGTCTGTTGTGTCAGAGCAGGGGATGCTGGGGGCCAGTTTGATGATTCATGATCAGATATTACACTCTCTTTCCAGTTTTTTTAACAAGTACATATTAGGAAAAAATTTCTATAATAATTTTATAGCATTCAAAGGAGAAGAGATATCAGGTGTTCTGCTCTTTGTGTGTTAATCCTCCCCTTCAAAAAAAAAAAAAAGGATGGAGTATAAATAAAATATGTAATAAGTTACCATGGTCAACTCAGTGTCTTCATGAACTAAGCCATGGACCAAAGCATTACCCTTTATTTTGAAGGCTCAGTTTCCCGGATCTCATCGTAACCTTCGAAATCTAAAAAAAAATAAAAAAATAAAAAAATCCCCCACTGAAATGAAAAGTTATCTTAGGAATCACTCAGGAAAACTCAAACAACTACCCTAAATTTTGAAATGGAGTGTTTGGACCACATTAAACTCTGGGGCACCACTACTCAAGTTTTAGCCCTTCCAGCTTTGATTTCATTTACTTTGGAAAAGAGTTAAGCACCAGAGAAGTTAAGGCACTTCTCCCAGAAGCTGAAGAGAAGCTGTGTAACGTGCTTCAAGGTCTTTAGGGGTTTTGGGAAGCTCCTGCAAGCTGCTTCATGCAAACAGCTCTTCACTGGACAAATAGTATCTCAGTATTGGGATGTTCCTATCAATTCCTACAGAAGTTTGGAAGTGACACAAAGCCCAAAATAAAGACATATTTAAGAATTTCTTGGGTTGTTTTTTTCTTTTCCATTTCCTTTTTTTTTTTCTTTCCCAAAAAGCCAGAGGCAAAATAAAAAACGAGAGGGGAAAAATACGGTGGAATTGCAGAACAAACAAGATGGCAAAATAACAGAACTATTTTTTAATAAGCTGGGAATTTGCCTGAGTATGCTGTTCTGGGAGGAGAGGCCGTTGCTGAGAGCTGGCCAGGTTCCCCGTTGCAGACACATGGACACCTGGAAGAAAACACAAAAGAAAGTTTTATTCTTGTATAATCCTAAAGTTACATTTTTCGTGACAAGCCTAAGTACTTCATATTAAGGAAAGCTTGAAAGATTGCAGAAACCATAAACTGCAGCTTTTACTGGTTAAATGATAAAGAGGTTTAAAACTGGGGTCTTTACTGTCCCCTAGAAAAGGAGGATAACGCCGTTAACGCTGATGGAGTTACACAGTCGGAAAGTTGGTTTTGAGAGGATACTCCAGCTGGTGAAAATAAAATACTCTGAGAAAAGTGCTGTGAAGACGGGGAGGGAGAGGAGAGGGAAATGCTATAAATAAAATCTATATTTGAATTAAATTCTTCTTGATCTTTAATGAGTTATGATTCCTAAGGGAAGAGAGGAATAAGAACTGTGATGATGACAAATACTTGTTGAAGATTCAAAAAGATATTTTCCAGGGTCCCAGCCTTTTCCTTGCACAGAGCTGGACTCACTTGAAGAAAAATACAAGCTTAATGAGGAAAACTACAAAATCTAAAGAAAAAGACATGCAAAGGTATGTTTCTTTCACTGAGACTGGTCAAGGGATAGAGGAGGATTAAAAGCATAAATGTTGTTCATGTATCAACTTTTTTTCAAACCTAAGCTATGGAAAGCTTCTTAGCTCTGTGATGATTTTGCTG
The DNA here is from genome assembly GCA_028566575.1 of Bartramia longicauda. NCBI lineage: Eukaryota > Metazoa > Chordata > Aves > Charadriiformes > Scolopacidae > Bartramia > Bartramia longicauda. The sequence goes on from JAOXNH010000067.1 coordinate 1,371,678, forward strand.
GCCTTTCTAAACCTCAATTAGTTAGTTGTTAATTCTCTATCACAATTATTTATTTTAATCTCTTAAATGGAGGCTGCTAGTGGCTGTGAGGCTGACGGGAGGGAGCTCTGGAGCACCACAGCATCTCCTGGAGAGGTGACACAGAGCACATTCCAGTGGCATGATGCTGTGGGGCTCCAGGAGAGGCTGGGCAAAGGAAAGAGGTAGCGGTTGGTGCAATTTATCCTCAGCTCTTTTTGAGTGCGAGATGACCTGAATTATGCCTAAATATTGGCAATTGGCCTCAGCTGCTTTCCAGGGTTCTCTGGTAGCTCTGGGCACTCTTGCTGGGGACATCTGTGGTGAATAAGCAACAGCAAAAGAGCCAGCCTGCTTCATCAAATGCGCTCTGAGTGATGTCTGCTATTAAATGCATTTATTCTGTTAGTTAGCTGTTGTTGGGAACCAATGAGGGGACTGCACGGAAATCTCCCTTTACACGGGAAGTCTGGAAATGGTCATTCAGCGCTGGCTGTGACTTAAGCAGGAGCTGAATTTCTAGAAACAAGTGGGAGAGGGGGGAAATCTCAAGCCTTCTTAATGCACCAAAAAGGAAGGAGGGTATTTCCTTCCCTTCCCTTGCAGAGGCTTTCTTTAAAATGGAGTAGTTCTATTTTGGGCAAAGTTACATACTAGTGTGTACGGAAGTGCGTCACTCAGCTGGATTTCACCCACCACCTGTGACATTCATTTTTTAAGGGAATTGTGTTTTGCCATCAGGCCTTACAGCAGTGAGATCACCAGTGCTCATTTTCATACTCCGTGAGCTGCAACTACATCAGCTTAAACAGGCAGGCAGCTATCACAAGGCAGTATGCCATTATCGGAAGGGAATATAAACCAGCCGTACAGGTTGCAGGTGTTTTATTGGAGTGCTGCAGGGGCACTTCCTCATTAGGGGTTGACAAAGATGTGTTTGCACATTTTGGAATTCACACTGGGTCACCAAAGCTCTTAACACGTGCTTGCCGGGAGGCATTAAAAACCCGACTGCCCCCCTTGAGAAGGGCTTGGGTCAGCTGTGTCTGTGTCTCAGGGTGAGTACAGCTCCTGAGGTGCTGCTTGGGTGCTCCCGTGTCAGGGCTTAGGCTGCTTGTACCATTTTATAAAGGCCTGAAGAGCATGTTCCTGAAGTCACCACCAACCTGTGTCACAAGCTTGTCCGATCACTGCTCAGCCTCTGGGATGGCCCAGTCTCTGGTGCTGGTAAGGATGGGGAATGCAACCACCTCAATGGCATCTTTAAGCACTGGGCTTTGTTTCTCACAAACGGCCTGAGAAAAAACCAGAAACTACCAGGAAAAGGCATTTCTCTTTGCAGTTAGAAACAAACGTTTATGATAGCTCCCAAGAATTTGGTGCAGTCAAAAATACTGAATAACCTACAGTATTGAATAATCTACAACACTGAATAACAGGACTTTTGAAGGCATCTTCTTCCCACTGGCACACTGCAGACAGGCATTGTGGGAACTGGTAGGACTTTAGTTGCATGGATCTAGTATTAACTTGTCCACAGGATGAGGGTGGAGCTGAACCTCTTCATACACATAGTGAAAAAGAAGGAGGTGGAGTAAAGTCAGATGTGTTTCCAGCAGAAGGATCCGCCACACTCAGCTAAAATTGATGAAAGGCCCAATCTTACTAAATCACTGGTTTGAACAGAAACACGATGGTGGACATTGATGCAGAAGAGCAAAAAGGATTTTTCTGCCCACCTCATCGCCAAGGTTTGCTTCTCTCCGTGTCAGCAGCGCAGTAGGGAGGGCACCTCTGGCCCATAGATCATTCCCACACTCGATGGCTTCTTCACGCCAGAAGTGGAGCTGGAGGGGACAGGCAGCAGCACTCACGATCTGTCATGAACGCCGGATTTATGCAGTCACACACATCCTCTCCTTGAATGTCGCAAGTCAACATGTATCAAGAGAATGCATTTGTCAAACCTATCTGTTGACTTTTCTGAACAAGCTGCACAGATGCTCACCTCTTCTTTCTAAAAAAAGGATTGTGTTGCAGCCAACACTGCTATCAGAGCTCAGGAACAAATAAATGTGTGGCTCACCTCCAAGGGGTTTTCCCCCCGTTTCCTCACAATTGACAAAGAAGCCAATGTTGTTTAAGAGTACGGCAGGATGACAAATCCATGCATGTGCTCTACTTCATAGCTGTCTGAGCCTGCTGCTGCAGAGTTTTCTTAAGAATGACAGCATTATTATATATTTCCTGGCAGAGACAATCTAAACTGATGCCCATTTTCTTCCTTCTGCCCTGGGAACTGCAAGGAAAAAAAAAAAAACCAAAACAATTGTACCCAGGATGGATTTAAAACAGGAAATAACATCTAAAATGTTGGAAAAGCTGGTTGACAAGCAAAAAAAAAATAAAAAATTCAAATCTTGCCAGTGGACAGATTTCTATTGTGGTTTCATAAGTGGATGTAAAACTGGAATAATGTCAGCAGAGCAATTGTGTTCTGTTATGCCAAGCAGTATCCCAAATTACTTTGGTTCATTCAGTCACATTCTTTGGGATGTCTACCAGCATGAAACAGTTGAGTGGGGATTGATTTTATAACAGTTTGAAACACGTATCCAGCAGAGGAAATCTTAGCCCGTTAGAAAAAACACAGACAGGTGCCTATCAAATGTTCACAGCGTGGTCTTGATGTTTGTCAGGGTTTTCCTAATAACAAATGACAAATTAATGTTGTCCATCTTAACAGGAACCTGCAGGGCTTGTACCCAAAGGGAACCAAGCTGCAGCATGGAGGGACGCCACCAGTTGGCTGCAGCCAGAAAGAACGGCTCCTCTGCCTCCCAAGCTGCTCTCGTGCTCCTGAAATTTCCCATCGCCAGGGAGTCCGTCTTGGAAGTCAACCTGGAAGGGCTACAAGGAGATCGCCGTGGAAGTTGCTACTGTGAAGTTATGATCTGATAAGAGGGACAGACAACACAGAGCCAGCTCACAGCTCTCTCCCTCCTCCTGGTTCTGCCACTTACCTCTGGCTGCCCTTCTCCCAGATGGTCTGTTAGGGTGAAGAAATATAGGTTTGCAATTGCACGAGAACTCCTTGTAACCTCTGACATGATTGCTGGCTTCTCATATCTTAGAAGCCTACTTAAATTACAATAAAACACTCTGAAAGTCACCCCTTCTTCCTCCTGTTTCCTGTAATTAGAATTATGCTCTGCCCTGGCTCTCATAATGACTGTGGGTTTATTAGCTACCCACATGTTGAGCCATTCCTTCTGGAAGATTCATGGGATCTTCCATGAGAAACAGCAGTACTGAGAGAGCTGGAAAAGAGTTTGCATGTAGAAGAAAGGTCTGATGGTGCCATCACTGAATTTTGATGGGGAGGATTGGAGTATGTGCTTGGATGTTTCTGTGAAACGGAGCCATCTGGACATAGTCCTGGGCAACCTGCTTTGGGTGACCCTGCTCAAGCAGGTGGCTTGGACATGGTGACCTCCAGAGGTCCCTTCTGACCTCAACCATTCTGTGATGGTGGGAACTCACTGATGAACTTTGTTTTGTCCAATCTATGCAGTTTCTCACTCCCTTAGTTACCCATTTTATGGATTTGAAGAAAAAAGAACTTCCTCACATGTGTCTTCTGCTGAGACAGACCGGTAGATTTGATGTCACTCTCCATTTGACCCGTATCATTGGTGTTGGGGGGAGAGTTTGAGGGGAGATGGGGGACTGGAGGCTGGAATATCTTTTCTATTTTGCTTCCTGGAGTTAGATATCTTGTATCA